>VZZY01022426.1:0-63715 GCA_013400335.1 Eurystomus gularis
GAGGTGCTGGCCCGCCTGCTGATGCTCTCCAAGCGCTGCCCCTTCCCCGACGTGAGGGAGAAGAGCGAGGCGATTCTCCGCGGGGTGCAGGTAAGCGCGGCAGGACCCCACCTCCGCCGTGGGACGGGGCGGGAGAGCCCCGCGGCTGCCCTCGGGGCTCTGTCGGCCCCGTCCCTCGCAGAGCACCCTCGACTTTCAGCTGTGCAGAGGGATGGGCACCTGGCCCGGGCTGGTCGGATTTATTCGTGCGGTAACACACGCTACATGCGCCTCCCGCCCCGGGAAGGGACGTCTGGGAAAGCGTTACTGAAAGGCAGGGGAAAAAAGCGTCAAGTTTTTGAGAGCAACTCGGCGGAGAGGGTTCGGCGCTGAATGGGCAGAAAGTAACTGATTGTTGGGGCGTCCCGAAGGAAGTGCTAAAGTGGCAACTTTGATGCTCTAGTTTTGGGCTGTGTGACCAGTGCTGTGATATTTCCAGTTGGCTTTAATACAAGAGCAGGATATAAACATTCAGAGCTGCCAATTAAATAAATGGGTATGGGAAGTTTTTGAGCTTTTAAAAGCCGTGGGAGCTTCAAAACTATTAAAGCAGAGCCTGTCACAATTCCCTTTTTGTTGTTCATTGGTAAATATCTTCTCCACTGGAATCGGTAAGATTCAAACTATTTTTTTTTTTGTAGCTTATATGTGGTATAGCCAATAGAGGATTACACTTACTGACCTTTTATGCTAACAAAAATAAATGTTACTTTGTACTCTTCCACTGTTACACTCTAATTATAGTTACTGGCACTGCAGTTCTCTTGGTCACCTAAAGTTTTTGTGCAGGTCTTGAAATTCTGATGCGGGGCTTGTATGAATGGGCCCAGCAGCACTACTAAAATTACTACTTGCTGCAAAGTAGGAAAAGGAAATTCAGGTAGTTCTTTTAATCACATGGACCTGTGCTTGAAGTTAGCTGCCTGATTCCCACTATGGTGCTTTTTAACAGGGTTAATATAGGAGAATCTAGGGAAAAAAATTTAAAAATATATGTATAAACAAGCTTTATATATGTTATAATATATAAAATACACATATATATGAAACGTTATATATTAGAATATATATAAAACCAAACATGGAAATGTTTTAAAGGAACTTGTATATAGATCCATTTTTGCCCTGTCCTACTTTTGCCCTGTCTGAATTGTCCCAAATTCAGAGAAATTCTGGATTTGGATTAATGAAGCTGAGAGAGGCTATGCTTAGTTTGTCTTAACTTCCCAATAGTGTGCAATGTGATAAATACAGTATTTTTAATATATACGGTTTGGGCTGTGTGGGGCATTTTTCTCAAAGCAGATTTTGTCAGTAGAAGCTATAACTACAACACATGGTCTATGTGAAAGGTTTGACGGCTATACTGCTCTTCTTTAAAAACCCAAACCGATGAAACAACTCCCCAACTTGAATACTAAATTGAAAGCTTAATCTGGCACTTTTGCATCAACATCTTCCCTGTTAAAGATTCAAATGAGCTCATTATCAGTGAGAATGATGAGTCACTGGAACGGACTGCTAAGGGAAAACTTGCTTGTATCAGGCACAAGTTGTCAGAGTCTATTCACAGGTGGTGATCTCTCACCTGAGTCTTGAGGGAGGTCAGAATAAATGGTCTGATGACTCCCTTTTAGGTTTTCATACATGAAGTTACTGGCATGTTCAACTGCTTTGTTTAGAAACTTTGTTTACTAGCTTTTTTTTTTTTTCAAGTAGGCCAAAAAATTCTGGCAGAAAATAAGTCCATCTTGTTACAGCAAGTGCAAGTTCAAATCCCATGGTGGTAGTTGGCTTGATTAATAAAAGTAGATGTGAAAGGTATAACAGATATGATACTGATTGTATACACACAAGCTGTGGTAAAGGTTTTAACAAGTTAAGCGATATAAAATAAAATACAACATTACTTTAAGAAAATCTTTAAAAGCTGCGTTTGTAACTTTTTAGAGAGTAGGTCTAAGAGGAAAGTATTCTATATTCTATGACTAACAATGGCAAGTCTTAGTTCTTACAGCCATACTCATAAATAAAAATTTTCATTGTAATCTTTGGATCCGCATTTGTGGAAGAAATAATCCAGTCCAAGTATTCCATTTTGGATGCTGTGGACTGTTGTCAGGCATGAAATGGTTTTCTGTTGATTTCATGGCCAAGAGGAATTTTATTCAAATCTCTCCAATGAAGATGGCAGATAAAGCAAACTATTAAATATAATTATCCCATAGAACTTGTGGCTTTCAGCAATGATTCTAAGGGTAAATAGCTTAGTAACATTATAAAAATGTGAAATCCTATTCAGAGCAGTATCAGTACTAAAAAGACTCACTTGTATTGCTTTATCTCCCTATTTTGGGATATGAAACAATTTTTAAGTCCACAGCAATATTACCATTACTCTGTCTAACCTTCTTCCCTGCCAAATTATTAAATGACATAGAGCCCAGGGCAGGAGAGGGATGGAATGGGCCAACTCAGACTAGTAGTCTGAGCCTGGACTGATGTGTGGGTTTTTTTTGTTTTGTTTTGTTTTTTCCCTCTCCATGACATGGAGAACTGTAAAATGTTCTTTCTTCATCTTTCTGCCCTACATCCAGAACAGGTCAGTGAGGAAATCAAAGATTTGAATTTTCCATGTGGTCTGACAGCTATTTCTTTCTGGGGCTAGTGCCCTCTTGCCTGTTAGGGTAATCAAAGAATATTTAGGCATAGACAACTATGCTGCTGGTGTTTTTGCAGCACTGTGTCTGGAACAAGTTGGTAGAATGCATTATATGACTGGGGTAAGCTGCAGGCTTGGCAACAGTCTGTGTCAGCATGGCATCCCTCTAAGCCTGCCTTTGTAATGGTCTGTCTTTTTTTTTTTTTTCCTCTGCAATAGTGAAATGCTAAGTGTGCAACTTTCTTCTTTGCTATTAATAAATAGTAATAAATAGTATTATTAATGCCATTATTAAGAAATAGTATTGCCTGTATCAGAATCTATAAAAATAAATTATTGCTTAATGTAAATTCCTGTCAATTTTACTTAGATTCAGGATAATGAGTTTCTTTTCATAGGCTGTATATATTTATAGATGTCTTAGGCAAAAATGTATTATTATATATCTGATTTCTCATTTCGATTAGACAAGTTGTTTTTGTAAGAATTAAGACAGTGTTAATAAACCAGCCCCATTTTTTCCAATTAAGAATTTTTTGCTTTTATTAATAAAAGCAAAGTTGCTGAAGTCATTTTGACCAAATATATATATTTTAAATATATTTCAATTGCAATGCTTTAACCAAGTGAAAAGAGTTTGAATGTCTGTGTATGAAAATATTTGATGAGTGTTTTTTGAGATAGACACCTAAGCACATCATAGCTTTTTTGTAACTTAATGCACATGCGGTATTTTGTGCAGATTTGTAGCCTGTTGCTTATGGTGTTGCAGGATGGTGGGTTGTTCCACCTGCTGTGCTAGGTGTCTGCACAACAATGCAAGTATACGGGGAATGAACAGCAGTGAAAGGTCATAATACATGAGCATTAAAAGTATTCTACCCAGCCTCAATCAGATCAATTAGATGTATGTGACTGGAATATACATACAAGGTGTACATCAGTATCTGGAGAAGAATCATTGAAATTGTGACATTTGCTAGTTAAAATCTCTCATAACATCCAATAGCTTTTGGTCAAGACTGAGCAGTACATACTGCTCTGCTGAGGTATGTAAATTCATAAAACTAGTCTTTTAGATTATCGAAGAGAATGAATAGAAGGGGGGCAGGTTCTGCCGGAGTGCCAAGGTGTTAGCCTACCTCAGAAAAAACATGACAGAACAGCAGAATAAAGCCCACAAATGTCCAAAAGCTTAGAATTTGATATCTAAAGCTTGATTGGGGGCAAATATAAGGAAGAAAGAAACTGGTGTGAACCTCTGAGAAGTAATGTAATAGTACCAAACATCTTCACTGAAGGGAAAAATTAGTAATTAAAAGAAGTTTGCTCTCTATTGATGTCTTCATTGATGTAAACACAAGAAACATACAGAAAATGGGGAACTGTATGTTGCTGAAGGTGCACACGAAGTGCGCAAAGATGCATGAACAAAACTGGGACAGTCAAAAATCCCCCAAAAAAGGGATGTTAGAAGAAAGCAAGAAATAAAAGATCCACAGGTTAATAGACTAACAGATAATGCTGAGGTGCCTGAAATGTTCTATGAAATGGTTAATCCAGCTGGTGTGATTAATAGCCATGATAAAAGAAAGCATTAATAGTGCTCTGCCAGACTAAGGAGGAAAAAACCTGTGGGTTGCTTGGGTAAACAACAGATTTTCAATTTGGTAGATGAAATTTATTCTGAGGTACTTCTAAAAACCAAACTATCTGAAGCAATCCCATGTAGAGGATAGGAATCTCAAGATAGTGGAGGGAAATAGTAGACTCCAAAAGAATAATGGTGTATACCTCCTCACTGTGGGCTAAGTGGAGGAAACTGGTGTATTTTAACTTTAGCTTAAAGAAAAAATACTGGAGCAGTGACAAAACACATTTTTAGTGCCTAGAAAAATAAGTTGAGCAACAGCCGAAACAGACTTATCCAGGATAAAGTATTTTAAATCCAGCATTTCTACTTCTATGATGGAGTCGCAAGGCTTATGCAGAGAGATGCTATAATGTTAATGTGCTGATATATCAGACTCCTCTTTATTTGCATGGCGTTCTTATTAACAAGCTAGGGAATTATGATCTAGAAACTACTATACAGTGAGTAAAATTAGCTGGAAAGGTAATTACCCCAGAAGGTAAGCAAAGTCAGATTCTACAAGGTTCTGTCTAGCATGATCTTGATTAACAAATTTTTACACTTGTTGAGTTGCAGATTACAAGCTGGGAAGGGAGAGTAAGAATACTGGAGAACAGTCATAGGATTTAAAATTATGTTCATAGTTAATGGGAGCTTGTCTCAGCTCTTCTAGAAATAGGATTTTTTGGTGAAGGAAGTTTTTTTTGGTAATGGTATGGTCAGCTAAAAAGGAAGCTAAGGCAGCATGGTCCGAAATAAATAGGGGATGGAGAGGACGAAAAGACTGCTGCAAAAAGGAAGGAAACATGAGCTAGAATGATTAGTTGATCTAAACTGCAGCAAGACTTGGGTTAGACATTTGGGGGAAAATTTCGAGGATTAGGATAGTAAAGCAATGGCATAGACTATCCAGTCGTGTTCATCACTAGAACTCTTTGTCTAAGCTGTGTTTAAACATCATGCAGGAGCGATATGCTTATTTGTTCTCTCCCTGGGAAAGGCAGGACATTGCAAACTGGATGATTTTTCCTTCCAGCCTCTTATTCTGTGTTTTGTGTTGATAGCTGCTTGGCAGGAGGCAACCTTCTAAGTGCTTTCCCTTTGATCTCCGAGACCATACTTACCAGATACCTAGCACTGGAACTTAGCGTCTGGAACCTCTGTCTCTTACTGAAAGACAGTGAGTGGGCTTGGGATGACTTTGAGTACCTCCTGTTTTGCTTAGGCCTACTGCTCTAGTGGGTAAATGTAGCAGAAGCCCATAGTTTTCAGAGGGCTGTATGGCACATAACAAGAGATGGGTCACATCAGCAGCCAAATATATATCCTCTCATATTGCAACCTTCAGGCACTGCCCGTGACCTAGGCTTGCTTGACAGGGGACATGGAATGGAATACCCTTATCTTTCCAAATCCCAGCAAAATACTTGTATGGATTTAAATTACATGAGCATCCAGAAAGGATGAGAAGACTTCTAGTCACAGCTAGAGCAAGGCAACCTGTCCTCTTCTTCCACCACAGTGTGTGGGACAAATAAAGCCTCTGCCATGAGAGGAGGTAGTAGTTCCACTGTGTATGTCCATAAAGGATAAAATAGGAGTTACTTTTCTGTTTCATTGCTAGATTTTTTTTTTAAAATCATAGTAGAGTTCACTATCTCCTTGCTTTGTGTACACTCCATATCTGAGCTCTGTGGTGCATGCTTGTTAAGAGTAATAAGAGTGAAACTCAAATACGCTCCTTGCTTTCAAATGGTTTATCATGATGACTCTGATATTACAGGAGAGTGGCTAAGTTTTCAAATCTTTAACCTACTTTTGGTGTAATATTTGATAAATTACTTCATAACTTCAGTCTTTTTTTCTTCAGTCTTTTTAGCCTTCTGCGTTAACAGAATTAGCTTTCTTCAGTCAGCTCTGAAATCCATAGCTAGACAGATGTTAGGTGGTGGGGAGTTCTTTTTTTTTTGTCTCAGTTAATTTGACCGTGGCCTACTGCATGATAATGGTGTTCTCCTGTGGCGCTTACTGTTGGCCAGTCACCATGGAAAGGTGTCGCATATGAAATTTATAGTCTTTTCAAGCCCACAAATTTAAATATAGCATCCTCATTGATGGTGGTGAATCTGATCCATCTGGAAGCTGACTAGTCTCCTTGTACAATGCCAATACCCAAATTGTTTTCCACTTCCAAATAGTGCTCTTATGTAAAGTGAATAAAAATACTCTTTTTGTGTGTGATTTCACTCCAGAGCAAAGTATGTCCTGTCTCGTCCAGCCATTAGGTGGAATGGGTTTAATTATGTATTGCAGGGTTCTCCCTTCAAAATTCATATGTCTCTCTGCCAGATTGCTGGCTTAGAAAACATTTGTTCATTGTTGGTTGTTTTTTTTTTTTTGTGGTGTTCAGATACTTTTGCTTTTCTCAATGTTGGAAGTAATGACACTATGTGCTTAAATGATTAATCTTATTTACAGCTTCTGCTAGCCTACAAAAAGAACTGTAGCAGTATTTATTGTAAACATGCTCTGATGATGGGTCTCTATCACATGTGTGGCGAGACTGGCTGGAGAAGTTAAAGGGAGAAGACTTAATCTTGACATGCCAGGGAATGTTCTGAGCAGGGGTGTGAACATATTTTTTTAAAAAAACTTAAATTGTCAATAGTCATTAGATTGCCTTATCTGACTTTGCCCTCTTTCAGCCTACTTGTCTCCTTTCTGAAGGCTTCAGTCTGCTTGTTGAGAGAGACGAAGGGAAATTTTCTTTTGTAGAACTTGTCAAATGCAGAATTGCCTGACTCTGACAATGTCTTTGGTTGGGATAAAGAGTTTCAAGAAAACAGTGGAGGTTCTCAAAGTAATGTAAAGTGCAATATCTGGGTCACTTCTAGCACTGTTTCAGTGCTTGGAGCCTTTCCATAATTTTCCATGGTAGCTGTATGCCATTCTTCCTGTATGGAAATGAGCTTTGCTTAGTCAACTTTTTCTTATAATTGTTTGGGCTAACTTGATCTGTAAATTTATGAGTTTACATGATTCTGCTGAATTGATTTTTTTCAGGACATCATAACTAGAATTTTTATTTTCAAAAGAAGTGGAGTGAAGCATGCATGTGATAGTATTGGCTTGGTTTATTTTTTTTTTACTTCATTGAAATGCTTTAAACTGAAGAAATCTAACAAATATTTTTTCATCTCATATTATTTACTAATGAGGTAAGCAACTGTAAGGTGTGCATTGGTGACTTGCACAAACAAAGTTTGTTTCCTGATTTTTTTTTTATACCACCTAATATTTAGAGACCTGTAGAAACCAGAAATGCTTCAGCTTGAATGCATTTTGTAAATAACAGCATCTGTTCTTCTGATCTAGCAGTTGCTAATTCACAGAAGCTGTTTTAGATTTTGGGGGTTTTTTTCTGCTTCCCTTTTTTTTCCTTCTGCTTCCCTTTCTAGAGGTAATTCTAGAAGTTGGTTGTTCTTTTAAGCTTGTAGGTGGAGATGATCCATTCCAGTCTACACTCCAGTATTCTAATGTCAACTTAGTCCTTTATCAATTATTTTTATCACTCTGATACTAATAGTGTATGTGTAGCAGTGATCCTTCCTCTCTCGGCATGGATTTTGCTCAGAGTTCTGCTCCTAATTTAAGTTGCCCAAAAGCCAACTTATTTATTTTTTTTTAAGAAAAGAGAAATAAATTTTCCCCATTTAGTATGTAAATAACTGTCTTTATTCTGGGCTGTTGGCATGCATTTAGATGCTTTTTGCTCACATATGGAGAAATTCTATGCATCTTAAGGAGGTGTTCAACGTGAAGAGGACTAAGAATTTGGAAAAGTTTAGAAATTAGCAACCAATATGCAAAGTATAAAGCAAAACAGTGTGGACTCCTAGGTTATGTAAAATAATACATCTTTCATTAGCCTGACCAAAGTACATTGTTTAAAAGAAAATTACATTGTCTTACTGTGACAAGTGCAAAGGGAGCACTGAAGAAATAGTTGCTGTTTCATCTTACTCTTGATTTTTTTTCTTCAGGTCAGGGTTTCTCTTTTTAAAATAAACATAGTGGAAAAGTACTGAATATACCATTGTGGGACAGAAAAATAGTTTTGAAAGCTTGAGTATATTTTCCTGTGGATACTGAGTGTTTAAATTTCCAAAAATATGGTTTGCTGTCAGTATGGTTTTCTATTCCAGTAAGTTGTTTACAGTTTAAGGGGTGGGGGGGAGGAGGGGTTTAGCGCTTTCTTCAGAAATCAAGTGAAACATGGAAATCTTCCCTTGGACCTACATACATGAATTAAATCCAAAAAGTTAAGTGGTGGTTTTTCTCTTGTTTACCACTTTCTTGATGTTTCCAATGACTTTGACTTTATTTTTTTTACTTTGTGTTTTCTTCTGGAAAGCTTGGGTTAGATTGCTGCCAAAAGTTGGGTTGGGAAGGTGAACTTGTTCAGTTCTATTTAAACCTAGTAAACAATTAACCATTCTCCTTACTCCAGCTTTATGTAGAAACCAAACTTGTTCTGTCAAGTCATTTGGGGTCAAAAGCATCACCCAATGTTGTGTGCTAGTGCCTGAATGTTACTCCAAAATACATTGGGCTGGTGTTTTAAAAATAGAGCTGATACTAGAATGTATACTGCTACTTATGTCATGTAATCTGATGTAAGTCTTCCTTCTGTGCAATTCCAAGAACTTACTTTCAGTCCAGGCATTGCGCTAAAGGAAAGCACAGTGCTTTTGAAAGCATGAGGTTGTTTTTTTCTGTAAATTAATTAGAAATAGTAACTTTTCTTCACTTTTCTATGCTTTCGGAGGTCAGTAATAAGATTTTTTCAGTTGCAGATCTTTCCTGGTAAGTCCTTTGCCTACTGACTCTGTGAGCCCAAGTTTTGAGCCTCAAGGTGTAACAACCTCTTAGTTAAATTTTCATCCCTGGCATATTCTTGCTTGCTGATGCATTGGGTTTAAACACTTTTTCTTCTGAAATGGATATTTTAGTTGAGGATTCCTTATCTCCTAGAGAGTAAACATGGAATAATATAATAATATGATATTTGTTGAAAGGGGGAAAAAACTTAAAAATGGAAACTTAAACCTCTAAAGCCTTTCCTGTGTACTTTTTTTTTTTTTTAAGGAGAGGCACCTCTTTTCTGAAAGGTTTTCTTCCATTGCAGCCTGTTGCTGAGCCTCCACTGTTCCTGGTGTTCTAGTGCAACAAAACTTTTAACTTTAAAATGCAGCCTGTTTGCCAACAGCAAATTCCACTCATATTAAACTGCTTGTTTGGATTTTCCATTTGTTTAAATTCTAGTTCTAATCTAGATTTGACTGAGGAGAGCAAAAAAGCTTTTCTTAAACTTTCTCTGTATTTCAAATCAATGCTGAGTGCAAACTTATGTCCGTTTAACAGTACTAAACAATTGGCAGCTGCCATGCACATAACATTTTCTGGAGCTGATCGTGTTATGACAATAAGCCTTTATCAGGACACGATTGCTTTCAATATTTGCCCTAACTTCATATGCGTCCATTCTCTCCTTCCTGCTTGTGTTACAGAAAAGGTTTTGGAAGCATTGTAACTTTACCTAGATTACGTTTTTGGAAGAGGTATGTTTATAACAGTTGCTTATATTTACCCAGAAATTTATACATATATAGTGTTCTATAAGAGAAGCTTAATTCTGACATTTTTACTGCTACTGTTCTGTTCCAGGATGCAGGAAAAGAAGTCAAATGGAAATGTTTTTGCCTGGCTTTTAGAAGGCATATTGGTATCTTGGCTTCCAGTGTTCTGCTTTGCTAACTATTCAGAACATGGCAACTCTGCTTGGCTGACGTTGTAAGGAATCTGTCAGAAGAAGAGTATGCATAAATTGGGAAGGTCTTCTCTTCTTCTCTTGCTTCTCTTTCTTTCATGTAATGGTGTCAGACCTTTGTTTTAGAGGACTCAAGTTTTTGGGTAAGGCTTTGCTAGGAATGAAAGCTGTGTTTTTAATGCAGAAGATACTGTTTATATTGCACAACATAAAATATCTTGAAATTTTGGAATCTAAATGTGGTGGTTAACTCTTTATGGCTTATGCATTAAGTGAATACTTGATACTGAAGCATTGAAGGTTTTGTGGGTTTTTTGACTTTTAGAGTTAGCCACTATGTTTGCTCACACCGATAAAAGGGACTTGGGGAAAGTGCAGTCTTCGTACACTGTGAATTCAGGATGTAAACCACTGCTCCTAAGGGCAGTGGGAAATATTGCTGCTTTATGGTGCTTCCAGTGCAAAAATTCATTTTATAGCAATAGGCTGTGGTATGCTTCCCACTTACATGGCTTACACCATTGTTCCTCCTCTCAGAGCCAGAGGTCTGCATTAGAGGGTTCAGCAGTGAAATGTGTCACATATTTGCATGTTTTGGGGGGAGGTACAATTCCTGTATCTCAGGTCTTCTGGGGTAGAGTAGCCATGTGGCTCAAAAATACTTCTCAGTAGTAATAGATCTTCATGCATGTTCATAAAAACATGCTGAGATTATAAAGAATATTATTCTGAAAACCTCACGTGGAAGCTGAATGACTTGCTGTTCCCTCGAAAAAATAGTTGCTCAAAAATATTTGGGAAGATGTCCTGAGCTTAAAAGAAAACAAGGAATAAATTCTAATTTTAATCCATCTTCTAAACCAATTCTTGATGGTTGGGAAACTGAGGATTTATCTAGATGTACACTCACAAATTATCTGTTTAAAGATGACTTCAGGAATAAACATGTATTCTGAGATATGATATAAGATTTTATGTAGAGGGCAAACCAGATGGAGGAATTGTTCTGTCATAACTTACGTATGGGGCAAGGCAAGAAGTCCTTCCCTCCAGTTAATGTGTTCACTGGGAAGGAAAGATTCTTGGATTTTGATTTTTAATATTGATAGACTTTCAAATGGATCTATAGTGACATATATACATCACTAACTGTTACTGAAATAAACAGAAACTGTGTTAAGGTCAAATACTGGTGAAAAATACTCTTTTTTTCCCCTCAGAAAACTCAGTAGTTAACGGTAAATGAAAAATTTACTTTAACTGTAGACTTGTGTGACTATGGAGGAAAAATTTGGACAAAATGGGCCTTTGAGGTGGGACTGTTCAGTGTCCACACCCTAGAAATAAGAGTTGAGCTTTTTCATGTTGTTTCAGACAGACAGCTCATCTTGCTTCAGCTCATCAGAACTTTGAGAGTCCTTGTAAATGGTTTTTATACAATGTGACAAGCTTTCTCTGTAGGAAATGGGCAAAATGTAGACATAACCCCAAATCCTTGTAATGTATCTTAATTTCAGGTCTAAATGGGATGCTAGCTGGGGACTGTTTGGGACCTTTGTTATTCAGAGCTGGTTACCTACATACCTCAGTGATTTTCTCTTCTTGGTGAACCAGACTAATGCTGCAAGTTCACCAATGCAGCAATGACAACTGACTTTTTAGTGACAGTGTCGTTTAACCCTAGTTTGCAATGGTCTGTTTCAGCTGGCAGTTGTAACTGCATTTGTGCTTTATTGAGGGATGCTGGCACGGGTGGGCCAAAGCAGTATGAAGATATGGTTTTGGTGCAAACTTATCCTGGATCATCCTTTGCTAATGTAACCTGTCTGATTCTGGACTATATGAAGTCTGTGCTGCATGTGGAGATTCTGCAGTAGTAGTACCTTTGAATCTGTTATTTCCTATTTGCACGCCAAGCTTGGCAGAAAGATGCCTTGGCTGGGAGATCAAGTGGGCCAGGTGGCGGAGTGGTAATCTGATAGTGACCTTTGCCATGTTCTCCCAGTGTCTCTCGTACAGTAGCAGTCCAGCCAAACCAGAAGTCTGTCTGGCCATGCTGGTACTTGACAGTGTCTAGAATGGCTTAAAACTTGTTTCAGTGAACTTGCTGCATAGCTTGTTACTGTGGAGGAATGGGCTAGAGAGAAAGATATTCTTTCTTCTGGCTTACTACAAAATATTTTCTAGATTTACTGCATAAATATGCTGTAAATTGGCCCCTTGGATGTAACAGTCTCCACCTTGGTTGCACTAGTGCCAAACTGAATGGAGCTATATAGGATTGAGCACAAGATTTCACAGTGGGCTTTGTTCTACCTTGCTGTCTGGAGCTGGGCAAACTCAGGACAGAGACAGATCTTCTGTCATTTGCTGAGGGTGAAAGTAGTTCGTTTGATGCCAGTTCTGTTAGGATACTAACTTGGTATGATGTAAATTTTTTTTCTGAAAGACTATGTACTTGAATTATGTTACAAAAAAACTCAGAACGTTTATTTTCTTTATACGTAGTTGGTTTAGGCAGCTATAAGAAGATACCTTTTTGATTCTGTAAGAGAAGCAAACATACAAATCTGTATCATCATGTGAGTGTTTTCATAACTTCAGCAGAAAAATGAATACTAATTCTTAAATATTTCCTCTCTATAATACTTGATTGTTTGTTTACAAATAACATAGTAGACAGTCCAACTAGGTAGGACTTCTAAAAAGCATTGAATTCATTTTGTTGTCCAAAACTTCCAAGAAATGTAAATGGGAATCAAATTGTAAAGTGCATGTGCTGTGAGTTGTTACTAAATATATACAATATGGTAAGAGGCAAGCAACCTTAAAGAACTCTGAATTCTTTAAGATAAGCATCATTTATTTCATTCTGAAGTAGCATGCAAGGATTTTACTAGGGATAAAATTCTGTGAAATAGCCTCTCCTTCTGTAAGTAACAGGAGCCAGGGATACTATGATTTAATAGCCTCATTTGAGGCACGATTTCTGTATCTGGTGGAACAGTAGATTCTGATGCTCACCAAAATCAAGCACCTCCATCTCTTAGAGTTTAAGACCATCTTAATGTGGATAATAGAACTGGCAAACTACTTTATCTCCACAATGAGTGGTAGCTCTTATGTTGTTTGTGCTTCTGAATATTGAGCTCTGTTTGGGAAGTATTGAACCCTAAGACTTTGAGATGGTAAGGGGAAACTCGTTCTAAGAAGTTACTGGAATGCTTAACAATTCTGGAGGTTAGAATGAATAAAGAATTGAACCAGCATGCTGTATAATATTCTGCTGCAATCATCTGATTATTATAAGCTAACATAGAAGAGAAACAGCTGTTATGTCCTTGTGGCAGTTGCTTTCCTTCACTTAGATGGGATGATGACTCTTAACAGAGTACAGTCTGAGATAGAAATCCAGAGTCATCTGCAGGAGAGTATCCTAAAGGGGATGCTGTTATTATTGAAGCAAATTATAAAGCTCTAGAAATGTCTTATAAGTTTTAAAAATTATTTCTCTCTTGTAGTGGAAATAAGTCTAGAAATGTGTGAGGCAGGTTATCTAATAAAGAATGGATTTTTTTTTTTCTTTCTCGGTTCGGTATTTGTTTTGGGTTTGTATGGTAAGGTTTTGGAAGCTGCTAGAAGCTTTCCCTGTGTCTGATGGAGCCCATGCCAGTGGCCTACATGATGGACCTGCTGCTGGCCAAGGCCAAGACCATCAGCAATGGTTGGTAGCACTTCTGTAGGAATGTATTTAAGGAGGGGAGAAAAATAGCCCTCTGCAACTGCAGCCAGAGAAAGGAGCGAGCATATATGAGAGAATCAACTCTACAGGCACCAAGATCAGTGAAGGAGGAGGGGGAGGAGGTGCTCCAGGTGCTGGAGCAGGGATTCCCCTGAAGCCTGTAGGGAAGCCCATGGTGAGGCAGGTTGTCCCCCTGCAGCCCATAGAGGACCCCCGTTGGAGTAGGGGAAGTGAGCTCAGGAAGAAGGGAGGGGTGGGGGAAGGTGTTCTTAGATTTAGGCTTTATTTCTCATTATCCTACCCTTATTTTAGTAATAAATTAGACTTGACATGGGTAAATTAATTTGTTTTGCCTGTGATGGTAATTACTGAGTGATCTCTCCTTGTCCTTATCTTGAGCCATGAGCCTTTCATTATATTTTCTCTCCCCTGTCCAGCTGAGGAGGGGAGAGATAGAACAGTTTTTGATGGGCACCTAGCTCCCAGCCAGGGTCAAACTGCCACAGTATTTCAACTAGTCCTTAGGTGTGTTTTTAGAGAGTGAAGTTTAGCATTTGCTGTGATGTCAGTGTTTGCTTGGTTGTTTCAAAGATGATTGGCGTATCAAAATAAAAACTTTTTGTGAAAATGTACTGCTTGGTGAAGATTGAGACACGATAAAATAATTTTGCCAGTCACAACGTTCAATATTTATCTCCTGTTTCTTTTTTTGGAACACTTCTAAATATGTTAATGTCAGCAAACTAGGATGAAGTACATGTTTATATGGCTTGTTTAAAGTTCAGCTACTGGGATGTTTCTTTGGAGAGGGGAAAAAAAAAGTTCTGCTACAGAAACAGATCATAATTTTCTTGTACCACCAGGACAAAACATTTTTTATTTATTCAGATGAAAGATTGTATGACTGTTCCCCTTATTATGATATTAAACAAATCTTTTTAATTAGAAGATTGTTGTGGAGAGAGTTGGTTTTTTTGTTGGTGTTTTTTTTTTTTTTTCATCCTGAAGAATTTAATTTTGAACCTTGCCAATTTGTTGTCCTGGCAGTAGTATTTTGGCCACCTACTGTCACATTTGTGGTGGGAACTGTTTACTGAGTGTAGTTACATTATTACCATCTGATAAAAGAATTATGGATGAAAAACCAGCAGGTACGTCATTAAAAATGTTGTGTACCACAGAGGATTTTGACATTATCCTGAAAAAACTGACAACTGCTTAATGTTATTACTGGGAGCAGCCCTGAATTAACAGGCCTGCTCAGGCATGGTAAAGTGAAGCATACAAGTCTTTGCAGGATTGAGGCTGTGTGGTGGTTGGCTTGTCCAAAAGCATCTTGATACCTTGCTGCAGGATTCCATCTCAAAACATTATTAGCTCTTCCTTTTATTATGAACAATTGTGCTTTTAGAGGTTTTGGGTTTCCTGGACTTTTTGTGGCCATAAGTTTTGTGATTGCTGTGCCAAGCTGACAGTCACGGTTGTCTCTTAATCTGAGAAGTTACACTGGAAGTAGAGAGATGTAGGGAGGAGGTTTTGGATGTGTCCTATTGAGCCTGGAAGCACAGTATCTCTATTTCTGTGGTGGTGTGTACATTTCAGCAGGGCCCAGGAGGTTAAATGTCATGTCATGTGAATGCAGCTGCAGTGTTTTCAGGATCAAATTGGCTCAATGATTGTGGGCTACCAGGTGTGCCAGTTACCACAGTGGTAAAGACATAAAAGTCCATGGCAGTGCTTAAGTTAAATTAGCTTAAGCAAACTCTTGCTCACTTGAGCATGCTTCACAGAATTCCACAGGGAAAGGGTCTGATAGCTGGTAGCAGTCTTGAGATGACAACCTGCTACAGTTCTGCCAAGGCTTCTTGGAGACAGGAGCAGCAGTTTTTAAAATCCCTAGCTGTACTGGAGCAAACCATTGTCTCTGGATAGTATCCATATCCCTTTGTCTTCTACAGAGGTTTGTTTTAATGTGTAGGCAATCTAACTGAACAGAAGCTGATGCACCTGCTGTGGAAAGATGTAATGAATTGGAAGGAACACCTGGGGGAGACTTCACGTCTCATGTTTTATTTCCAGTTTTTGATTTGTTTGAGGTAACACCACTGTGAGTTGAGATTTATTATTCTGAAACTCTTTGAAAAATGAAAATTTTCTCCATAACTTACTGTCTCATGCTACTTCTGGTAACAGAATAGTAACCTGAAAGCTTCTTGAGATGGAGCATGTTTTTAGGAATTTTTTAATTAGTTGGTTATGATATCTTACTAGTTTTCTTTAAAAATGATGTCATTGTAACTGACTGACTTCTCTACCTAGACATGAAAGCAATGATGAGTGATACAGTTGTAGGGAAGGGAAGAGAGGAGCATGCATGAATAAGAGGTTTGTGATAGTAGGTGAGCCAGATCATTGTAGCAATTCATATATTAGTTATGAATGCTCACCACTATATTCAAGTTGGATGCCTATTTCTATTTTAGTTCCTGATTTTCAGTAGCTCAGCTTTATAAGGAATTTTATCTTCAACTGAAACTTCCCAAATTTGATCTCTGTAGTGCTGATCAAGACTTTGCATCATTATGTCTTTAAAAAACAAACAAACAAAACACACATACAGCACGAATTCACCTCTTTTAAACACAGGAGACATGCATTACCACATATTAAAAAAAACCCCAACAACAAAAAACTGTACCCAACTATAGTGATGTCTTAATAGTTGAAACAGTTGGAGTCAAAAAGCTGAGGTGAAGGATATCAGTCTTCTGAGTATGTGTGGTATTGTCTTCTGTTGCTGGCCATGGCATTGCTGGCATAGACTTTGCCTGATGTAATCAAAAAATACTGGCATAGGTACTAGGAGAAAATTAATAGCCATAATCAGTCTGTTTTCTTGTTCTGAAGGATCTAGCAAGACAGGGAAATGAAATTATCAGAGAACTTAGGTGAGTAATTCCTAACTTTAAGTTTACCAATGAGATTTTTACATTAGCATATGGCAGCTAACTAATTTTCTAAGTTGAGAGATCACAAAAGAGTAGATTCTAGTTGGGGGAGAAGGCTGACATTTAATGTTTTGGGACATTTTTTGCTCATATTAAACAAAACTTAACCAATGAATGTGTTTAAGTTTATCTCTGGAATAAAACAATTTTTCTGAACCATATTACCTGTAAAGTAAACTAATGTTTTGTCTGGCATTGTTGCTGTTTGCTACCATTTTTTTTTTTTTCCTATTACAAGCAGGGTAAAATTACTGCATTGTCCGGGCTGAGTTTTAGAAAAACATTTAAATACTGTTAATTGTCCACTATTATAAAGAAAGATAGTGAAAAAGATAATTCTTTGTCATTGTGACTGGGGTCTGTTATAAGTGACTTGCTCAGACATGTGAAAAGGGACCTGCACAGTGAAACTTCTGGCTGCTGTGCTGCATTTTAGCTTCTCTCTTGCTGTATGACTTGATGGAGAGGCCTCCTCCAGCTGGAAGGGTGCTCGACTTTGTTCAGCTCTGGCTGTAGCAATGACCCAGCAGACTGCATGTGTCCCCAAAGTTCTACTGCCAGGCTCTAATGCATCAGAACACAGGTGGCATTTCTAATTAAAGAAGGGGGCGGGGTGGGGAAGGTGGCCTCTTAGATGAAAATACTGTCCAAATTGTTTCAATTCCTTTACTATATGTATGCAACTGAAAGTTACACAGCTCATATCTGAGAGGCATTTTTACATGCAATACTCTATTGCTTCTTAGAGCTCTGGGTATGCATTGCATAGACTTGTACAGATGATGTAAATGGTAATTCACATACTTGGTGTACATTTAGATCATGATTGTGATAGAGCTTACTAAGCAGTATTTTCATTGACCGGTCAGTCCTTGCGTTGTTTGTGATATACAGCTCATAGTAACAATATAGGTGAGGTTCTGCAACAGAGCACTGTAGGAGGAGGTAACCCTAACAGAAGTTTTCCTTATAGTAGAATGTAAACTTAAAAGTTGGAAGTTGGAATCATCTGAGAAAACTCAACTTCTGGTAGATTCTAGCATTAGAATGCTTTGCATTTCAAACCTGGCATTTTTGTAGTACAGGGGTCTCTTTGAAAAATATCTTAAGATTTGTGGCACTTATGGTCAGCAACACAGGCATTTCTTTGTCCTGTATGATAATTATTCAGCAAGACAAAGGTCCTGGTTTTCAATAAGTCACTGAAAGACAATTCTGCAGCCCAAAGACTGTAGCTGAGTTCAGAAAGCTTTTATCTATGCCCCAACCCAGAGCTTCAGAACTCAGGATCCATCTGACCTTCTAGGTAAAGTCAATGAGCAGCTAGGTGGAACCTCATCAGATGCTTAGCCATGCATGAAAGTGTTTCAGTTTTGAAAGCTGGCAGTAGCTCCACGCCTGTGCTCAAGCTCACCCTGGATCCAGAGATTAAATGTTTCCCTCTCTATCTCCTCTCAGAGCTTGCAGAACATGGTGTTCTCAGAGCATGTTTATTGAAGACCTATCAGATGGGCTTTGCACAAAACAAACCAGAGCTACCCCTCCCATTCCTGAGTCATGGCTTAGTGGTTAGAGCATTCCCAAAGAGTGAGGGCTCTAGGTTCAGCACCTCTTCTGCCCGAGGTGATTCAAAGTCATGCCTCTTGCATGCCTAGACTCCCAAGATGAGAGAATTGGACTGGCTTTTCCTCACACTTCTGAGCCAGTAAACACCTTAAGGATTGCATGTAAAGCAAGACTAGGGCAGTTGGAAGTGCTGACAGTGTTGCCATCATTAAATAGCTTAACTTTGTTTAGGGAGGAGAAGCTGAAATCACCTCAGGAGTATTAATGACTTGAACTTGGCCTCTGTCTTGAAGTGATCTAACCACAGAGGTGAGAGAGCCAGTCCCTGGGCTTGAGGTTGTGGTCTTGAGTAGATGCAGGTGCCTTTTGGTGGTGGGCAGAAAGCTCTAGCATAGCGAGAGATGTGACTGAAGATGCACTCCTGCCTTTGGTGCTTCCTGTTGGCTAATTTAGGTGGCATGCAACTTGACTTGTGGGTTTTTGTGTATGCTAGTTAAGGTGCACTAACTCTGCTCAATTTTTATATAAATGTAATAAATATAACTTCTGTGTTCCTTGGTGATAGACGCAAGTGTGAACTTTTGCTAAGAGATTCAGGCATTGGGGAAGCATTGTTGTCTTGAGCATCACTGAACTTGTCTCTACAGTGTAAAATTTGACCTTCCACAAAGACACTTCTACAAATAACATTTAAAGGCTTCTACACTAGATAACTAAACTGCCTTTGTTGTAGTTCCTGTGGTGAGAATGAACATGCAACTTCCAACTTACAAGCATTTGAAAAGGCAGTTGAAAGTGAAGGTATTTTGTCATTTGTTCCTTGTACCTGTTTATAGTACATAGTCTGTCCATAATGCATAAGGACAACTTCCCCCCCAGTACAAGTAAGCATGTTTTTCTTCAGTGAGTGTTCTTTCTGAAGGCTTGAGAGCTTTTTTTCTTTCCAGCAGATCTCCAGACTTCTGCCACTTCACATCCCCTTACACTTGAGGGCGCCATAGGCTCATTCTTGTTTTATACTTGAATGGCTCTTGGTGGAGGTTTGAACTAGAACTGGATGTATCTTGAATATTTTTTGTGAGTTTTCCCTTCAGTTTTCAAGAAAAATGTTCTGATCCAGAAGTTTCCATTAAAATATCAGTGTTGTTTGTATAAGTATTGATAGTACAGTTTGGCACCTGGAGAGGAAATTACTGGTTTCAGGAAGACTTGCAACTTTCTTTCAAAATCCAAGTGCAACAAGATGTGTGTTACAGAACCAGCAGGACAGTCTGGAGGAAGAGCAAAACAGTGTCAGCAAGTACTGTACACTGTGCTGAGTTAATACAGGGTGAAGCTTACATTCTTCTTGAAGAGAAATGTGTGTTCTTATTGCTTATTGCAGTTTTCCCATGCCAAGCTTTTCACTTGACTGTACTATACAGGACCTAGATCATTACCATTAAAAGAACCTGAAGTTCTTCCAAGTTTATATTCAGGCCAAATGAAGTAAGCCTCTAGCAAACATACAACTAGATGACGTAATAGCATATATTAAATGTGCAGAGGCCTTTTTGTTTCCCCATCGTCTAATTATATCAAGCAATAGGAGATGAAATACATGCCTCTTTAGTGTCACTGTGCTTCAGCTCTGCTTGATAGAACTTCATTCAAACATAGATCTGTGTGCAGCCGAGTCTTGTCTGCAGTGGATGGCCACGAGCATCCTGAAGTGCCAGAGGTTTTATGAGCAGTGCTGTGAAAATCTGCAACCTGAGGAGCAGCTGAGTCTTCTGCTGTGACTTACCTTGCAGGGTACGCTGCAACGCTTCCATTGATACTGAGGCCTGCTGATTTTAGGGTAACTTTCATATGACTTCACATGAACTAAACTAGCATGAACTTCTGTGTAGCTCATCTGTAAAAACTGACTTGTTTGATTTGCTGTGTAAAGCATGTCAAGCAGGGAGTGTGCTGTCAGTTGCTGAAGTGACAAAATTTAACTCCCAAGATTGTGGTGAACTGATTGTGGGCAGTTGTGTGAACTTATTCTGGTAATAGCCCGTATTAATGTTTACCTTGTCTTCTGTGTTAAAACATGCCTGCATGCTAAGGCATAGATTCCATTGTATTCAAAACTTTTCTTAAAAGATTTTGGAAAGGAAGGAAATGTACCAAATGTCAGACATCAAGTGGTGCTGTAGACAATTGCTGGTTTAATCTATTGGCACTAGATTAAAGACGATGGCAGATGATGGCCACTTCTTGCCCTGTTTTCCCACAAGACTGGGCTAATGGCTTTCCCCCCACCTCTCACAAGTGGCATGAAGTAATTACAGAATTTTGGGATGATTGGTTATTGACCTCCTAGTTGTAAAAGCTTTTATGAACATCAGAAGCCTAGAGTTATAAATATGGAACTTCAAAATGGTGTGGGGGGTTTTTGTGTGGTTGCTTTTTGTTTCTGAAGTAGCTAGCATAAAATTGAAGGTTGGCCTGTTGTCAGCTTAGCAGGCTTGTGGGGATTCCTTTCCTCCTCTGTGAAGTTTTAATCTTCAAAGTGTCAAATGGAGAAACAAGCAACAAAACCAAAAGAAAACAAAACCTGGTAGCTTTCCTTTTAAGATTAAGCATCCTTGAAAGGAGGGATAGACTCCATTCAGTCCTTTAGCGTGGATTATTACACCTTGTGTGTGGAACCAGGGAAAGCAGCACTTTGTGCAAAGTGGAATCTAGTGAGACTGGGCTAGTGTAATGACCCACTGCTAGTGCTTGACTTCTCCCTGCTGGAAATTTGGGAATCTCCCCAGCCTAAACGATACGTGTTTATTAAATTAATCTATCTCACAGTCCCATGTTCCATTGTCCTAAGATCTTACTCTGCCAGGCCTTCTGGGTTATTAGACCCAGCTGGTTGGAAAAAGGGTGATTTACAGACTTGAGTGAGTATAGTTAGACCTGTGCCTGGGCCAAACAGAGTCCAGGAATAGCAGAGATGTAAAGGAGTAGCAAGCTCTTTGGGCTCCTACAGTTTACATTGTTCAAGTGCTGGTTTGTGAGCTTTAACTTTTAGAACAATTACGTTATAAGCTGAAGGGGGTAACAGACACTTAAGTCTGGGATTCAGCTTTCATGGAATGAGGAGGTAGTCCAGGCTCTAACAGTCCCATTGCTTCTAGTAATTTCTTTTCTTCCTTCTTAGGGTAGAAAAATTCTAAGATGCAGTTTTCAGTTCATGACAGCCTAGCAGTATGTACCTCTTGGAGGACAGAGGCCTTTGGGCTTGCTGCTTCAGGTGAGTTTGGAGCCAGGCAGAGCCTTGTCCAGCGGTGCTGGTGAAGCAAGGCTCAGAACTGAGCAGGGGTTGTAACCCATGCTACTTGCTTTCTTCTGCGAAGATAGAGCTGAAGGAAGAGGTGAAGTCTAGTTACTGTCTCTGAGGTAGGAAAGAGAGATCTAGGTTGGTGAGGGGGATTAACACAGTAGTTTGTGAAGTTAGGAAGATTTTTCTGAAGCTTTTTCAGTGTATCTCCCTTTTGCTGGTACACTTAGGGACAGGAAAATTCTGTACTCCATAAAGGTTATGAGAACATATAAAAGTTTTAAGAATATATTCAAAACTAAGCAAGATTTTTCAGTACGTTAGGAGCTTTGTGTGGGTGTTTATATGGGACAGTAGGAAAAGGTATGAGGAAAGGGTATAGCTAACCATAACATAATAAATATTGCTTTAGAATTTAGGCACCTCTAGCAGATTGTTTGGTGTTCTTGTCCTTGAAAAGTGCCCCGTGGAATATGCAGATTTGTGTAGAAAAAGTTTTGAAACCTTTTTGCCTATTTTTGCCTTTTAATAGTCTGATTACCAAAAGGCGGGAAGAAAGAAGTTAATTCAGTGGTAGATCGTTGAGACAACCAGGTAGTTAATCATAAACCTAATGCCTATTTTGTACCAACTGCCAAAAAACCCCCCTAATCATGTTATTGGAATGAAGTAGCATATATCCTGCTAAGGCACAAGAATAGTTGGCAGTTAGCAATCGATCATTTGCTAAGATCACTAACAATCAATCATTCAATCAATTCACTAAGCTCTGCAGCCAGTGATTGTAAGGGAAGAGTGGAACCTGCAAATGTTAGACTGGCAGAATCTGGAAATGAAAGCAACACTAATGGTAAGATCCATTCAATAACTGTCTTTATGCCTAGGCTAACTACAGATTTTTAACTGTGCAAATTCACTATGTCCATGTTGATTAAACTTGCAGGATATTGTTGTAGGCTTTATTACACTTAATCTGCATTACTGAACTCATCAATGTTTTCCCTATTAATTTTCTTTGAGGTAGACCATCTCTGGTGTCTGATTTGCGATTCTGTTTTCTGTCTCAGCTTGCTGTGCATAGATCAAATTCATGTCTGCACTTGATGACTACCATAGTTAGCATATCCTAAACTGAACTCCTTTCAGCCTTTCCCTTCTCTAGTCTCTCATCAAGTCTTCTCATCGCTCTTGCTTTCAACTTTGCTGTTTGTTATCTTACTGTTTTCCTACAGTACCTCATGCTGTCAACTGATGTATCATGAAATCAACACAGGTTTTTAAACATCTGTTCAGTTCCATGGGTACTTACTACATGAAGCTATTGATTTCTGTGTTTAGTGTACAGACAGGCTCTGTCTAACTTTGTGTGCCTACAGAGCACATACTATACTGGGCCGATATCAGTAGCAGCCCTTCCAGACTGCACATGCTTGCATCATGCAGGACGCAGGGTTGCAGTAACGCATTCCTCTGACGCACGATAACATAGTAGAAGGTACTGCTGAGGTAGGACAGGGGGATGGGGGTTGAGGAAATAAAGTAAACAGTGTTTTACTGTCTGAAATCGCAAATAAAAGGAAAACTATCAGCCTGTGGGATGTCACAATTTACTGTTGCAGCTCCTTGACAGATTATGACAACTCGGTAGCATCTGCATAAATCTAAGATACAGCTCTAAGAGCTAAAAGCAGGTAAGTGTAGTAGTATGTTGTTTGGTTTGTTGTTGTTTTTTTTCTTCTACGTTACTTTGATATGTCTTTTTCAAGACACTTGTGCAGAGGCTCTTTGCACTATTTTCCCAGTATTTACTGGCAAACCCAAAGAAAACCCCTTGGTAGCATAACTCAGCTGTGTATTGTGTTACCATTCGAATACTATTCAAAATTTCCAGTTTGGGTCTGTCTGAACACAGAAAATGATGGTCCCTGTCCTAGAGTTTTTCTTAAAGGTGCTAAGTTTCTCTAACAATCTTAAAACTGATGTAAAGATTAAAATCCTGTCCAAAGTGAAACCTGACAAAGCAATATAAACTGTACAAAGAGACAGTTCTCTAATAAAATAATTTTGATTTCTTCCTAAGATTACACTGGGAATGTGATTATTTTGTTGTTCGTTGACTGTATTTGTGAAGCTTTAGAGTGAACTTGTCAAATTCTGCTAATTAAAGCTATTGTAGGTAGCCTTAAAGATCCTATCTTAACTGCTGAAGCCTTTGCCAACTTGGTGTTACATTAACATTCATGTGTCCTCCTGTTGAGAGGTACTTTGTATGTTGGCTTGTTGTAAGGAAGGGACAGAAGTATAATTGAGACTTTGATCTCTCAAGGATGTGGCACATGAGTGTCCTCTCTGACTTCCCAAGACTCCTTACTCAGGAATCTTCCTCTGGCACTTCTCCCTGACATGTAGCTTCTGCTTGTTTAGCAATATTGAGATGGGTATAACAGTTCTGGAACTGGCCTGGGAGTACTGATGGGTTCTGTTCTGGCCCTGTCACTCCCTGATTCACTGTGTGATCCTGGGTGAGTTATAGCCCCATTTCAGTTTGCTTAGCTGTAAAATGGAAATAATGCTCATGAGACTTTGCAGTGATAAGTCATGTGAAAAGCTGCTAGGATAAAGTTACCGAGATATGTTTAGTTGAAGTTGCAATACTTCCAGTTAACTTTTATACACTACTGCACTTTAAATGCCTATAGCATAACACATTAATATGAAGAAAATTATGTCTAGATGGAATATGGTGAAAATAATCTCATCTAAGAGATGTTATAATTTCTTTTGATTCTGTGAACAGACAACCTACAGTGCTGTTAATTGCCATTCATCTCATTTTATTGCCAGCTCACATTTTGCATTAATTTAGAAGTGGCTAAACGTTCAAACTTTCAAAGAAACTGAATTGAAGCTGGGCGAGAGAAGTAGAGCACGAGTAATAGGAGGAGGTGAAAATAACCATTTCACAGTCTTTGCACCCACATATGCTTGCATTTTCTTTCCTTAGAATCCTGAAACATCAGAGTTTGAGGGTAGAGTAGGTACTCTCATCAAGACACTGTTTCTTTTTTGCTAGCCCTTGAAATGTAGCTATCTTAGAGAAGTGAGGAAGCTGTTTAGCAGAGCCCAACAGTGCTACACAGTATGTCAGGATACAAAAACAACATACTGAAAGTATAAGGGAAAGCGGGATTCGGCCAAACTGGGATCTGGCCAGAAAGCTTGGGCTTAACTTAGATCAAGAATGATGTCTGAAAAGAAAATAAACCCCATTGCTTGTCGCAGCATGTTTGCTAGTCCCTGCAGCTTAGAAATCGGTAATGGGCTTTACTGTAACACATTCCTTTAAATTGGTGACCTTTGGAGCTGGGCTGATTGACAAACCTTATGCTAGCACACCCTCAGCACAACTGCAAGATAAATAAGGCTTGTACATTAGGCATTTGTGTATTTGAAGGGCATATTCAAATAAACCTACTCTGCTTGCATATTACTTCTGCCATCTTACAAGTCATATTACAAAATGGGGCTAGCAGGTGGAAGAAAGGTGGAGATTGCTGTAATCCTGAAATCTTCTATGATTGCAAAGCTGACCTTCTAGAAGCTGTACAATCAAGCTGTGTTATACTATACCTTTTCTGGAAGGTAGATACAAAATAATACTACATTCCTGCAGTTGTTGCAGTGTTCAGTTTGAGAATGGGAGGACAAATCTAAGCCATGTTTTCACTTACATAAATGTTTTCTCTTATGAAATTCACATGTACTTAATGTAGGGTGCCAGGCTGCTCACTGCAGCTGTTTAAAATAGAAAAGCAGATGGAACAAATAGAAAGATTTACCACACAGCTTGATCTCATCCCCTGGAGCAGCCATTCATCATCAGCACCGCCGAGATAAACAGCCAAACGAGTTTCCCTTCGGAGCTGCGATTGGGCTGGAGAGGTGGCAGAGCTGCACGACAGCCTCGGGATTGGCTGGGCGGGAACACACCTCTGGAATCTGTTTATTTCCTAAAAATAAGATAACAATCTTTTATATTTCACCTAGAGATCTTTTATCTTGCATTTAATATCCAAATAAACTTGAGCAAACACAGTTAACCTCTTTGGAGCAGCCAAGCCTGAGCTAAATGAGTGGCATGAATTCAGGTTTTTTGTTGTTTGGTGTTTTTTTTTTTTTCCTTCTACTGAGTACAATGAGGCCTGTGTGAGTTGTCTAGATCTGTTGTTTGTATTTTTATGGGTGGATATATATGATATTGAAGAACTTTGTTGCATCTTCGCTAGAGCTGAAAGTTGTTTTTCAGATGTTTATAATGTACTGGCTTCAGCTTATACTGAAAGCAGTTATTCTTTTAAAAGCTGATTTTACGTCTGCTATGTAAAATTTTGTTTCCCCTTGCAATAATGTCTTTCATTGTTTTGGTAAATATCAAGTTGCTTTTCCTGATTGTGTTTTAATAAGCTATGGCTTCAATTTAAATAGATCTGGAATTTTCTTGCCTTATTTTTTTTTAAAGTTAAGGATTTAAAATATTGTGAAGGCCTATGTAAAATAACTTCAGACCATAACTGAATGAGAGATTTGATCAGATGCAGTGAATGTTTCAGCTGAGTAAGTATCTGGCATAACTGAATATATCAGAACTCATTAACCCACTTAAAATTCAAGGGAAGAAAATTATATGGAAAATACATACAACTTTTGTTGTGGTTCAGATGAGATGCATACAGAACCAGAAGGCTGTGAAAAGCTAGTTTGTGTAGCAGGAACTTGTGGTTTTTATCCAGTAACAACGGTTGGGACAAGCACTAAATACAGGAATATTGACTGTAGGGGTTATTGCCTTGAGGAAGAAGAAGCAAAGATACATAGGAGAGTGAGAATGGAAATGGACCAGAGGGAAGATTAAAGGCAAGAGAAGCTGACTACCAGAAAGCTCTCTAAACCCACCTTCAGCTCTCCCCTCCCCAAATAATTGCTTTCGCTTATATCATATTTAAATATGGATCAAGGCAGTAGTTGATAATACTTAACTTGCCAATCCCCTTTTGAATAAGCACCTATATTTTCTTTAGTTATATAGAATTAACATCTCAACATTTTTCGGAAGACTAGCCTGGCTACATTACTGGTGTTGCTTAAGCAATACTTAAACTTCTGTTCTTAAATCTTTGCACTTTCAGTGATGGTTTTATAAGCTTTTACATTATTCCATTAAAATTCCTTGCTCTTTGGAGTGAAGTAATGAGGAAATAACACCTGCATTTATGGAGGAGTTACCAGCAAAATATATTTTAAATTCTCTCATGCACATGTCTCTCTATTTTGTTTAAATTCTTAACCCAGAAAAGAGTAAAAAAAGCCTTCCTCAGAATCTAAGAAAAAAATTTATATATGTATATATAATTCAACAGCTGCAAATGGAGGAGTGGAATGGGAATGGTATTGTCGATTTCTTTTGTTGTTGTTGTTATAAGCTATGTAACAAGAAGTGACTTGTGCCATAAAGAAAACCTTTTTACTGTTGGATAGGAAAGGGGGAGCTAGCAACCTCATTTCTTTTATGTTCACTAATAACTGGTGACTGGAATATTTTTAAATTAGTGTAATTAAGGATAACTGTGTGAAAGAGGGAAGCTTATTCACTGATGCAGAGACTCCTGAAGCCCTTCTTAAAGAAAGGGGCTTCTCTGACTGCTTCCCTCACCCCTAGTTTTCTTTTGTGAGCTGTAGCAAGTCCCGAGAACCTTTTTATATCTATGCCTTAGGGGGCTAATACAACAATTTAGGACTTCCTTGGTTTACCAGCATTATATTTGCATAACCTGAGCCTTAGTAAGCCTTAAGTATGAATCCTCTAGGCTTTAAGATCTAAGTTTGAAAGGTGGCTATAGCTGTCTTTTAAACTGAGTATGAAAATGTTGAACAGTGAAGGCCTTAAGCACAAAGCTCTCCTCCACACAAGTTTTGTGGCTGTTTAGCCTCCTTTGTGGAACAAAGGATGCATCTCTTCCCTTTCTCCAGTGGAGGGGGGAGCTAGTGAGGAAACTTCTGAGCATTCATATTTTGTTATCTGAAGTGACACTCTTAACTTCCTAAAATATTTGCTGATGCTAAGTTCGCTAGTAAAAACTGAAGCTGGTAGCAGAGAGCTTCAAAAAGTGGAGAGCAGATGGCATTCGGTACTGACAAGTGCAAGACAAGCATGTAAGGGGAAACAAATTCTCACTTTACGTACAGGGGTGGGCTGTGCTCTGTGTTTGCTATTCAGAAAACAGTGAAATGATAACAGATCTTTCTGTTCCATTCTTGGCCAAATAGCAGACAAAAAATGAAATAAGAAACATTATAACAGTTAATTCAACATGTATTCTAGTTTTTTTTAAAAAAAGTATAGAATAAGAAGAGGAGCACTTGGAGAAGTAGGGCAAGGATGACCAGAAGGATGGAAAATCTTTAAACTAAAGAAACTGGGAGTCAGGTTGGAATATAGTTGTGAAGGAGTGATATGACACAATGTTAAAATCAGTAGTGTAGAGAATGAAAACAGTATTTCTCTATCTCCTCCCCATAGGAAAGAATAAAGAGCTTTCAATGTCATTATTGGGTGGTAGGTTGCAAGCAAAATGAGATGGCATCTTTTCTATGTTTTTTTTTTTTTTTAAATAAAGCAGAGCTAACGTTTGAAACTTTACTTCTGTCAGCTAGTATGGCTGCCAGTAGCTTATCCTGGTTCACAAAATCATTTAGGTTGGAGAAGACCTCTAGGATCACCTAGTCCAAACTTAGACAACTAGATAGAAATTGGGAGAGGTTTTTGGAAGGGTGTTAAATGTACTGCCCCATCTCTGGCTCAGTCTGAGTGGCATATTGCAGGAGGCCAGCAAGAAGTGTGTTAGCAAGTCATGGTGGCAGTGATGCTTCTACCTGATGCAGTTCTCTGTGCCTTTGGTATTGGTTGTTGTTGCAGTTAACACTCATTTTCCCCAGTGTTTTGGGTCCTCAGATGGGGAGGGATATAAATAAAAAGAAGAGGGGAGAAGGACAACTAAAATCTCCAAATTATATTTTAAGGAGCTGATGCTTCCAGCATGAGCGAGAGACTGTGTCCTTCTTTCTGCAAAAGGACCCAGTGAACAGCCATGAACTTGTCTGTCATGAATTGACAACATTAGGTACTGGAGCATCTCATCACATTTACTTACTCAACTGGCCATTTCCATTTTATTTGATAAACACTGCACACATGCAAAACCAAATAAATGTTTAACAGTGGTTACAGTGGTTTGTGGGAATGTGTTTGTGTTGCTTCTAAATGGCCTCTCTAGTCTGCTTTACAGCAAATGTAGCATGCATTAAAGTATATATAAAAATATATATAATTTATATATAAATATATTTGGACAAGCCTTGCTCTTGGCTTGTCTTTGCATTTGTCTTAATATTTTTTGTATAATCTTAATTTTAATCTTGGAAAAGCTAGCATGTATGAGTTACCCGGAATTAGACAAAAGAGATTTGTCTTTTTAAGGCGAGGAGAAAAGCTTCTGCTTGTTGTGTTTCATGTTACCACCTCAGTTTAGTGAAGGAGTGATGGAGTGATAGAGAATAGGAAGGCATCCTCATTCAGGAAAGCACCAATCTATTGTCTCGGGAAACTGAGAAGGAAGTTGCAGCGATTGAGGTGGTAAACTAAACAGGATCAGCAGGTGGGGGAGGGCGAGTACAGCTGTTTGGCTGGGAAGATGGAAAGTGGATTGGTTGGGTGGCTCAGAGAAGAACTGATTAATTCCTTATGCTGAGAGGATGCAGTAGTTTACAAATAATACAGATAAATTTAAGGAAGGGGGGGGGGGAAGTGCAAAGTTCTCTTGTATGTAAGTGCCTTTTAAATCTTCAAGGAAAAGATGAAGCTTTTAAAAAAAGTTTGGATTTCTGTTAGAAGATAGAGGCCAGAATTTTATCCTTGAACGAGGATAGCTTCAGTTATGTTCCCTTGTCCAGGATTTTTCATCATGCAGGCCAGGGAATAGGCAGAGCAGAAACATTTAATAAATTCTGGAATTAAACTGCATGTCTCCTGGAGGAAGTAGGAACATATCTGTTGTGTCAGCAACTAAAAACTAAATAAATAGTGACTTCAGAGTTAATGTGAACTTAGAACCGATTTAAAAACTCAACCAAAGTGTTAGCTGGTGCCGTTATTACAATGAAGAATCTTAATCTAGAAATGAAGGTGAAAGCCATATAGGAGTTAATTTCTTCAGGCTAGTTTTTGGAACAGCATGTACACACATGTTGGAAGGTGAAACCTGACAGAAGAAATGCGCAGTTTTGGTAAAATGGTGGGGGCTGTTTGTATATGTGTGTATATATATAAAAAACCAATCAGTTATTTCTCTGGGGTTAGATGTAATTGTTCATACTGTGAACAGTCTAACTGGGAGGGAATGGGGAACGAGCATTAATTTCTGGATATACCAGCAGTCTGTACAATGCTGTGGCTAAACGTGTTAACAGTGCTTGCTTTGGTAGAATATTCAGAGTTGGAACCCTGTCTCGGTGGCTATTAGAATTACATTCCCTGTACTGTGTGGCATTACACTTTCTGTGATATCCTTTTAATCTTGTGTTTCTTGTTAAAATAAATCATAAGCCTGCTGTGATAAATGGCTGAGCAGGAAACACCTTGGTACCCTCAGTGCCTTAAAATAAGAGGTGAAGGAAATCTTTGCCAAAAGGAAGCTGATAAATAATTGCCTCCTACACAGAGGGATTGGACTGAGTTATACCATTCTGCTTCAAGTGGAAACTAAGGCAAAAATATGTAAACAGTTTCTTCAGTCACCGTAAAAGCTCCAGATACTGTAGCTTAAACTCCCTTCTCTCTGTCTTTGCTTACAGAGGCAGGTGGCTGTAATCTCTCCAAGTGGGAAAAACTGAAGGAAAAGAATGAAATCCCCCAAAGTAAATGTACTTAAGAGTAAAGGAAGACTTGAAACAAAAAGATGGATTACAAGTGACTAATCGAGGTCACTAATCAGAGATGGAGAAAACACTTAATATAGCTTAATTTGGGAGGAAGAAGTGCATGATTCAGTAATTTGGGTTGGTTAGTTGGCTTGTAGGTCAACTAGAACGTGGAAATCACCAGGCATCACAATAAGTTTCAGTATTTTTGCACCTTTCCTTTTTCTGTTTTACAATGGTACTGCTCAGAAAAGTTTCTGTCGGTCTAAAACTTCCACATTACAAATTCTTCTCCATTTTATCCACAGCTCTAAAATGTAGCAATAGAAGTCCTTTTGTCTTGTCACTACTATGTCTTCACTTGGGAGTTTTATAGTTATACCCATATTTCTTTCCAAATTAGTATTGCTTTGTATTACTGAGGCAGTATTATGTGCAAAGCCTGCATACATATGCCCTAACTTTTCCTTGGAGAGGACTGTTTCAACCTTTTCTTTGAGAGACTCTATCCATTTTTTGCAGCAGATCTTTTGACATTTGGCAGTTGAACCACCCAAAAGGCCTTTTCTTTTTTTCCATGACTACCACTCAGATTTGTTAGGACTATAAGTATTAAAAAGAAGGATTTCCCTTTGTGCACTTACATGCCTCTGAAAACTTTGCAGCAGTTGTAGGTATTGCCTAGGAATGGGAGGAAGCTGTCAGATGAGTTGTGAGAGTGGAGGTGTAAGGGGGTGAAACTGGGCTCTGTTCACTGATCTGCAGTCTAGTTATGGTAGATCTTCCTTTCCCCTAGAGCTGAAGTGGGGGAAAAACATCAGAGTTGGAACATGGGTATAAATGCTGCTGTTCACTAGAATTTCTGGAGCCTGTGATGTGTAAAGAAACTTCAACTTGTGAGTAAAGTAGAAGGGGAAGAGTGGTTGGAAACCTGTCCAGCAGAAAAGGATTTTGGGGTGTTGGTTGACAGCCAGCTGAACATGAGCCAGCAGTGTGCCCAGGTGGCCGAGAAGGCCAGCAGCATCCTGGCCTGTATCAGAAATGGTGTGACCAGCAGGGCTAGGGAAGTGATTGTCCCCCTGTATTCTGCACTGGTGAGGCCACATCTCAAATACTGAGTTCAGTTTTGGGTCCCTCAGTACAAGAAGGACATTGAGGTGCCGGAGTGTGTCCAAAGAAGAGCAATGAAGCTGGTGAAGGGTCTGGAGAACTAGTCTTATGAGGAACAGTTAAGTGAACTGGGGTTGTTCAGCCAGAAGAAAAGGAGGCTGAGGGGAGACCTTATCACTGTCTACAAATACCTGAAAGGAGGTTGTAGAGAGGTGGGTGCAGGTCTGTTCTCTCAAGTAACAAATGATAAGGCAAGAAGAAATGGCCTCAAGTTGTGCCAGGGGAGGTTTAGGTTAAATACTAGGAAACATTTCTTCACAGAAAGAGTTGTGAAGCACTGGAACAGGCTGTCTGGGGAAGTGGTGGAGTCACCATCCCTGGAGGTCTTTAAAAGACATGTAGACGTGGTGCTGAAGGACATGGTTCAGTGGTGACCTGGCAGTACTGGGTTAATGGTTGGACTTGATGATCTTTGAAGGTCTCTTCCAACCAAAATGATTCAATGATTCTAACGTTATCCCTGAACCCCAGGGCACCAGCAGCTGCATTCTGCCAAAGTTTCCAGGATTGCAGCTTAATGGTAGTTTATGCAGGGTGCTGTTTGTGTTTTAAATCATTCATGCAACCTAAATTCTGTCCCTTTTAGTATGGACACTCTCTTCAATTACATACAAAATGTGATCCTCGCCACAGTCACAGTATGATTAAATTCTGAGAATATAAACTGAAATTTTAGTCACAGGCAAGTAGAGCATTTTTTCCATGTCCAGCTGAAATCTTCTAACCTTTTTGATGTAGGATATATGGATCAGGGACTATAAAGAGTTGAAAAAGGGAAGTTCCTGTATTTGCATTCATTGTCTCAGCTCTCTGGTGGAGCTCTGTTTCATTGTTGTAATCTATTTATGCCTTCCTGCAAGTTCTGGAAATGCTGAAACTGCAGAAAACAAGAGTGTGGTTCTGAGCAACAGTACAGCAAGTTCTATTTTAATCACTTTCATCAGCTTTATCCTACAGTGAAAGCTGGGTACTGTATCTCTTCATCGGGGGGGAGGAGGGGGAATTGAAGTTGTAATTAAGCCCTATTTTAATACATTATTTACATATGCAAATAAATCATAAACAGAAATATGTTACAACCTTTCCTAGGACTGTCAGAGCATTATGAATTAATAAATGGCAGGCTGAACAGTTTTGCACCAGCAATTAAAATACAAGCCTGTCGGAACTGCTTCTTTGTCCACACATTCAGAATTAGGAAAAAAGATAGGAAATGTTAGTTTGCTTCCCAGAATAACAGCATTGCAACATTAATTTGATGTTAAGCGGAAAACTCAAACCTGCTGTATTCTGGAGTGCTGAGTATTTGGTCTGCCAGGAAAACTGGTACAGGATACCCAGGTATTGGTACGGATCCTGGGATAAAAAAGTAAACGGATAGCTTGACTGTCTTGCAAAGTTTAGAGTTGTTCTTCCTAGGTAGGTTGCATATGTTCTTGGCTTCCATGTGAAAATTAAGTATTGACCAGAGCAGACAACTCCTGGTTGGCTTGTTCAGCTGACAAGAACTTTCCTGTAGTGTACCCCCATGCTCTAGCTTGGATAATAAATTAGCAAGAATTTAAAATTTCACTTTCAGCTTAGAAAAAAAAGAGAAATGTTTACAGTATTTAATTGGAGCTCAGTAAATATGAGCTAATGTTAAATATCTACACTAAAAGCAATCCTTAAATACTTCAGAAAGTGATGCTTCTGTTTGAATGTCATGGGCTGTACTGTCACTCAGGGTTCTGCTTTGTTCTGCATAGGAAGCACTGTTTGTAAGACATCTGAAGATCAAGTGTTATGAACATTTTAAATAAGGATTTTAGCAGTTTCGATTATGTTAGCAGTTTTAGAAGATCATAGTGTTACATTGCCAGTTGTTTAAGTGGCTGTAAAGTAACTGAAAAGAGATTCAGAACCTACCTTTCAGAACTGTGAAAAATCCCCAGTCTCCTAAGCATGCTCTGTGGAGCATTTTATCTCTCAGAGTGTTTCCCGTGTTTGATAGATGGCTCAGCTCCAGAGGCGCTTTAACATAGTCAGCTTGTTCTGTTCTTGTGTGCCTTGCTGATGACATTTTCCTTCTTTTCATGATTCAGGTCTGTAGCATGTGCCATATTACAATTTCTCCTTCCCTGCATATCTGTGCTAAATACCTATTTCTTCACATAGCTAAACTCTCCCACGTTTCTGTTGTTTCCATATCACATGTAGAACAAGGTTATCTTTCTGTCCCATGAACTCAAGATTTCATTTGGGCAGAAATGGGACTTCAGGATTGAGCTGCGCTAGGACTATTTTTTAAAGAGCATGTTTTTGTATTACACTCTCTTACATGGGTGCCTGAACATACAGCACTCTTAAAGAAACACATGGTAGATACACATAAGATTCTAAATCCTAATTATTTTATTACTGAGATTAACACAAGAAAACCATAGGCCCATCTGGTATTATGAAATCACATTTTTCACTCTGAAGAAATTCAGGATCTTCTGTTATCTTCCTGCTCTGCAGCCCCAAATCACAAAGTTCTTTCCATAGCTGGTTTCTTATCTAACATATACCAGACTTAACCCTGTCTGTGGCTGCTTTTCTTCAAGTGTCCCTCCTGCAATCCCCTGCATCTCTTAGCAGTCCCCAAAAGCTTGATAACCCGGTAATATAACACCCTTTCATTCTTCTGTTTGGGGGCTTTACAATCTCCAGATCATAATCCCGTAGGACTCCTTTCTGAGTATTCCTGTCCAAGCACCAGTATGCATCTAATCTAACTGTAATGTAATCAAAGTATATATTTCTTCTAGTGCCACAAATATATTTATTCAAGGATATAGAGTATAAGTATATTCTGTATTTCTTTTAACTTAACTTACTGTGACAGGTCTTCCAAAATAATCTTATAGTTCCCCCTGTTCTATAATGAGTAAATATCTTGGCTACTTTGGAGTCATATATGCGTTTACTGCATCATAAGTCTTTCTCATTATCAGATTTTTAGGAATCCTTTCTAGAGTAATGTCTTAAGTTCGGTGGAACTCATTTTAAAATTAAGTTCTTTTTTCCAGCCACTTTATAATTTATTTTGACATATGACACTTTATTAGTACTAATTTTTTGTGACAACATTGTGACAAAAATATTGAGAACATAATCCTGGGAGCTATAAGTTATCAGCAATGTCAGGTACACTATTTTGCTCTCATAGAAAAGATCCAGCTGTACTAGCAATCTTAAATTTCTTTAGCGGACTGGTAGCGTGTATTAGTTACATTGCTGAAGCCTTCTGCAGAACATCGAGTAGCAGCCTTAGCGTTTTGGAGTACAACTTGACATATTGCTGGCCAAAGGGAGAATTTATTCTAGCAGTAGTTGTTAGGATGGGCTGAAGGTTAAATCGTTATGACAATAACCACACTTGGAAACACAATCTATTATTGGAAAATTTTTTCCTGGTTGTTACTATAGGGAAGGGAAAGATTCCTTTGGAACAGCTCATACAGTAATTAAAATGTAAATACTGACTGGATGTAATGTAGAGGGTAGGTTTAGACACAGATTAATCAGTACAGCAATAACAATAAAATGCACGCTTGCTTTTTTTCTGACGTCCCTGAAAGCAAAGTGACTTTGGAACTGCTTTGTCAGGCAAGTCTGAGCCTATGGGGGGGACAACAGAAAGCCTCAGGTACAAGTAACACAAAACGTATCAGGCAGCCTTCAGGGAAAATAGAATGTCTTTTTTTCTTCCTAGTCTTCAAGAGCAGATGAGTTTCATTTCTCTTTGCACCTATTTCATGCCTTTTCAAGAGGCAACTCACCATTTCTTCCCTGATGGGTAGCAGGAATCTTCCTCCTGCTATGTTCATTTTCTCCTTGCATCTTTCCTCTCCCTTATAGCCCTTTGAGTTTTCTACTTGCCGAGCCTTAAAGCTCCTTTCTTACTTTGCAAAATTTAAGGAATGATTTTTAAATGGCTGCTGAGGTGCCTGAAACAGAATTCCTGCGGCCACCTTCTGCATCGGGTGCCTTTTGTATTCAGTCCCTTTGTTTCTCTCCTGCTGCGAAATGCATAGACTGGGAAGCATCTGACAGAACAACTGAAGGAAAGAAGAGTTTAGGCTGCTAGGCCAGGTTAGAGAATTGTGATAATCCGATTCTCTCTCTTCTGTATGTAGGTCATGGAGTTTTGTTTTTCTCCCAGAAGCTGAATATAAGTGTATCTTTCTGAAAGATCTCTTATCTTGCTTAAAGAACTGAAGCGGTGGTGACCATTTCCTGTAGTAAGAGCTTTCAGAGTTTAATTGTTCTTGCTGCTTAGAAATGGTATCTCTGCAAAATACATTTGTGTAACGTCCATCTCCATTCATTGTAGTTTTTCTGGGAGTTAATTTATGAATCTGAAAATTCTTTATTTTTTTCAATCTTTTTGTCCTTTTCAGAGATCTTAATGAGTCTTAGGAGTGTGCATGTGTTTAAATATATATGTATATGCATGTATATATGTAAAAAATCATGCCATCTCTCAACTTGCATAGTTTGCCTAGACTGAGGTTTTTAAGCTGTGTCCTAGGAGACCGCTTTTGTTTATCAAGTCAAACGGGAGCCATGAAAATCCTTCCAGTATTTCCAGATAATTGTTGACACCAGGAAAGTCATTATATTCTTAAACAATTAGATCAGCATAGTGTATTCAGGAAAGGCTGTCGTTTGTTCGACTTGATATTCCTACTTTATACATATTAGATCAAATTAGCCTGCTAGGCAGCTGAACCACACTATTAATGCACAGTGGAGCCTGATCTACAGCTCTCAATATTCTCTTTGGAGACAGTGCTTTCCAAATTACTTTCCCATGTGTACGTGTTGATTATTTTCTTTGTCCTTATGTGTGGGATAGCTAGCTGTATTAAAATATGTTTTCACAGAACCACAGAGTAAGGAAGGACCTGAAGAGATCTCAGTCTCCTCCTCCTCCTTAGGTCTAATGTCTTTTTGGTGTTTTGGCTTTACTCACTGTTCCCCATCTTTCTTTCTCAGTCATCTTTCCTAGACATCTGATCACTTCTATTGGTGAGAATAGAGAGGACAGCATTCAGTTCACATCTTTGATAGGCATTGACCAAAACGAAGGGGTATTCCTGCAGAGCAGAACAGAGAGGTTTGCTTCCTCTGTCTTGCAAACTAAATTACTGTCTATGAGTCACATTAAGGTTTTTCTTGTTACTTTTTTTTCATGTTGACCTCATGATGCCATAATCCTTTATAACATTAGCTCTTTTCAAGCAAAGTGTCTCTCGCATCTTGTTTCCCTTTCCTGTCTTTGTATAGTTGATAATTTCTATTGAAGTGTAATAATTTAAATCTCTTCCCTAAGAATTGCATTTTTTTTTTTTCAGGTAATTCCAGAACGTTTCTCCAATTTCTCAAGAACCTTTAAAAGTTCAAGTTTGTCCTCTCAGGTTCCCTCAGTCCTCACAAGCTTTTTATTACTTGTTCATGAATGTAAGCATTCTCTTGATTCCGTAATTCAGGTTGCCATTCTGTGTAGAACCAGATTTAGGGGCATTTGGAATTCCATGTGCCAGGTCTTTTCATGCTGGCCATGAGCCCTTGATGGCTGCTCTTCCAGCATAGGACAGCTTTGTGTTAATATTGCTGTAGTGTCATTGAGGAAAAAATTTCCTTAGCTTAAAGTGGTAACATGTTCTAGTGTCTTCCCGTCTTCAAACCTACTATCCTGTTGTGGAAGGCAAGTTAGAGAGGTTTGTTGAGGATTTGTCCTCAACATGCACGTCAAACTGATTTTTGGCTTTCACTTGATTGCATGTTACAGTCTATGTGCTTACAAACAGTTTTGCTGAATTTTTGTTTGGGTTTTTTTGTATTCCAGTTTTCTTTCAGGAATTGAAATTCAGCTGGCTGAACTGGTTCCTTTTTTATTTCCTTCTTTAAATAAATGCAATGTGTTTCTTGTTTCTCTGTTTTTTGATACTTCACCCATCCTCCATAAATTCTTGAGAATAACCCTGGCCATTTTGGTCAATTCTTTGTATATTTAAGGTGAAATTAAAGAAGCCCAGACAATTAAAAAAATAACTTCAGATTCTCTCTAGCCTGACTTTCTTCTGGTCTGACAATCTGTGTTGATATTGAGCTCTGATGGTTAAAAAAGGAAATTCAGATGGTTTTGTATCAGTAATACTACTTTTTTGTTATTTTTCATTCCACTTACTATCTCATAGCTTAATTTCAAAATTTTTGCTTTTAATTCCAGGTTAGGAGGGCAGTAGATGCTGAAATACTGGACCTTTTGAATTCCTAAGGTTTTGGCAGTCTTTTCACCTTTCAAGGCTATGTAAGCCTGTGTTCCATGATACAACCATATGTCCATATGTTCCATATGTCCATGTGTTGCCTATGTCACAACATTTTGTTGAGTCCTAATTGCTTATGTTAGTAGAAATAGCAGCTGTACCAAAGAATTCAAGTTATTTGTGACCATTAACAATATAGACCAAAATGGTATAAGCAAGCAAGGATAATGTTGTTTCTAATTGGAATATGGACAGAAGACCCAGACAAGGATTTTTATTACCATAATATCAGGTTAGCTTGGCCTTGATACTTGAACTCTGAATGTTAGATGGCTTACACCAGTGTTTTCCTGGAGAAGTAGCAATGTGTACTCTTTTTCTTTTTTTTTTTTTTAATTTGCCTTGAGTTATTATTTAGGTTTAATGAAAGAGCAGGAAGTCAGCTATGGCTTTTGTAGCTGAGACCAGTTTCCTTGTCAGGAAAATGCTTTTTTAAAAAAAAAAAATCCATATTGTGCACACATACTCTTGCAGTATATTATGGCTAACACAAGAAGCCATCTGAAATACAAGCTTTTCTGCCATCTTTACGGAAGATGTGCTTCTCAATTTATTGATAACATTTAATTGGTGCAGTAGTCCCTATGTTTATCCAGTAGCTGTGAATTGTCCACCAAAGTCCCAGGAATTTACAATCAGATAAATTACAGGAATCTTTGAAGGTATTGAAAGATTTAGATTTCTGGTTTATGCAGACATACTTGAAAAGGTGAATCTCTATTTCAGAATCTGAAAAACAGCTAAATTTTCTTGGCAATAGACTTTTGACAATTTTTCTCTGATTAAGTTGAAAATGAAAAGAGGAATGTCTTGTTCCAAGTGAGTATAAATTTCCCTTATAAAGGAATGGTTGCATCATGCTAATTTAAACTCCCAACATTAAATGTGTTTACAGTTTTTTTATATAACTGTGTATTTTTCCTCTGATCTTTGTAATATATTTCTACTCATTAAATAAAGTAAAAACCAAAATATCTTCTTGTAACGGAAGGTGATTGCAGCCTACTAATGATTCTTTCCTCCTTCCTTTTCTGTAAATCCCCTTTTCATTCAGATTGAAATCCTTTTGCAGCCAGTCTTTATTGCAGTTTTCTCCTTGCCCTTACCCAGATGAGTATTATTCTTAGCAGCCAAGTCATGTAACCTAAGACTGAGCCAGAGGACCAAAGAGTCTGTAGGCAAGTGCCTTGTCAACAAGGCTACCACTTAAACCAGAGACGCTCGCACTTGTATGCCTGTGTCATGGCTGGACAGAGCTGGTCTTGGGAGGCAGGACCTGTGCTAGAGCTTGGGCTTCCCTTGTCAAAAACAAAAGCCTGACATTCTATTAGTAAACCATTAGGCAGGTGTGCAAAAAAGATGGTATTCCTGGAAACAGGCTGATTGGCAGGGCCTTTTAGATGTTAGAGCACAGCTGCAAAATGTGTGAGTCATGCCAAGCTTGGGTATACACTGTAATTTATGACCCGAGTTTTACTTGCTTAAAATTGCAGTGTAGCTGTACTAGTTCTCTAGTGGCTCAGGTAAACAAGACCTGAATTTCCAAGCTTAGCAAATGAAACTTCCTTTACCTCCCCCACTTTTTTTAGGAGGGAAGAAGAGCGCGTCACACAGGCTTTCTCGACTGCTTTAAATGGATCTGCAGCAGCCGTTAAACTCCTGTGCTAGTCGCATTGTGCAACGCGGCATGTGTTTTTGGAGCAGTATAGCCGATGTCTGTCAATTTGTGTTTTGAAAAATTATATGCGTTAAAGTATTCCTATTATACAAGTGTTTATCACAGATGGCATTTCCAAAGATTAATTACAGAATATTCCAAAGTTTACAGTTTTGAGCTGTTTTCACACAGGCTATACAGCAAACAGGTTTCTGTGATTTTGAGGCCTTCATTTGTCAGTTCTAGAACTTCCTCACTGTACCTGTAGACACAGAGCAGAGGGAGCCATTTCCCCTTCATGCTTTGCTGCTTCATCTCTCTGAAACTCTGAACTATTATTATATTTCAGGTAGTGTGGTTTTTGTTTCAGAGGGTGTATTACCATATTTAAGAAATACAGGGGGCCGTTTCTTCAGCATACAAACTTTATGGATGCCCAGGTAATGGCTGAGTGATTCTTTAGCTGCTTTTCTGTCCTCCCCCATTTCTACTCATTGTCTGAAATTTGCACTTTAACAATAAATGGACATCAGCAATCCAGCAGAATTTTTTTTATGCAGTTATAGAGAACTGTATGCTAATTCTGAATTACAGATGAACAACACACAGATATTTGGATGATGCATATTTAAATTTGCTAATTTTGGAGATAAGCTTTACATAAATACCTTGTCTGAAGCTGAAAAGGGTCAAAATCTGGAAATCTTGCTTGGCTCATCGAGTATTGCTAGGCAGTATCAAGTTCAAATATTTCAGCTTCAGACTCTCAGTTTTCATATTTAAAGCCTAGAATTACTTACATGTCTGTCTCACAGAGCTTTTGTTATTCTAGTGAATTTATGAGGATGAAGAATTGAAACTGAATTTCTCTCTTTATTACAATATACTCCTACAGTGTCCCTTATCAGATCTTAAAAGTGCTTACACTTTCAAAAGGAAACCACAGCAGTAGCTGTTCCCAAGCTGACTTGACATTACTGCAAGAAGGACAGCAGACATTTGCATCGTTTTGTCAGTAGTCTGTTTTGCAAACGTTGTCCTGTACTTAACCCAGCTCATCAGTAAAATATAAGCTGCTTTGAGTCCTGATGTAAATAAATGTACATGGACCTATAAAAGCTTCCTATTGACTTGCATTTATCTCTTCCTCGTTTAAACCATTTGTAAACAGTGTTTAAAAAGGTACACACATAGTTTGTGACAGTTTAACCCAACCCATTTTAAACAATCGGTAGCAGTTTAACTACAAATACTGCATATAGCTAAGGCTGTAAAAAGACTGCTTTCTCAACGGATCTTGTCTCCTCTCACAATCTAGCGATCTGCTGAGCACAGCAACTTGCATGAATGCTCACTGCTTTTCACTCCTGTTAGTTTGGCGAACTCTCTAGAAGAGGAAGAATGAATCTGGTGGTCGTCCAATATTGAGCGGCATCAGCAAAGCTGTTTTAGCTGTTTGAGATTGGATACCATTCCTGGGTTTGTACAGTTGTTACTGAGCTGAACAGAGTGATACTGCAAGTATGTATCTGGGATGCTACTTGACCTTTATTATGGTTGGGTGTCTTCCAGGAGGCATAGACCTGTTTCTCACATTAAGGAGCAGGGTTTATTAGCTCTGAAATGGTGAAAACAGTGTGACAGTTGTACAGTTTCTGTGCTGAAGCTGGCCTGTGTTCAGGCACCTTCTTGCATGGGCACAGTAAGTGCAAGACTGCACTCTGTAGACGTGCTCTTCAGGCTTCTGGACCCGGGTGTACTAAAGTGTAAAACTTTTTAAAAAGGTTTTTATTATGGGCTAAGTATATTTCATATGGAAACACTGAGATACAGTGCGAGGGCAGCCAAATAATGCTACTTGAACACAACTGTATTTTAAAGCATATGTAAAAGAACTCTTTCAGACATAAATAGTGGAAAAGAAATTGCCTCTCTTGATGAAGTAAGCTTTCTGTTTCGGATAAGTACAGTGCTTGGATAAATAAGATCAACATATTTAAGGAGGACAATAATAATAATAATAAATCTCAGATATTTGTAGAGTGGGATTTCACATTGAATTTGATTACATGTGTCGTCTTTTTTCCTTCATGGATTAGTATACTAATTCATATTATAATTTGACAACGGATTTCAGTCTTTTCCCCTAGGTATTCATTTATTGTTACTATGCTATGGAAGCTCCTAGAAGTTGTAGTCATTGACTGGGTTCCCACTGTGGGAACTGCTCTATCGTGATCTTTTCTTTCTGCTGCTCTCCAATAAGATTGTAAGCCTTTAAGTAGGAAAAAAAAAAAAAAGTGTCTTTCTAAGACGATGTCTGCATGGGAAATTATTCCATGTAGATTGATGTGCCTGAGCATCGCCACAAACTGAGCCATAGTAATGAATAAGCAGCTAGTTTAACAGAGAAGAAAACCTAGCAGTGATTGACAAATAAAGGTGGAAATACGGCTTACGTGCATGACTACAGTAGCACAGGCATAATATTCTTATTTAAGGAGTTCTTGGAAGGCAGCAGGGAGTCCTAAGTTACTTGTAGAATGAGCAGAAAGGGCTGGTAACACAGAGTGTTAAGAAATCTCGAGTTTTCCAACAAACTTCTTTCTTTGTCTTTACTGTGCCGTTGTACACACATCCTCTCTCTGGCACAAATGTTCACAAATTAGTCCAAGGCTCCAGTGGAGGGAAAGGTACTCAGCTATGCTGTCTGTCAGAGCTTCACTCAGCATGGTTTCCTCCTTTTTTTTGTTCTGGGATTGGTTTTTGTTGTCATATACATTCAAAAGCGAGCAACCAGTAGTGTTCTTCAGCTCCTGTGGGCAAGTGGAGAGCATGCAAGGTGTAGCTGTTCTATTGTTGGTCATGCTGAATGGTATCCTACTTGGCTTTCCTACGGCAGCCATGGCATTTTGGAAGATCCATGTAAATGAGCATACCCACCGTGGTATACATCAAGTTTCTGTCAATCTGTATTCCCTCCTTGGGAACAGATTGGAAGTAACAGCTAAACCAAACTGAACTTATCATGGGACATTTAAAAAGGTCCTTCCTTCATGTCACAGCACAATATTCTGTAGAGTCACATCGTGATACAAACAGCAGGAAAGAGAGCTAGTGGCCTTTCTGGGAACTAGGTGTACATCTCTTCCTTTGGATCAGACTGTGCGTGAGCTGGCTCTTTTAAGGCAGCACTGGCTGTCTTGATTGACAACTGCTTCTGTCCAGTTGAATCATCTTCAGTTTCCTTCCCTTAGCTGCCTGTCTTGTCTCTTTCCTTTTGCATCTACCTTGGCTTTCATAAATTGAGGTGCTTGGAATCTTTTATAGATGTTTACATCTAACCACCTGGCTCAGCTCTAACTAGAGAAGATTTTTTTCCCTTACCCATCTTCCTGTGTCTTTTCATCTAGAAGCTGATTGGGATCCAATTCACTTTCCTGTCTTTTCAGGTTTGATGGAAGCTCTTTCCCTTCTATGCTGCATTTCCTCTGTAATAGAGTTAGTTAGAAATACCCTTTCAAAATGACCCTCTAAGAGTTGCAAAAACCTGCTGTTATCCATCCATCACCTACATCTCACCTTAGCTGGGGTCTGAACTTCCACACTTCTGTTTCACCTCTACTCATGAAAACTTGAAAAGAATTTGCACACATTCTGTCCCTTAATCACGTGTGCCAAGTTTTTTTGAAATCAGAACATCATGCACTTTGGTGAAGTCTTGCTTGGAAACTCATTGGTCCTGCTTTTGTTTGAATTTTCGTAAGTGTATTGAGGGTCCTCCACAAGACTTTTTTTAAACAGCTGTGTATTTTTGTTTCCCTTTGTGTGTGCATTGAGAGGCTTGCTGATAATCATCTCTATTCTTTGATGCCATGACAGGGCTACTACTGTTGTGTGAGGTGGGGAAAAAAAAGGGCATTCCAGGATGTAGGACAGGATTGCTTTCTGTTTGCAGAGTTCATGTGAGCAGGGAATAGCGATATAATTCTAGTGAATTGCTGGTGAAAGAGACAATGGACGAAAACATAGGTGAAAAGTTCCTTCTGAACTTCAGCTGCTAAGGAAGCCTCTCACTAGGCTTTTCTTGCTGCTGCTCTTCAGTGTGGAAAGGTCTAGTCTCTGGCTGGAGAATGGAGAAAAAGATATGAAATGTTAGGAGCTGATTCTCCAGCTCCTATAACCTGTAGTTTTGTTGGATCAGCTGGAACTGGAAATCCAGAAAAACTACTTGGAGAAGACTTTTCTGCCTCCAGTTGTGCCAGGGTGAGGGGAATGTAATCCTCCCTCTTAAAGAGTGTTCACTGCAGCAGTAGTTTTCCATAGCACATTAGCCACTACTTGTTCTCTTCTTTGGTAGCAGAGGGTTGTGCAGAACAATTAGAACATTTTGTCTCCATCTTCTGAAGCAAAGATGAAGTAACTCACTTGCTGTCCAAGGCCATTACCTGATCAGTCTATCTCTGAAGAAGTAAATGCTCTCCCTGTTAGAGTAACTAGTAGTGGGGCTGCTGGAGATGAGTAAGAAATGCTCCAAAGTTGGCAAGACCTGGTGCTAAAGTGGGAGTGGGTAGAGGTGGCATCTGAGCCTCTTGAAGCACCCTTCCCAGTGTTGTACTGCAATGAATTTTATTAGGGAGTGGGAAGAATGCTCTCTTCTTAATTTTTGTTTCCTTTCACCACCCTGTATCCTCTGCAGATCTTTGCTCTCAGGAGCAGTAAGATTGTGTGCTGCTGCTTTTCCAACAGCTTCATTCCCCTGCTCGGAAAGGTTTATCACAAAGCAACTGCTCTTTGGAAATTTTAAATCACCTTTTTCTTTATCTTTGTCCCTCTGCTTCTCAGTCACAAATCCACTGTGGCCATAGAAGAATTGAGAACAATAATGCTTTGAGCCACGCTTAAGTTGAAATACCTGCTGTCAGCTGTACTCTGTCATGCGTTGTATTTGATGCTGTTTGCTCCTAGACTTGCATTTGTTTAACTTTATATCTAGGGACAGTTGCAGACACACAGCGACGGCATAATAAAGTCTTTCTTAGCAATATATTCTGTGAGAACTGGTGGTGTGGTAAATTATTTGGCAGTTAGAAAAGGAAGATAATTTTTTTTTACATAACACTGAAGAGTAATTCTGTATTCAGTGATTAATTCAGATAATGGTATCAGGTAAAATTTAGATCTTAATAATAAGGATACTCGAGCACTCTTTACCTTGAGAGTCGTGGCACATCTGTCATTAGAGGCCTTCAGACAGGTTAGGCAAACATCTCTCAGGATGACAAAGCCATAGTTGATGCTGCTGAAGCAAGAGGTTAGTCTTGGATAGGCTTTCAAGGGTCCCATCTGTCCTTTTTCTACAGCTGGGATAATTTTGTCATTTCCTTCTGATGCTTTCCTAAGTATTCTGCATGGTGTGCTGTGCAGATTTCTCTTGGCTGTATTTCTCTTAGCAGTCGTGGAGATTAAATCATTGAAGAATACGTAGCAATTTTCTGCCACTTTCCAGGAGACCTTTCTGTACCCATCAGGTGAGCCAGGCAGAGCTCAGTAACTGTTTATTGAAACTAAACAGCTGCTCACTTTACAAAGTTACCTCAAAAATAGCAAAGCTGTTCGCTAAACCTCTTTATCACTTGGCTAGCACAGAGTTTTTCTCTGAAATCCCACTTAATCCAGAGCATGTATCTCTAAAATAAGTTGTCTCACCAGTATTTCTTTTGCTCTGGTATTTGTGGCAGTGGAGCTTTTAAGGAAAGAATTAATTGCTATTTTGATGGGGAGAAAAAGAAAAACAACTAAAAGCTTTTAGCAAACGTTATAAGTTTGTTCTTTGTTTTTTGAATAAAAATAGTGTTGGAGCTGTGATAACTGCAAATCAGACTTGCGGGGAGAGGTAGTGGCTTTTCTTAGATGAGCTCATACAATTGATAAAAGTAGATAAGCTTTTAAGCCTGATCTGAAGTAGAGCTTGCCCCCTGTAGTTTTCCAGCTGCATTAGTTGATCTAATGAAATATATTGTTCAAAAATAAACCTTATTTTCTTACAGAATTCTTTGGTAAATATTTTGCAAACTAGAAATTTCTTATACAGTGATCTTCATTTTTAGTCCTATGAGATTTCTGTTCTGTAACACTGCTCCACATGAAATAGATTTCTGCTCTAAGTATTATTAATGGTAGATATAGCATAGGGGAGACTAAATGCAGGTAAATAGGATTTACCCTCTTCTAATTTGGGCAGAACTGGGATTTAGCTGTTCCTCTGTGAGACCACTAGACAGTTGAATCTACCCATCCTGGGTTTTAGCGACCTTCTGGTAAACCTTGTGAATAACCAAAGACAATTTTCCTATTAGTTTGGCAACCACTAAGTAACATCTGTTGGTTTAAGGAAGAAGGTACACTAATATTAGTAACTTTTTTCAAAGGGTTTGAAGTTTTTTCTTTCAGAATTTAAGTTCTGTTTTACTGTCATGTCCAGGGAGCTTTAAATAGTACTTCTCCAAAAAGCATTTTGGGGGAGAATCTGTCCTGCTCTAGCCGTGTAGATTTGTTCAAACAGCGCAGGGCACTCTGAAGTGCCCCTGGTTCTATAGCAGCAGAATACTTCCCAACGAGAATAGGTGTTCAGAAAGGAAGATTGCTGGGTTTGGAAATACTGTTTAGAAAAGTTATTCTTCAAAGTTTCGTATGCTGCATTGCCACAATTACAAACCCCTTCTTTGAAGGGATTCTTGTTCTTTCCATAAATTTTCTTTATGGAAAATTGGGGAGGAGGGAGAAAATCCCCCAAAAGCCCTACTTATGTGTTTCCAGGCAACACAGTAAATATTCTTTGCAGAATAACCTTAGGTACACTCAGAAGCTTGTCATATTTGTGTGGCTGTGCTGTGTTTACACAAGCTGCCTAGGTGAGATCACTTGCTTTGCAGCATGATTGGTACATGCCATGCTATTAGCAGCTCTGCTGCATGGAGATCCGGCTATTCCTAAATGCTTAAATAACATCGTGAGGTTATAGTGAGGGAGCCAAACTGCACTTTTTTAGATCATAGTTCTCTAACTACGTGCACCAAAGCAGGGGACCTGTGACTAACACCCTTAAGGAGTTTCAGTGAGGCAGCTGCCAGAGTGTGTTCAGATGCAAGGTGGTTTTTCAGTTTTTAAGGTTCACCTCATCTTTCCTAGCCCTTACACAATGGCAATCCTGCCCTTTCTGCTGTCGTGTAAACAGGTAGGGGCACTAATAAATCAGGAGACCCAGCTGTCTTATCTGTGCTGACTTTGCAGCCCTAACAGAAATAAGTACTAAGAAACCCTCCTCTTTTCAGCAGTAGGAACTGCATTAAAAAGTGATGAGCTTTAAGGAGGGATTGGTTTTGCTGCGTTTCTTTCCATCTCCTAGATATGGATTTCCTGGCTATGTCATCCAGAGTAAGGACTGGACCATGAACACGTTGCTGCAAAACGAATAGTCACAAATGTGTTTTGGATGACAATATCTGTCTTACTGCAGGATATAAAACCATACTTAAAAGATGCAAGGAATAATATTCATGAATACAGAGAGTATGCAGTAACCAGATAACAACTGTATGATGAAATCTGTTGAAGGAGGCATTCATCAAACAACACTTGTACCGTGGCTTAGCTTCCTCCCCTACATGAAGGTAGGGGAGAGTGAGGAGATTGCTGCTATCATGGTAGTTTCACGCTCTAGCAGACTAGTGGAAACAGAGTTGTGTTGACTTACAGTAAAACTGCATATAAAAGATTGACTTTGCAGCCATAAGAGTTAGGAAAGTATGTCTTCTATAGAATTTGAGTGTTTTGTGTGGTTCATACAAATACAGCAAATAAGCTGATGAGCTTTTTGAATCTCTCTTTGGCTATTGTATATTGATAGTCTTCATTTCTGCCCTAAGTTTGCATGGAGGTAATGTATTCCCGAATATCTGTGGCTTTTTGGTTGTTTCTTAACTATTAATTCCACTTCCCCGTGGGATAGCAGTCATCTTCTGCAAGTAATATTCTGGTTATGTTTATGTAATGGTTTGTGTGAGCCCGTGGATCACACAGGCTGATAAATATCACAGGTAAGTAATTGGAATCTGTTTACAACATGTTTTGTGGTGCTCTGTCGGACACACCTGAACTAGCTCTGACAGGCTGGTACAGCGCGGTGAAGGGCTGCGCCGAGAGATAACCTCAGGTCCCAGAGGCTGTCCAGCTTTGTCACCGAGCACGGTGCTGCTGTTAGAGCCCCACGCTGAAATGGCAACGAATGCTGCTTGCAGAGCTGCCTTGTGGAGCAGCTCTGGTGCTCTGTGTCATGGCTAAGTCGTCCTTGTGCAAATCAACGGCCCGGATTCTTACAGAGCTTTTTCATAAAGCTCTTATTGTATCCTGGACAAGACCAAGGAAAGTGAGTCAAATGTTAGGCTGTGTTGCAGGCTAGGGAAACCAAGACAAGATGTGGTATTGTACATTTTCACCTGAAATGCTCTTTAGCTTTGGCTGTCTTACAAAAGGCACATCAGAAATAGGCAACTTCGGTTACCAGAATAGGCTGGATTTTGGCTGAGAGGAGAAGATGAGAAAGGATAGGGGAGGGATTAATAAATGAAAAGAGCTAGTTGTGTGTTCCTGTCTGTCATCTTATTCTAAGAAGTGATACATAAATAAAAAGCCATAATAACTTTTGTGTAAAGCAGGATGTTACAGGATACTTTGGTGGCAAGAGGAAAAAAACCTTAAAGCCTAATTCTCATCTCCAACTCACTACTCCACCTCCTCCTCCCAGAAATCCCCACTTGCCTCCCCATTGTCAATATTTACACTGGTTATATTGAAGGTGTGCAGTTATAAAGTCTAACAGAGAATAGCAAGACCATCAGTTACAGAAAGGAGGAAAAACACCTAATCATTATAGCATGCCTGGACAGACTCTTGCAATTTATGTCTCTTTGGTATCTACTAGCTGTACCTGGTGGGGGTAGAAAATGATGCTTTTTAGTATACAGCTTTAAAAGAGGGGGAGGGGGCAGTGTAGCTCCAAGCGCTGTACCCGCATTAAAGAGCCCTAACCCAGAGCCCCCCTCGCCAGCGATGCTAGGACAGCCTGTTTGACCCCTGCCGTGTGCCAGGAGACCGGAATAGAGATAAGGTTAAACAGTACATACAGATTTCAAGGGCACAGGTTCTTTTTGCTTTCTTATCTGTACAGACTTTTCAATTGACTTTTAATCCTTCTTACACAGGCTGTTTAAATCCCATCAACACTGTTTATAAATGGAGATTTTATTTAATAACTTAGCCTTACCCAAGCAGACAGTTTTCAAATTGCTGCGGAATGCTGCTGTATTCATTAAATCTCTCCGTGTTGCCAGCTGTCCACTGTTTCTTGCCTGCTGAAAGCCTTTGAGTCCCTCTTCACTTTGGGACTTCACAATTTTTGTTAAATTGTGTTAACAGGTAATTCTACTTCTTTCATCGCTGGCCTGGAGTGTTAATTGCAAAGTTGGTGATAGTTCGATGTCTCTGAAAATCTGTGTGATAATTAGATGCTTGTTGTAACTGTGATTTATTGTATTTGTTCTGAAGAGGAGAAATAAAGAAAGGCATCTGGATTTTCTTTCTCAGATGCTACCGATTTAATAACATACGGTTGTCTCCAAATAATGCTGCTGATATTAGAAGGAAATTGTAATGAAGTTCATATACTTACGCTGAGGACTAGTTTTTCCATGTAGCTGTTGCTGTGTGAACCACTGATGTTACCAGCTGAATTATCCCAAGCTTGGGTGCGTGTTTGTCCAAAGAGAGAAAAGAAACACAGTAGCTGCAGTGGAATGAATAGATAGACTACCACGTTATCTTCACATCAGATTTGTGTGTTTCTCTTTGCTAGCAGCTCTGCTTAATAATAAAACTTGTAAGTTGAATTCTAAGAATTTAATCCAACTGCAGAGGTTACACAGCAAAGCTCTCAGGTCATTGGGAAGGATGCAGTTGCAGTTTGGCCACAAACATGGGTAAACCCATGTTTTCTGTGAAGTGCCTGCCCTATCTTAAACTTTCACTGTTCAATGAAGTTGAATCACAAACCAAACCTCATCCTCCAAAAACTACTTTTAGTCTGAGAGATGTGGTTTCCACTCATTGCTGATGTACTAGGCAGCAATTTATGAAGCTGGTGTCCTGGGTGAGTCCCTGTACTAAGGGGGAGGCTGTCCATAAGCCAGAGAAGCAGAGGGATGTTTTTCCCTAGGAGCCCTTGGCCCCAGATGCTCTTTCTTACTCTCCCCACCTAAGCCTCTGGTTTGCCATCCTTCATTTCCAGAAACTGCCTTTTCTGGCTTTGCAGCATGTCCTTAATGACTGGTGGATCCAGCTGTCAGGCACTGGGCAGGAGTGCAGCCTGTTTTCTTCTACTTTTGCATGTATATGCTGTACAGGGAGAGTTTTCAACCTCTACCTTCCGAGTTCTTCCAAGGTACAAGGAAGTTGTGATGCGATAGCAGCTGAAACTCAGCCTGCATTTAGTGAACCTGTGCAAGTTTCAGGTTCATAATAACAAGCTCGAACCCAGATAAATTGTGCTAGACATTGTGTTTCCGGGGGTGGCTCTGACATTTTCAATCTGAAAGTGGCTTTGATAATGAGCCATCAACAAAGTTATAACCTGCTCTTGCAGAGCTAGAGATCTTTTGGAAATAGCAGCAACCATGGAGCAGTCTTGGAAGTTTAGAGGACTGCTGGAGCCTGCTTTGCTTGCAGGGTGTTGTCCTGAAGCTTTAGTACATCACTAACTCCTTTTACAGTTCTAGTTCTCATGTCATGGAAGAGGTGAGCTGCCCTAGTTTGGGAAGCAGTGGAGGCAGGAGAGACTGGAAACAATACAACAGTAGCAAAATGTTATCCTGATTTCTGTCTGTATTACCCATTTTTGCATGACCTGGGTAAAAAAAAAAAAGTCATAGTGTCTTTTCATATTTGTGTTTGCTGGAAGTAGCACATGCTCTGAAGGGAGAACATCTCCGTTCTGCACTGCACCACTACTGTGGTGTTCACAGTAGTCGTATTTGGAGTCAGGCGAGCAGATGGGGCTGCTGTGCTGATCTAGAGCACAATTCAGTTAATTGCAGCCCAGCCAGGCTAACAGTAAGCCATTCAAGAGCGGGTAGTAAGAAAAGGAAAATCAGATTCCTTCTACAGTAGTTTCTGATTCTCTGAAGTTAAGTAGAGAGTTAATGGCAGGGAAGGTGGAACAGTGACAGAAATGAAGGAGGGATGATGTAGGGAAGAGGGAGCCCAGGCTGCTAAGAGGGAAGTCAGCTTGTGAATGAATTGTGGTTAGTTTGCACTGATCTAAATCTAAAAGCCCAGCTGTTCTCTATACATTCTTACCTCTTTTAGACGTCTTCTTCAGTAACTGGCTTTTGTGTTCTGAATTTTGTGACTTTTTTTGCTGAAGAGGCTTTCTACCAGGGAAGAACTTTATGTACAAGCCGTACCAGTACACATGTATTAAGGGATATTTACATAGGTCAATCTAATCTAAATGTAAAGAGTTCCGGTATCTACATCGGATTCATATTTAAGCAGATTCCCATTACATAAAATAGGTCATGAACTCAGGGTCCTGCTGAAAAGTCTTTCAGTGTGCATTCTTCTGAGTCTCCTGTCTGCACTTGGCCCTACTAGTCAGTTTGAAAAATTACTGGGCAAAGGAAAAAGTTGGAAAATAATTTCAGAGTGTGGAACAGACATATTGATTCTTAGAAATATCACTTAGAAGTTAACTGAAAACCTTGGAAGCTTGCTTTCTGCATCTTTCCCCACCCACTTTTCACATACTTGCAACACTGCTTTAGCAAGTTTTCAAGTTGGTGTAAGGGCACCTAAGATAGAATCCTCTGCTTTATGTAAACTGTTGTTTGTAAGTAGCAAGCTCTGGAGGTTAACCTCCCTTCCACCGCAGGAACCGTGTGCTTTCCAGGGTAATGTACACGATACACTTACATAATGCTTGAGGTTGTTGCAGGACTAAAAATATGTGCTGTTTCTCTGGGCAGTTTGCTTAAATCTTCAAATCTGAATTTGTTGACTCTAGTTTCCAGCTTTTATAATGTACTGTACTGTACTGCCCACTCCCTTTGCCCCCTGAGACAACTGGGAACATGGGCTAAAGGTTGTAGATGGTCTGATCAGGAAGTTCACATAAGTGTCAAATGCAGTCGCATAGCTTCTCCAACAGTTGGTGGAAGTTTTGTGTGAGGAGAGGAGGAAAACATATTTAGGGAGAGACTTTTATAAATCAAGTGGGGAAAATGGATGCAGCTGTATTCCTTCAAATTTGATGGTGACCAAAATAGCAAGATAAATGCCATTAACATGTAGTTTATACTTTACTACTTGACAGAGAAAACATGAAATAAATTTGCTTTTAGAGGTTTTATTTGCTGCTTGAAAACTACAATGTAAAGTGTGGTTTCTGTATTCTGTCAACTAACTGTTCATAAAAAAAAAGTACTAGTTATCATTATATTCTTGTATTTTATGTAAAAAATGTTTTAACCACGCATAACTCAGTTAAGAATTTAGTCAGATACAAAATTAGTCAAATACAAAATTCAATTACTTTAAAATAGACAACTGCCATCAAGAAAGTTTGTTCTAAAAAGGAGCGGAAAAGGCATTTGCTTGCCAAGTTCAGACTTCTGTTTCTACTGCAGCTCTTGATGATATTCCTGACTTTTAAATAGGCTGCAGTCCTTCCCATGCTCCAGGTGCTTGGGACTGAGCATGTTTTCACCCTCCATTGCTTGAGAATTGTTAGCCAGTAACTCTCAGTGTGAAGCTGATGACTTTAAGGCTGGCTTGGATGCCCCTGTGTTCAGTGTTCCTTAGTGTTGTACTTTTAGAAAGACATTTTGCATAGTTACTTGTTTGTGGTTGTTCTCTCTTTTTCAATAGCCACGTAAATGTCAACAAGCTGACAGGCAAGGCAGCCTAGCAGGGCTGTAAGATAACTGCGTCCAGCACCTTTCTGTCATTTTCGTATCCATACGCCTTCTTAATTTACCCACTCTCTTGGAGAGTATTCTTGTGATTCTCTCTACCCAGCCCTGGATTTGTGCCATCTGTCCCATACATGCTGGCTGCTTATTACCAGGCAGGCCTGTCAGGGCTTGAGGATGTAGTGTCCGTCTCTTGGGAAACTTGTGGCCGGTAAGGCTTTCTTAAAACAAAGGATCATTTGTTGTTATGTAGAGCAACAATTCAGAGACGAGAATATTGTGCCAAAAATCTAAATGTATGTTTTGTTTTATGTGAACATCTCTCTTGTTATGAGGCAGAGCAGGCAGTTGTATTGGGTTGTTTTTTTTCACCAGTGAGTACCCATGCTGAGAGTTAGTCTGTTTTTAGGACCCCATAAATAGTGCTGTCATTACCCACACACATTCCTGTCCCTTCCAACCCTGCCCTGCCCTCCCTTCACCTCCTGGAAGATTGTGTAGACAAGGGAGAAAAGGAACTTGGTCATTTGGGGCTTCTGGTAGCTGGTTACACAGTCTCTGTAAAACAACTGCTGCGTGCGTACACCCAGGTATCCGATGTGTTTGGGATAGGTTCAGACCTTAATAGGTCATGCAATACTTGGGAGGCCAGTGCCCAGTGAGCTAGATGTGTTCTGGATGCACTGCAGTTACTTGTCATGTTTTTTTTCAAAATGTGTTGATTTAACGTCAAGTATTGATTTGACATCATGTACGCTGGCCACCTGGGCTGTGCCCACATTCCCATCCAGAAATGTGGGGCTCCTATCCAGTGTTTTCTTCTGTTGAGTCTCCCTGCAAACCAGCTCTCCAGCTTGCCTCTAGCTACTTCGAGAGCCCCTCAGAGCAGCTATGTTTAAGGAAGATTCAGAGCCGTTAGGAGAATTTGTCCATTTGCTGTATCATGTGGAACAGGGCGAAGTCCTCCACTCCTAACATATTTGCTGTGCAAGTTTATATGGGGGTTATCTTTCTTTCCTGTTCAGGTCAGCTTAGGCGTGGTCAGACGATGAATTTTGATTGCTCGTACAAGACCATTTCCCTCAGCCAGGGCAATGTGCTGCCAGAAACAACCTGCAGTCTCAAGTGACCCTAGTATAAAGCATTCCCTCCCAGCAATGTCTTGATTGTATTCCAACAAAAGAATTAATGCAGGACAGCTATTAAGAAAGTGCCTGCCTGTGTGTGTAATGCTGCATTAATCTTCTGCAGCCCTGAGAATGAATTTACTCTAGAAGCTGTGGCCCTTGCACGTGAAAGAGAGAATATAGATTATATTGCAACGTGAATTCACAGAAGCAGAATTTTATTTATTTATTCTTACAGAGTAGAGAATCAGCCTCTTGGAAAGAACAAGAGGGTCCCAGGGACCCCTCTCATTTGCCACAGCAGAACCCCCCTTTCTGGGTCCTGGGTAGTGTAAGCTCTAAACTTCACTGGCTGGACATGCAAACACCTTGCCTTAGCGAAATGACTCCCACCTGGCTTAAGTTTAAATCTAGACAGATGCTTCTCAGGGGTCCTCTCTCTTTCCCCAGCCCAACACCTGAATTCTGCACTGCCAGTCTTTGCTGGTTCACATCCTAATGCAGATCCTGCCTCTGTTTTCCCTGGTAAGCCCCAGGTCTAAGCTCACCTGGACTCATCCCAGTCTTGTTTGTTTTAGCAATCATGCAGTGATCCTTGACAACTTCAGAGCTATGCTTTGCCAAGGAATTCCTTATTTGCTGCAGCTCGAGGAGTTGGTCTCTGATCCTTGTTGGCTACAGTCCAAACTTGGCTTAGTCTCAGCCCTACCAGCTTCAAAAGAGTGTGATGGTACATGTAAATGTCTTTCAAGTCACATTAAGTATTATTAAAATAATTAATATTATAAAGAACATTTCTGAAATCTAAAACACTTGTTACTCTTAACGAAATTTATCTTTACATTTATTAAAAAAAATAGAATGAATGATTTTTGTGGTAACGTCTCTTAAGAGGAGGACTTCTCAGGAAGATGACAGACACACCCTGCTAAAGGGACATCATCCTCTCTGTTATTGTTAGCAATATAGGCAGGCCAGCAAATGAACCAGGGTTTTCTGCCAGTAGTTCCGTTTACAGGCTTAGTGATCATTGCGGTGTCTTCATCGGTAGTGAAAATGTGGTCCAGTTCTGCCTGAGTTTGCATTTGCTGCATGTTTTGCTGACTTGGAATCCCTGCTGAGCAATTCGCAGGCAGTTGTCACACTGGTGAGAAACAGAGGGACAGGAGCAGATTTGTAGCTTCACTGACTGGAGGAGGAGGTGTTTGAATGCTATAGCCTGGTATCCAGCGAAACACATTTATAAGCTCAAATGTGAACTGTAAACACCAAACCCCTTATTTAAGGACATTATTCCTATTTTAATACTGTCTTAGTAAAATTTGTATGTTAAGTATGGTATGTGTGCATTTTTATTTATTTACTTTACGTTTGAAAACTGCTATAAATCAGGCTTTAATGTTAGCTTGATTGCAATATATTGATTCTATTATGGAAATCTGAGAGCATTGTGTCTTCTGCTGGCCTTCCGCAGGACTTTTGAAATATTGCGTGTTTAAAATGCTGTATAATAAGTAGGCAGGGTGGTCCAATAGTGGTAAGTGGCCTTTCCTTTCTCACAATAGAAAGTGGTTGATTCAGAATTGTGATTGGTTGCAAACAGTGGATCCAAGGCTATGTTCCAATATTGCAGTTTAAAGAAGATCAAAACAAACCAAAACCAAATAAAGACACTTAACAGTATTTGAGCAGAAAGTGCCAGAATTTGTTTCAAGTCTGTTTTGACTTAGTTCTCCTAGCACGTATTCATTTGAGAAGGTAAGTGGGGCAAGGTACCAACAGTTCCACTGTTGGTTGTCGTCGTTGCAGACAGCAGCATTGCAGAGCCCACAGAAGATGGTGGGTTTATTGAGATCCTAAGCAGCTCAGCTGCAGAAATCCACCTGTGATCTTACAGTTATCCTGCAAGGACCCAAAGCCTCTGTGGCCTGTGGAAAAGCACTAAAGTGGCAGTGGGGGTAAGGAGACAGTCCTGAAGGCAGCTTGGTGGCAGGCCAGCTTGTCCCAGGGGCCTTGAGGGAGCTCCCCAGGCTCTGGAGAAATCCAGGATTTAGGAGGATGCAGAAGTCGTGCTGTGTTAAACAGGGGCACGTGTACAGTGTCCTACCAACTACATGTTGGTAGTGGCCATTGCAGCTTGCTGTGCCCACTCTGGGGCTCCTCAGAGCGGGTCTTGGCTGTTGCCAGTTACAGGGCAGGGGTGGCCCCCGATGGGCCGGGTGGCTTCTGCTCCCTGCTTGTACCCCCTGGGCAGGTGTCAGTATCCTTTGTGTACAGTAATAGAAAGAAACAGCCTATTAATGCAGTATCAAAATAGTAAAACCCACTGTGTGGGTAACGGACTTGACTGCTAAGTAGGAGACAAACAAGATCTTTTAGGATTTGTATCAGAAAAGCAATGCTTTTTTCAGTTCTTACAAAAGAACTGAAAAAAAAGTCACTCTCTACAATTATCTGAGATGACTTTGTCGAGAGGTGGTAGTTGTAGAGAGGTGGTGATCCATCTGTTCAACCAAGTAACAAGTGATAGGACAAAAGGAAATGGCCTGAAGTTGCGCCAAGGGAAGTTTAGCTTGGATATTAGGAAGAATTTCTTTACTGAAAGAGTTATCAGGCATTGGAATGGGTTGCTCAGGGCAGTGGTGGAGTCCCCATCCCTGGAGGTATTTTAAAGACTTACAGACCTAGTGCTTAGGGATATAGTTTAGTCGAGGACTTTTCAGTGTTAGGTTAATGATTAGACTCGATGATCTTAAAGGTCTTTTCCAATCTAGGCAATTCTGTGATTCTGTCTTAAAGGCCAATAAACTGATTTGGGTCAAGATGTCTTAGGCACATCACCTTCTCAAATGGGGAAGAATGAAGAATACAGTGCTGTCTGAATTTAAACAAAACACCAATAATAACTACCAAAAATGGCAAGAAATACATGATTCATCTGGGGTTTTTTTGGTGATTCTCCTCAAGCAAAGGTCTTCATGGGTTTGTCTTTGAGTAGAAAAGAAATAAATTTGATACGAAAATGTCAGATTTGGTATTATCTCCTTAACTTAAAGCAATCAGGTATTGAAGTACCTAGAGGATGATCTGTTTTCTTAACTGCTATCATTAAATCAGTGATGTGAGCTGTGCTTCTAGGATGATGTTACTTACTTTTGTACTTAACTTTTTGCCGAGATAATGTTCTAAAGGAGCTGATAAATCCTATAATATTATTGTACTTGGCTCTATATTTTAAACAAATACGGAGAGAGATTCAGTTTCAAGGAACTTGCAACCTTACCATCAAGGTAAGTCATTACAGAAAATGCAAGAGCAATACAGCTATATAGGTATTTGGATTTTTTCGTGACAAAAACTTTGATGGTTTTCCAAAACTCACAAACTCAGATAAATAATGTATTATTTGGTTTGCAGCTAGACTGTAAAAACTGAAAATAAAAGTACTAGTTTTTCGGTTTTTTTTTCTTTTTTTCCTGTCTGCTGCTCTGAGGCACACTGAGCATGCACCTCGAAGTGGCAAGTGTAAGAAGAAAGCCACAGAACAGTTCCCCAAACTGCAGTTACTGGTGCAAGCGTTCCTGAATCTCTAGCAGTACTTCCCATATGTGTTTAGTACTATTTCACTTGATTTCATCTCATTGTAACAAGCTATAGGAAAATAGCTGATAGTATTCTCGAAGCACATTAAATGACATGACACGCTTTTGTTGCAAAAAAGCAACAATGGGGAGAATTGGGAAAACATTGAATTTCTTTAAAAAGAAAAAAGCCTAGGTCTTGGCTGCGGTGTGGATATATGTGAGACTAAGGATTTACATGAAGAAGTCTTAACAAAGCATTTTATAAGTTGCTAATTTGTTCCTTGTTGAAGCCTCTGCAGAAATAAGCTTTTTGTTTTGTTATACCTAAAAAATGAAGTCAGGCATGAGCCTCAGATCAGAGTTTCAAGCAATTTTCTGGAAATACGCTCAAGCCCCTGAGGATAATGATGACAAAAAGCTTCTGGTGAGGAGAGAGCTGGCTTGTATGTACCAGAGTATGAAAGTAGGTTTCAGTTGCAACTTGTTCACAGGACACTTGCACAGTGTTTCCTGCTGTAACCTCACAGCAATGCAGCTCTGGGTCACTTGCTGTGACCCCAGCACTCCTAAAGGCATGATTTCCCCCGTGTGCTTGCCGTTGTGTGTGATTTCTGTCAGAAGCTAATAATGAGGTTCATTTCATTGCTTTTTCTTCTCTTTTTACATGAAGACTATTTCTGAGTAAATGCAGTTTTAAAAACCCAGAAGCCTTAAACTCACAGGGAGATGATTCAGCTGGCCTTCCCTTGCTTTGAAGGCACACATTTGCATTGTGTAAAAGGTTTTGTTTGCAGCAGATTGCCCAGAGTGATAAGGCAACCTCCATCCCTGTAGGACAGGCCTTCCAACAGCATCTCTACACAATAGTGGTGAAGCACGGTCAGACAGCATTCCAGGTAGTTTAGCCAGTAAGGTGCTGCCTTGTCTCATTGCTCTCAAGTGAATCAGTTATGAGGAGTGGGAGTTGCAGGAAGTTCCCAAGAGTGAATTTTCACTCAACTGAGAAAGGATATTTGTCCCTTCTCAATATTCATGTTGAGGAGAGAGGGCCTGAGAAAAAGATAGTAAAACAGACCCCAGCTCCAAGGAGCTGTGCAAAATGTCTTGGGCAAACTGTTCCAGCAGTTTGCTAACTGAAGGGAAGAGGGAAGACCTCTTTAGGCCAAACCAGTTCTAGACAGCTGTGAGCTATATGAAATCTTATTTTTCTTCATTGAACTCCAAATACAGGAATAATATTCAGGTTAATCTAGAGGGGTTTTTTAACCTTAATATTTATTCAGTACTGAGAGAGACTGCAGAGTGAACAGCAGCTGGACAGCTGATCCCCTCTCCATACACCTTCTAGCCACCAAAAGATCAGAAGTTACCTGCGAGTTACCAAGGTCAATTTTGAAACTAGTCAACACAGACTTTCATTTTGGGAGAGCTGGGTGGTCTGGGGCAGTTGTTAACCAGAGTATTGTTGCGTAGTATGTGAGCCTGGAGCCACCTCAGAACAGCATCAGAAGAACTCACTTCTCTGATGCTGGGTATTCACAGCAAGCCACACAAACAACTTTTATAGTTCAGCTGCTGTTTATCAGCCTAGGAGGAGCTGTGTACTCTCATACAAAAGGGGGAAGAATAATCTGGTAAGACATTATTTTGATCTACTAAGCTTTAGATATGCATCTTTAATCTACCTACTTGTAGTAGTGTTAGAAACCGTAAGTCTGTTTTCATGTCCTTGCCAAAGCGTGAATAATCTGAAGATCTCAACTTCTGATAGCTCCCTAAATTAAACTTTGTAATTCTGCTCACTAATAACTGCAGAAGGGAATGTTAAATTTAGACAAGTTTTGGGGAGAGAAAAAACAAAACAACTTGTGGTTTAGAGGTAGGGGTGAGCTGTAGAAATCTTGAAGGGGAGAAATTACCAGAAGAATAACTATTTGGGGGGAATAAGAGTCCTGAGTGACGAACCAAATATTTGAGGGAACAGATAAAGCCAGATAAGGTGAATTAAAGTCAGTCAGCTGTGAGAACAGCTCAGGTGTAACGACTGAGTCTCACAGCCTCTTGCAACTCTTTGGGTGGGGATACAGTGGGCTAGGAATGACCTGATTTGAAATTACTCACAGACCCCCTTGATTGCTTGCAAGTCACTTGCCCATTGCTGATGATGCAGCCATTAAGAAAGCAATATGTAAGAAAGAGCTAGAAATAGAAAAGTAGTATTTCAAGGATGAATAAGGTTCAGAGAACAAACAATAAATATAATCTCAAATATTGTAAAGTGTTTAGTCTTAGCTAGCCTTGCAATCCAAAAAACTACAAAAGGAAAGCGGCTATATATTAGTCTAAACTTATTTCCTGATGTGGCCAGCTGTCAGCCCTCCATTCTCCTATTCTTCTGTGTAATTTAAATTCTTTCATCACTGTAATGAATGGTTCGATTGCTATGCCTCCCATATTGTTATCATGATAAAGATTTTTGCTGTTTTGTAAATAACAGAAGTATAATAAATGAACAGAAGAGATGAGGAGATAAATTTGAAATTTGTTATGAAAAGGGTAGTGGCTGTGGACAGCAAGGAATGAGAGGAATCCACAGGGAAATGTTCAGAGTGGCCCGTGTTGAGCTGTCTAGTCATTGCTGAAGCGCCTGATGACTTCGTTGAGGCACCAGATTAGGTGGAGTTCCTCAAGCTGTTCTGGTTGAAGAGATTCTGCCCCCATGCTTTTGTTGCTGCTGCTGCTGTGCTAGGAGTTAACATCCCCTGAGATCTGGTCATTGCTGTAACGGCTAACCTCTGTCTGCCAAAATGAACTAAAACAATTAAAGCAACCAAATCAAACGTCCCCCAGCCCCAAATAGTCCTCCAGTCGCTTACTTTGACTGTAAGCAGTACTAAGTGCTGCTCCTAGCAGCTGAGGGGACAGGTCTTAGAGAGACCCATCCCTGCCAGGGGCAGTGACACCCGGGTTGGTGCAGTAACCCCTTCGGCTGGTGTAGCTGCAGATGGGAGACACCACACGCATCTGCAGCCATGAGCTATCTCAGGGGGTTCCAAGACACTCGGACACAAATACTGGTATTTACATGCATTCTGCTAAGCTCACAACATCTTGCCGCAGCTGGTGCTACCTTATGAAACCACCTCAAGGGAGAGAAATCCAGTCCCAAGAACTAATACAAATCAGGTAGTAGCTCAGAGTACCAAAGAATTATCTGTTTTTATTTGTAAATGTTTCTGGGAAAAAATTGTCTGGTCGTCCTCCGAGATACTCATTTGATGTCCAGGGCATTGCAGCAATACGCATTTCGAGTGCTCCTGCTTGGATAACTTTGCTATGGAAAGAATTTAAGATCTTGGTTTGCCAGTTCTTTGGAGTCATCTGTTCATGCTGAACTTGACTCAGAAAAGTTGCCCTATTGGACTGAAATGGAACTATTCCAAGTTCCCGCAGCTAAGTGCAGACACGTGTTTGCAGGATCCGGCTTTTCACATTGTCACTGGTTGGCTTCCTTTAAGCTTCACCAGGACATTTTTTGAACTGTAGCAATAAGGAAAAATTGCGTTTCTGATGACATAACTTAGAGTGCACAGATGTTAAACACCATCCTTTTATGCAAGCAGCTTTTATGGAAGTGCTTGCTATGAAAGAGTATGTTTCCATGCTTTAGGTGGTGTTTGCTTTAGGTGACTTAATGTGTATCTGTCATGCTCTCTTTCTGGGTGAAAGGAAACTTGGTATCAATCCATATTTTTGTGTTTGACATTTGTTGCTGGTTTTTCCCCTGGCATTTCGCTCAGTCTCTGTTGAGTTGCATCGATACATGGTCAAACATACCACCGTGTCCGCCCGGGGGAATGCTCAAATTATGCAAACTGTACCATAGATCTGTGCCTGTGTCCCGCGGCCGCACTGGGTGCTGCACTCACTAGTACCCAAAAGAGCTTTGTGCCAGTGTCAACCCGTGTTCCCTCATGGAATTTCTCATGTAGCTTGCCTTACTAGCCCCCAGAAGGAAATCATTTCAGCCTATAATTGCATACTGATTTATAGACAAGCACGTGGCTCAGTTTTGCATCTTCTTCAATTTGGAGGAGTTGTGCTTTGGAGATACTTGTGTGAGGGCTGGGGTGGAGAAAGTGCTTGCAGCAGACTGGGGTAATGGGATTCTGCTGAGGCAGAGACACACCTGGGGCCTGAGCAGAGCTTGTGTACTTAGGCCATATGGGAGAGCTTTTAAGACCATTATTATTTGTTTGCTACGGCTGTGCAACTTCCTCTTCCCCTTTGTACATGCTTTTTCTGACGTGCTGTCACTGCCTTCATCTATCCTGACACAGAAAGTGAAAAACATGGTATAATTTCCTACCTTCTGCTGGTGAGTTGGGTGTTTAAGGAGAGAGAATTTCCCTCGGACAATGTCAGAAAAAACCCTGTATCTGCCACATTAACTTAAACAGGCTTCCTCACAAATATCCCAGCAGGGCAACTGACCACAGTGGGGGAAAAACTCTTCAGGGAACTGAGGGAGTGCTGCCCCTTTCCTTTTGTTATTCTTCCCCCTCTCCCTGCTTCTTCCAAGGGTGTTACCAAATTCATTGAAGGGCATGACCTTTATTCTGACATCCAGGAAGTCTTCTCATGGTGAGGCATCTTCTTGCATTTCAGCTTTCAGGTAATTACTCCCCTTCTCAACAGTTTTCTGAGCACAAGCCAGATCTTTGCTTGTGTTGCGAGAGGAGCCCGTTCCTTCTCTTTTTGTTAAGCTTTGGCCTGAAGTAAGGAAGTACCAGTGGGAATTAAACAGTGCTCTTCGTTGGTTTGTTAGCTCATGAATGCAACCTCCCTTGCCAATATTGCATTCTTCTTTTTCCATGCTTCTGTTGAGCATTTTATGAAGTGCAAGCAGGTGTGAAGCACGCTTCATTTCTTCTGGAGAAACTTTACCAGCTTAAAGCCAAGGCCCCAAGTAAGGAGCTGTGGTTCCTGGGCATGTCTAGATAATTTAACCTTAGAGCTGCTGCTAAAGCCTTCAGAAGTGGAGTACCCAGTGGCTCTCCAGAGTTAACTGCATAGCCCAGAGAGGTGGTGGTAGTAGGGAGGTGGGAAGTAGGGAGGAAAGGCGCCTTTAAAGCTTTAGCATTAGAAACCTGCGGAACGTTTCCTTGAGTGGTGTTGCCCCATTTCCCTGAGAGCGCTGTCCTCAGTGTTTTCTACATGTTGCTGCAGGATTCGTACACCCATCACAGGAACAGCCTGTGAGCAATTTTTCAGCGTTCAGTTTTACATTTAACAGAAGTGTAAAGTTCAGTGTCGTGGAATTCCCCTGCTTGGTTGTTAGGTGGCTTGATAGGACTTAAAACCGACCAGCCTGTGTTGTAGGCGGAAGCCTTCCTCCCCCAAATGCCTGTGTTCAGGGGTTCAGAGCTGTCCTGGCCTCCTCCCATCAGAACTGCAGTAGAAGTTCTCCCTCTTGGGGTCTGTCATATTTTGATTCAAAACATTTGGAGGAACATGATCTAACAGAATTTAGCTTTATAAATCATAGATTGCTGTGGAAGACAAAAAAAAATGAATTACGTGGGTCAGCTCAGGGACTTGTTTCTTTTTAAATAATTGATGCCATAAAATCCCGAACCAAAAGAGGTGGGAGATGCGAGGCATCTGGCAGAGCTTACAGCCCTGGGGGGTGGCGGAGAGAAGTACAGCCTGCTGCAAACAAAGGCTGAGTGTTTTGCTGATGTGATTGCAAAACATATGTTTGCCCAGGACTGTTATGATCTTGGGAATAGGCAGGAGGCCAGATTTCTGCAGCCGCATACTTAGTCACACAAAGATCTACAAAACGTGAGCCTCCTGCCGTTTCTCAGTTTAAAAGCCGTCATTGCTTTGTTGCCTCAAGAGAAGGTAGGGACTCTTGCATAAGGAATAGTGGAGAGGAAAGGAAAAAAACCAAAACCCCGAAGTGTTGTCCAAAGAGCTTCTCCGTGCCGGGGAAGAGAGTGGGGCAGGAGGCAGCGGGGCGGGATGGCGTGG
>VZZY01022426.1:64195-154223 GCA_013400335.1 Eurystomus gularis
GGGGTCCTTTCTCGCTCCCTTCCGCGGGCTCCCCACGCTGTCGTTCGCCGCCCCGCCGCCACCTGCTCCCCGGGGGGCTGGTGCCCCTCCGTGGGGTGGTGGTGGTGGGGCTGTCTCTGCTGGGGTGTTTGGCTCACCCACGTAGTTTGTGCCGCTGAATTGCCCGATTTTTATTTCGTTCTTGCACGGACTCGGATTATCCTTTCGCAGCAGTGAGGCTGGTCTTGTGTTTCTGATAGAAAAAAGCTCGCTGCGGTTGTCAGCAGCTGCAAGTCCGTGGCGTTATTTGGGGCAGGAATGAGAATGCTGCTTCGCATCTCTCCTGTAAGTTCCTTGGGGTCACCACGGTAAGATTTTTCTTTCAGAGGAGATTTTTTAAGTCCTCAAACTGCTGCCGGTTGCCACAGAAACTGTTGTGTACTTTTCTGGTTTGTGCCGACCTAGTACCTCTTGGATATAGATTGTTTTGCTTTGACATAATCCAGCGGTACAGGCTACGAAGAGCAGACGGTAACTATCAGGTTTAAACTCGCTTCCTTCTCTGACACTGATTTATTAGTACTTGAACAGCATTTACAGCATAGGAATTGAAGAAGTTCCTTCCAAATCCTTTGCCTTTTAATACTTTTCATTTCGTTGTACGTGTTACGGAGCTGGCATACAGAAAAGCTAGGCGCTGGTCTTTGAAATCCAGCCTCTTGGTTTCAGTGAGCTCATATCAGAAGTAAATTGGCTTGTGGTGTCTAGGCAGTTGTGTCACAAAACCACTTCAGGAAGAGGTATTACTTGCTAAGGAAGAACAGGTAGCGCTTACGTGCCTTGAGACTGCTCCAGTTGGACCTGCTCTTACTGCTCAGTCCCAGAAAATGACTGGAGAGGAGATGCTGGAGCTTGAGACTGAGGATTCTGGGCTTTGCCTTTATTCCTGCCATTGTGAACAGCACGTGTGACCTTGGCCACACACTCGCTTGCCTTCATTGCTCTCTTAATTCAAGTCACATAAACGAGGTAGAGATGTTCTTAAAATCTGGTATTTCAAAGGACTTTGAGACATTCAGGGGAAGTACACTTGCTGATATTTAAATGAAGTATTTAAATTCATGTAAGAATAACGTATTCTCTGTGAAATAGAAACAGTTCAAGGTTTGCAGTGCTCTAATTCCAGTCAAGAGTGGTAGGTCTGTGGAACCAAGTGCTTTGTAGCAGAGGGGGAGTACTTGTTCTCAGTTCTGTAAATCCGTGCAAGTGCAGACATGTCCTAGTGCTTCAGTTGAGTGGCAGTCTGAGATACCCAGAAAATTAAACCAGTGCAAAAACTTAAGAGTACGTGAGCATTTGGGGAATCATTTTTCTGTCATTTTAACGTGTATCATGGTTTGTTTGAGAAAGCCACAATTGCAGCTACTTCTGTGATTAGGTAAATGAATATAATAGGGAAAACTGCCAGTTCTGCTTAGCCTCACATTTAGAAAAGATGTTGGATTTGTGGGATTTTAATTTTTTTTTTTTTTTCTTAAGTGTTTGTAGGAAAAGAAACATACATAATCACTACTCTTTGTTTCTTAATTCCTTCATTTCTGAAAGCCACCCATCTGACAAGGAAACTACAATAGCTACTGCATTTAGCAGAACTGAAAATACGGCTTTTAGGCTGAGTATGTATCAGTTTGATGATAAATAACTTGGCCTGTGAGGCCAGTTGTGCCAGTTACTGTCGTTAAGATCCTAAACAAGGAAACTCCAAATTTGTAGCCTGTAAGTATCACCACCAGTGAGGTTTTGCTGTTGGTGACCTTTAAAGGGGAAGTAGAAACCAGACAGTGAGGGAAGCAACAGCAGCACGAGGTAAGTGCCAAAGTCTCTGCTGGAAATGCAGCGCAAGCTTCTTGGACACTTAGGTGCTTGGGGGAATTTTATCCTCTAAGTATATGAGCCTCTAAATGGGTATTTTTAATGTCAGCTTCAAATGCATCCCATCGTATGCTGAGTTTTCAGCACTGGCACGTTGCGGGGGTTAATTCTATTAGGAGATTGTGTTGAAGAGTTTTTAACCCACAGCTCGTTGTGCCTTTCTTAACCCCAGGCTTGGGTAGGAATGCACTCAGGTTGTGTGAAATCATCACTGCTTATCTAGGAAAATGTTACCTCCAAAAAAGGTCACCTCAAATTAATCTCCCTCCTTTGATTCCTTCCTTTAGATTGTCTATATTGCATTACGGTGTGTGATTTTCATATAGTTTTGTTTGCATCTAGCAGTATTTAGTGCTTAATCAGGACACTGATGATTCAGATGAAGATATTAATCCAAATGTGGTTTAGTGAAGTAAATCTATAGTGATATTTTCACTTTGCCTGTCTATGACAAAATGTTCTTTTTGCCATTTCGAGGAGGCTTAACCAAGTATGTAAATAAATCTCTCTGGTAGATAAAACATTTGATATTGGTACTGACTGTACTTGAGGGGAGCGAAATGACTCGCCAGGCTAACACCAGGGAGGATTGTGGTCCACAGCTGGTGCTCAGCTCATGAATTCCGAGTGGCTGAAAATTAACAGTTTGGTAACAGTCCCCATACTCACCTGACAAAACCATAATTGAGTTTTGGGAGAGGTTTTGTGATAAGAGGCAAAGCTCTTGCTGCCAGGAGCCAGTAGTGGGTTGAGGAACGGGGATCTGGAAAAGCATTTTAGGCGCACTGTGGAGCACGAGCTGTAGCAAAGGTCAGGTGGCTGCTCCTGTTCTGGAGGCTCAGTGTCTCTGCCTGTAATGTAACTCGGCTTCAGTGTTTCTAGGTGGAATTCCTGATGCTGGGTGTCTGCTTAGAACTGACTTTTTGTCATCTTTGCTTATATTTTTAAAAGGTTCAGAACCAAAGCAGATGATGTTCTGTTACTAGCAGAGGTAATACTTTTAAGTTCTAGCACAGCTTGTACTTAAAGTATTTTAGAGCCTCTTCTAAGCATTCTGTAGTTCAATTTTCCATCTCATACTTTTACTTAAATTTGATAGGAATGCTGTTCTTGTCAGCATGCTTAAAGAAGTTACCTAAAAGTGGGCTTGATTGACAGGGTCTTAAGGTACAGAAAAGCTGCAAGGAGAGTGAGTTTGTACATGTTTGCGTTTTCAGAGTGGTCTTCTCTGAGCACATACGTGCATGCAGTACAGTTTTTTGGTCTGGTTGTCACCGTGGAGTTGGATGCACTAAGTGGGCCAGACTGGTGAGAGGGAATGGCAACTGGGAAGTGTGTAATTAAGTTTGCAGACTTGTCTCATTAACTTTTCTTTCTCAGCTCTGAAGAGCTGTTTCCTTGTGTAAATTTGCATAAAACATACTTCCTGCCTGAGAAGTCTCTGAAAAGTCACACAGTCTGATGGTAAAGGCGTTAGCCCATGACTTGAGAGATCTCAGGTCAAGCCACCAGTCTCCTATGCAGCCTCTGTTAGACGAGTAGCTTTCCTGTTTCTCAGGGTTTGGTTTTTTTTTTTCTTCTTCTTAAATGGGAGGTAATACACTTGCCCTACCTCACAGGAATGGTGCATGAATTAAATGCATGAGATGCTCAGATAGGGCAGTGATGAGCAAGGGACGTGTGGATCCAGAAATGGTAGGTATCTGCAGAACACAGTTCCCATGGGAACTATAATAGTGGCTGTACAAGTTACATTACATAAGGGGAAGAGGAGACTTTTCTGTGATTTCTGAGGTTGTCTCCACCAGCATAGCCGTACAGCAGTTCTGTGGCTAAAGTCCTCCTTCTCTGTCGAGTACATCTGGAAGGTGAGCAGTGGAGTGGAGTGGGTAGCTCCCTGGCGAGGCCTACCTCCCTCCATGAACTGTGAGCTTCTGGATGTTGAAGGTGAAATCTTTTCACCCTTCGTGCTCAGCTTTGCAGCCATGTGAATTTTATGTTCTGGCTTTGAAGATGGAGTGCCTCTGATGCACAATTATTATTATTTAGTATTATTTGCACTTAAAGCCTCAGTTGTGGTTGGCTTTCTGCTGAGCTTGGAGCTGCACTCAGCTGCAGGGTTTCTAGACTGAATGGAAGTGGTGTGGCAAGGTTAACAAACAGGAGGAAAGAAGCCAGAAGTTTGATGCAGAAAACAGGGCACTAAGTAGGTCACTTTGGTCTGGAATTGCATGAAAGTTGCTTATACTTTTGTAATAACCAAAATAAGTATCGATTGCTTGCAACTGCTGCTCATCTTAGGCCCAGCTGCTTCACCGAATGCTTCTTGGCGCTCCAGGTGAGGTGCTTCTTCAAGAGGAACATGCAGGAGAGGGCCATGGTGGTGTTGCTGGTCAGGATGCAGGAGGAAAATGGAAAGCTGGGGAGTGGTACTCTCTGAGTTATTTGGAAGATGGAGGCTTAGTGAAGGGCATCATGGAGCACAGAAACACATTCAAAATGAAGGGAGCATACTCTAGGATTGTTTTGAGAATTATTACTGTATTGTCTATACAGTATTTGAAATGTACAGTTTGATACCAGGAGCACCCAGAGATGCCTGCTATTTCTCAAGGACTAGGGAACTTGATTAAATGCTGCTTCTGAAAAAAAGAGGTGAAAACCGTTTTTAAAAGGTCTACCACAGCTTGTAACTGAAGAATAACAATTTTTAGGAGATTTCTAATGGGTCAAAATTTATACACCTCTCACGACTGGTAACCATGCAGCTTATGACTACAAGCTTATTTCTGTTCTTAGCACCCTCTGGAAGAAACATATTTACCCCATTTTGCAGGTGGGAAACTGAGGCTCATCCTCACAGATCCTTTGCAACATCTCTGTCAGAACAGAGACGTGAACTCAGGCTTCTCAAGTACTAGGCGTGGTCCCCCATGATTTCAGAGGGATGTTTTCTCTCCTGAGGGGAGACAAAGCAGCTTAGTCCTCAAAAGAACTCTTAAGTGACTGTCCAGAGAGGGTTTGGTTACTGAAGTAATTTTATTTGTTTCGTGCAGTGTAACCATAGTAGTTTAACCTCTACATGCTTTAAAAAATGTGGTGTATTGATACTGATGTATTTTAGATTGTGAGGCAGTAGCAGCCTGTTGATCACAGGTTCTTAAATCTTGTTTCTGTTCCTGTAACTGTTCTGAAACGTTGTTCAAGAATTAAACTTCAAGGTATTTCTCTTGGAGGGCTTGCGTTGACGGACAACTGCAGACATCTGTGAAGTTAAATGATGCATACAGACGTTTTTTTCCTTGCTGTCCTTTGAATGCAAGATGTTTCTCTAATTTGCTAGTGTAGTTGTAGCTAAAACAAGCAGCTGTGCTAGAGCTTTGAGGAGATAAGGTGTTTTTAAGATACAAATTCCTTTTGACGAGTGGTATTTTGAGAGGCCTGGCTGACAAGCAAAATCGGTTTGTGAATCTTGGGACCCTCAGCAAGAAAAAGCTACATTGCAGACTTCACTGTCCCAGGGACTGTGAGACTAGAAGAGCGAGCTGCCCTTTGATCTCGCTTCATCCAAATAAGACTTGAAAAATGAAGACATCTGACTTAGGATTTAAGGAAACTGTCAGAGTCTGATGGGCTTTGGTAGTTCCGACCTAGACCTGTGCTGATTGTTTCCGGCTCTCTGAAGCTGGTTTTTAATCTTAGGGGAAAGTTCAGGGAACAGTAACTGATTAATAAAATTACTTCTCGTACAATGAACTCGTGCAAATAGAAACCCCAGCTAAAGGCAGAAAAAGTGCAATAGTGAGTGCGACCAGTATTGCTTTTTTATAACAACAGCCTTTATCTCTGTGGGGGAAATGTAGCACAGTCTAAAAACTGCATTGAGCAGGCAGCTTTTAGGGGCTTCGTTTGCTCTTGAGGCCTAAACCAGCTGAAGGTGCCCCTCTGCTCTGTGTGGCCTGGATTGGCTTAATACATGGTACTTATTAATCTAAAAACCTAGCTGAGAACCGGGGTTGGTCTCATCAGAGAATGAGTGGTTTGGGCTACGGAATGGAGGCAATGGATGAACACATCCATTAAAAGATGACATTAAGAGAGGGAATGGATAAGGAGCCCGAAACATCAGTTTGTAGATAGCCTAGTGTTTAGCACTCAGCTCCATCCCCAGCTTTGGTCCCAGGTCTCCCTTGGTCTGTAAGGGCACGATGCCATCAGCTTCCCCGTTGGGAGCTGCTGTGGGTGGCAAGGGCTCCCATCTTTCCTGGGGAAGCCGTGCTGCTGGCTGGGGGACTGATCCCCTCAGGAGAGTGGTTTGCAGTGAGTGGTGCACACGTGGAGCAGGGAGCCTTTAGCAGTGGGGAGGTAGGCACCTGTGAATGTGTGAGGTGAGGCTGTGTCCTGCCTTGGTACATGCCTCGTAGACCCTGCTGTGCCTTTGCTGAGGGCTGCTCTGTGCCAAACATAGAACTGTCCTTGAACCCATGGCTCCCACCCTTCCAAAGGGAATGGTTTAACAGGCTGGACACAAATGTGCCCAAGCCTTATGCAGTTTGTTCCTTGGCTGCATGGAGGGCCCAGGGTGCTGTGGGCCTGGCAGAAAGCTTCATCTAGCTGAGGGAGAGGGCACGTAGTGAACCGCTGGTGAGGTGTCCAGCCTCCCTCTTACCTGCAGGGCAGCACGTCCACCCAAGGGTGTGCGAGGAGGTGGCTGCTGCTGCTCTTATTGAGCAAGATCCCCTCCCTCCCTCCCATTGCGAAGAGCTTTTTATCCTGCCTTAAAAAGAAAGCCAATGCAAATGTAGATCAGGTACTTTCAGCAGTTGAAGAGCTCTTTGAGGTTGGGAAAAAGAAATCTGATTAGGGTTACAGCTGTTTCATTTCCTGACAGATGCACAGAGTGTTATGTGCTGGCGTGCTGCGGATGTACACACACACACACACATCGGTCTCGTTTTGTATCAGTGGCACAACCACACAGCAGCCGGCTCTGTACTGAACTCCCTGTCCTGGACACCCTGCCAAAATAGGCTTTATGCAGAATTTTCTGTGAACCAGGTTGTAGCGAGCGTGTGTGCATGTAAATATGTGCGTGTTTTCTTCAGGCCCTTTGTTGTTGAACGTTTTGTTGCTGGAGTTGGGCAGCACACTGTAAACAAGAGTGGCTAACTGTGAAGTACTTGTATAAAAAATGATTTGCATTTGTACAAATGGTACAAGTTCCCGTGTAGGAGTACAGTGAGTACCCAAAGAAGCTCAGCTCTGAGTGGAGAACTCTTTTCTTTCTTGCAACCACAGCTAAAAAGCTGTTTATAACTAAATGCTGAGATGGTGTACTTTTCTTTTCTAGGAACTCGGAATAAGAATTCCTAGACCACTGGGACACGGACCAAGCAGATTCATCCCCGAGAAGGAGGTGTGGTAGTGTTTTCAAGTACACAGTGAACTTTATGCTTTTAAGGAACACCCTTTTAGTAGTAGCCCACATTTGGTTTCAGGACAGCTGCTGAGCTGCAAAATATTTTCAGTTGTGATCACATTCAGTTCTGGTGAGACTTTGGCCACAGTTCTAGTGTACAGAAGCAGTGAGAGCCCCAGGGAGCTTTGCAATAGTTATGACCCCTTCTGGACTGCTGTCTAGCATGAGAGAAACCCAATACTGTTTTCTGTTAGTGTCTGTTTCCTTGTGAACATTTGGATGCAATTTCCTACTGGTCCACAAGGCACCTGCCCCCGTGCTCTGGGGTTGCTTTTTCTTGAGCTGCCTCTACCATTCTGAATAATCTGAGAAGCTTCAGAGTGCTGTGGCTGAGCATTTCTGGTGCTTCTCTCCTGATTGTCTGGTAAGAGAATTTGGAGCAGAGGAAAGGTTAGTAATATGCCTGTGGTTTTCTAGGAATTTTAGAGCCTTAAATTTCAATGTCCTTTTATTTCTCTCTGTCAGCTTAGCTAGCTTTTTACTTCTTTCTCTCTTTCTCCTGTAGTAAAAATGATTATTCAATTAGCTTTTTGTTACAGTAAAGCTAGATCAGTTTGGGGCATTCCAGAAAGTGAAGAAGGTGAGGCAGTAAAAAATGACAAGTTAGTGTTGTACAAGAGAAAATGCAAAGCCAGAAATCGCCTTTTGCTGATATAACCACTTGTGATCTCCTAAATGAGAAGTATTAAAGGGATTTTATGTGCCTTGCCTTATGTGCACTGATTTAATGCCATTAATAGATTTATAATGTAATTGCCTCTGGGTGCTGCGGTAATATAGTTATTTACTATTTTACCGATACTTCTTAGGCAGTGTTGCTAATTGCTCTTTCTGTTCCATCAGATTATTCAAGTGGGAAACGAAGACGCCACGATGCACACGCTGTTTGCAGATTCTTTTGCTACGCTGGGCCGACTGGACAATGTTACCTTGGTGATGGTTTTCCACCCACAGTATCTCGAAAGCTTTCTAAAAACTCAGCACTATCTACTGCAAATGGACGGTCCGCTTCCGCTTCATTACCGACACTACATCGGGATAATGGTAGGCTGGAGCAGAAAGCAGCGAGGAGAGACGGCCGCTGTGGCAGCAGTCTCTGGTCTCGTTTAACAGCCGTTATCACAGCGTTCTGCAGTTTCTAGTTGGAAAGGCATTTTGTAGGGGAGCTGAGGGGAAAAGCAGAGTAGGTTTGTTTGTGTCTGGTTTACACATTGTTTCAGAAGACCAGTACTTCATGTTCGTGGTTTCAGTAGGACTGTGAGAACGAGGGGGGGAAAAAATCTGTTATAAAAATAAGACAGTTGTTTATTTTTGGTTTCCCTAGTATCTCAGAAACTGTTTTTCAGGAAAGCTTGTTTGTGTGTGTCCTGTCGAATACACCTCCCTCTAACTCCGTAGTCCATCCCATCATCCATTTCTGAATCTCTAAATTTGAAGCAAGTTTTCTGCCAAAAGTGGTTGATTTCATAATTTCCTGTCCGCCAGTTCAATCCTCTTTGCTTGCTGAAGTTGATCTAAAATTTGAGCCGTGCCTTAATTCGATGGGGGAAGTATTACTGCTTGAATAAATGATAGCAGGTCTCTGCTGAAAAGCTGCCATTGAACTCTCTTGCTTATATGCGTTCCAAAACCTGCCTTTGCTTTTGCTGGCCAAGGCTCACCTAGAGGCAGCCTTGCTTCTTCCCCACTGCAGAGTACCGTGCCCTGTGGATTACTGCCTTCAGGACACAAAATCCTGAACAATGGCCTGTACTTCTCCCTGGATGCAGGCACGTACCTGTAACCAGCACAGTTCTAATGGGTATGAATGAGGGATATTTACATTGTGAGAACAATAATGAAAACTGGTATTTTTTTGTTAGGGGCTTTATTTGCACTTGAGGCTGATGTGTTAATCTCAACTTCTTTTACTTCAGCCTTTGATCACTGGAAGTCTTATTCTTGAATATTTTGAGGAAATGATGACTTACGGTATTTGTCATGCAGCGCTAACTTACTGTAATTGTTTTCTGTACCACAACTGTGTTTTCCTTTCTAGGCTGCAGCACGACATCAGTGCTCTTACCTTGTTAATCTCCACGTAAATGACTTCCTTCATGTCGGTGGAGACCCTAAATGGTTGAATGGTCTGGAAAATGCACCTCAGAAACTGCAAAATTTAGGAGAACTGAACAAAATGTTGGCTCACCGACCCTGGCTTATCACCAAGGAACATATCGAGGTATATCTTTCATGGAGTAACGTGAATGTACCCTTATTTTTCAGTAATGCCATCAGGGATTCTTAGGATCAAGAGCCAGACGGGGTGAAAGATGTCCTGTGTTACTGACTTGCAGTGTTATGTCACTGGGATAGTGCGTGATACAATATCCCTTGTAAAACCGACGTGACTATAACTGGTCTGAAATGACTAACAAATTTAATTTACACCACACTGGCATTTCAGAGTTGTCATGTCAGAATTCTGTTGGTGCGACGAGGATGTGCTCAGATATGCGCTTCCTCAGGTCATGTGCTTTCAGTAGCCAGAGCCTCCTGAGCATTTCTGAGATGCTGCCAGAGGTTAGGCTGAACACCGATCACCACGGTTTTGTCTCAGTTGCTGCTGGTTCACACGAGTGGTTTTCAGGCTGGGTTGGAGGGAGCAGGCTGGCACAACAGCCCAGAGGGGCAGTGGTGGTACAAACCAGCCCAGGCCTGCAGCACCAACAAGCCACCAAGCAGCTGCTTCTGCTGCCGCCTCCTCTGAGGGCTACCTGGGATCAGCCAGCTTCGAGGGTACATGCAGCATGGGTGCAGTGACAGCAGCTCTCATGGCAGGGGCATGTCTGCCCTGTGCCTGGCCGTGGTTACTGGAGCGACTCCTCTGTTCTCCCCTCTACCCTTAGCGAGGAGGAAGTGGGTGCTGGGACTTTCTCCGCGCTGTCTGCCAGGTGGAGAGGTGGCAGCAGGTCCTGCTGGGAGGCAGGGCACTGGGCTGTGGGGGAGGGCACACTCTCTGCCAGAAGGCCCCAAACCTCCTACACTTTCCTGCCTGAAGGGGAAGTTGGGGGTTGAAGCTTCTTGTCAAATGTAGAGCATTCCACCCACAGGGACAAGATGGAGGTAGCCTGGCCCTGATGCCAGGTTTTACACAGCTGATGTGCAAGGAGTTGCCAGCGTTTTCTGAGGCCGTAAAGACCAGTTGAAGGAACATGTGACTGTTGTGGTTGCATCTCTGTCACATGTGTGAAATTTAATGCAAGTCGGTCTGGCCTCAGTACCAACCATACGGCACGAAACAGAAACCCCAGGTGATTCAATAGCTGAAGGCCAGAGAGGGGAGAGAAGTTGTCTTCTGTGTGGCTTAACCGCACGAGTCTGTGGCAGGTCACCTGGTAACAGCCCACTGGGCACAGTGATGGCAGCAGAGTTAGGAAGCAGTTGTGGGTGTCAGAAAAATAATTCTATCTATCTATCTGGTCAAGAAATGTGCTGATAAACTGCCTTAAGGTGGGATCATCTGAAGGACTTTCCTAAATGAATACTTTTGTCTTGCATTATTTTTAAAGCAACTTTTGAAGACTGAAGAGAACAGCTGGTCCCTGGCAGAGCTGATCCACGCAGTCGTTCTCCTCACTCACTACCACTCCCTGGCTTCCTTCACGTTCGGTTGTGGAATCAGCCCAGAGATTGACTGTGAAGGGGGTCACACCTTCAGGCCCCCTTCCGTCAGTAACTATTGCATGTGCGACATTACAAATGGTTACCACGGGGTGGATGAAATTCATAGCAGCCCAACTGGAAGTATTCCAGTAAGTATCTGTCTGAACAAACACTATCTTTCAGTAGTAAACTTAATATGTGGAGGGTGCCCGTTTCTTTTCATTTGGTGAGAGTGGGATTGATTAGCCTAGCCCAGATGAGAGCCAGCCAGTTGGAAAGGTACATTTAGGAGAATCTGAAATGACTTTGGTAAGCTGGGGGAGGTTGCTCAAGGGAGAGACAAAGATACAATCTCTCGGTTGTCTGTTTTTCGGGTCTCTTGTCATTCATACAGGCAAACTTGAGACGGCTTCTGGCCTCAGCTAGTTCATGATACGTGTCCTGAGCGGCAGTGGCCAGGAATGCTTTTTTCTGTAGGTGAAGTGGAAAGTTGGCTCTTCCTTTGATTCCAGTGACTTTGTTGCCTTGAGCTGTTCATGATACATCACACAACAGATCATTCATAATTTTCTGAAACCTAAACCAGTAGTTCCTGCCTGCAGCACTTACTTACGCTCACTGATCTGTACTTGTGTCCACTCGGTGAAAAGCACACCGTGAACTGCGCGTTGGTTTAAGAACAGCGATAAGAGTATTGCCGCAATGCAGGCTCCTGGCGTATGAGACTTTACTGCAGTGGTGGGGGTGGCATCTAAATTTTGTTGGCTGGAGCTTGGTGGCTCTCTGAAGGAGCAAACTGATGGCAAACGGCAGAGAGGAAAGGGGCAGAGCTGTATAAACTGAAGTTAACTTTCTTTTGCTTTGTGCTGATGGATTTTTACAAGATCAGATATTGAATTAATAGTGCGTTGTGGTGGTAAAACAGCTCTTGTGAAATAAGATTATCTTGCACGAGCTTTCCTTTGAGGCTTCATTAAATCTGCACTTACACTCACTCTTCCTTTTTCCTTCAGTATGTTTCTTCTCTGTGAGCAGAGAAGGGGAAAAATACAGTTGGGTAGTAAATTGTGGTTACTTCCTCTATCCGAATTTCTGTTACAGCCCCTTGTTTGTCAGTTGTTAAACGTTTAGATTAAGTAAGAGAAATTACTTTTTAATTCTAGTGTGAGAACCACTTGTTCCAAAAAGCTTTGATTCTTAAAATACGCTAAAAATGCCAGGGATATAATTGAGAAACGATAACTGAGTATGAACTCAAAAAAAGCAGTATTTGAAGATTTAAATGAAGAACATGGCTTGTGTTTAATAAATTTTCTGGTTTGACGATTTCTGCCATCGTCAGTTCTTGTTACATGGGAAGGAAATGTTTTTCTTTCAAGTCTACAGAATCTGTCTGTGAAGTTGAAGCCCTCATGGAGAAAATGAAGCAGCTACAGGAGTGTAGAGATGAAGAGGAAGCCAGCCAAGAAGAGATGGCTACACGTTTTGAGAGAGAGAAGAGAGAAAGCATGTTCGTGTGTTCTTCAGGTAGAACAGATGTAGTGTGTGTATATATTCATTCAGACTTTTCCAAATCTCTTGAAGAAATACTTACTGACACAAAAGGAAAAAAAGTGTTATTAGATGTCTGAAAAACATCACCAATTTCTTTGAAGGGATCAAGAGTAGAGGTGCCTTGTTGACTTCCAGGAGCACCTGAAAGCAAAGTAGTGCCAAGATTTGTGGCGTCTCTTGAATACACCACAACACTCACTGACCAATACTATGTTTAATAGAAATTTCCAACAGAAACAGAGAATTTCTCTTGAGAGATGTAAAAGTTTCACAAGAGACTGAAGCATCTCAAAGGATGTAAAAAGAAGTCCTTAACACACTTAGCTGTTTGAGCGCACAAAACATTACTTTTCAGATGACTGAGATAACACTTGATCTGTTACCAGCTTAGGGTTGTTGTGGGCTCTTCAACAGAGTTTCTTCTAAGACAGACTTGGCGTGGAAGTCTTAGAGGTCCCTTTTTTAATAAGCTCTCTGCTCCAAACCAGATTTTCCCTTGACATTTTTATAGACCCCTTGAGTTAGAAGCAAAGTGTTCCCTAGACCTAGGAGATCGATAGGGTGACGAATGGTACACAGAAGAAGGGAGAAAAAGATGCTTGTCTATAAGAACGAATCTGAGTGTTCTTCATGGAGTTGCTTCTGAACTCCGCAGCTGCAGTCACACCGAGCTGTATCAAAGCATTTTAATGGCGGCAGTCCAGTGAAACTGTGTATTTAAAAAGCACAGAGACTCCCACTCTGCTGCAAGAGTTACGCTAGTACACTTCCAACTTGCTCTTACTGAAATTGTGTGAAATTCTGCTTGAAATTAACAGAAGATGAAGAATCGGCGCCAACGAGAGATGTGTCTCGTCACTTTGAGGATACCAGCTATGGTTACAAAGACTTCTCCAGACACGGGATGCACGTGCCCACCTTTCGCGTTCAGGTAACAAGGCTGGGGGCTGCTGTCAGGAGGCTTAGGGTGCAATCTGGTGGTTGTGCCAAACAGCAAACCTGGAAGTTGCTGTGTTGTGTAACTTGCTGCCCCTCATGGATGAGAAGGCTTAAAGCAAGCAAATAAGTGACCCCCGCCCTGGATTATCTGCCCAGAGATAAATGACATCAAAGCACTAGGTCTTCACAAGTTCATTTCTGAAATGCTCCATTCTGCATTTTTATTTATTCTAAGGATTATTCCTGGGAAGACCATGGCTATTCCTTGGTGAATCGTCTTTACCCAGATGTGGGACAACTACTTGATGAGAAGTTTCATATTGCCTATAATCTGACTTACAACACCATGGCCATGCACAAAGACGTGGATACCTCAATGCTAAGACGAGCTATTTGGAACTATATTCATTGTATGTTTGGAATAAGGTCAGTTTTACGACTTTCCTTCTATACACATCAGACTCCTTAGCATTCTTACTTTCTCAGACTGCACTGAAGTTATTTATTAAGCAAACATGCGTGTACTTTTAAACACTGTTGTTTAGGGGGAGGGCCAGTAGTGGTACAAATCACACAGTAACTGATTTTGCCATAGGAACTTAGAAACAATGCAAGTGAAATACCTGGTTCCTGAAAATGAAAGTGGTTTTCTTTTCATTCTGAACAGATACGATGATTATGACTATGGTGAAATTAATCAGTTGTTGGACCGCAGCTTTAAAGTTTATATCAAGACCGTGGTTTGCACTCCTGAAAAGACCACGAAAAGAATGTATGATAGCTTCTGGAGGCAGTTTGAACACTCTGAGAAGGTACTGATTGCATGCGTGCTGAGGGACAGGGGCCCTATGTCCGTTTGCCACGCCAACAGCCCCAGCTTTGATTCTGCTCATGTTCAGTAAATTCATTAGGAGGTGCGGGATGTCCCAGCCGAAGTAGTTTTTTGTTTCCTACTGCATGTTTGCGGGCTGACAGCTGACGTGGCCTCTGCAAGCTCTGAACTCTATGGCAGGCTGGACATGTCGGTGGTACAGCTTCTCCTCAGCTGCAGCATTCTCCTCTGCTGTCAGTTGGTACTGCCTGGGTCCCAGAGAGGCAGGGAAGTGATGCAAGACGCATCCCTTGGCCTCAGACCCAGAGCAGCTTGCTTGCTGGCCCAAGGCCTTTGCAGTCCTGCCGTCACTTTTAGTGCAGATGGGCCCAAAGCAGCCACTTCTTGTTACAGCCTGAAGTCCTGCTGCTGCTCTGCAGTCTGAACTGCACCTCCCAGTAGCATTTCTTGCTGTTGGTATCAGATGTCTACTCCATCCAGTTCACATCCTCCAGCTTTTCTTTGGAAAAATATTTCTAGGCCTCACGTAAGATGAATGCTGATACATAAATGTGCCCTAATCAGCGTTCATACCGGTCTGTTTCTTGCTGTTTAGATAGTTTAGAGCTACCCAGTTACAAGAGGGGTACTATAACTGCAGTGACTTAAGTTTGTTCAAGTAAAATACTGTAAGTTTTTGTTTGGGTTAGACTGGTAAGGGACGAGACTTCCAAGCACACAAATCCTTCTTAAAGCCCCAAACTTTGCATCTCCATAGCTATCAAAATCCAAGGACCACACACTGCACGTCACTGAATGACATCACTGCCCATCCTGATGGGAATCATGTGAATGAAACCACACAGAGCCGTTACAGGCTGGAACAAACTCCCAGCCGACCTGCTGTCAGTGAGAATACTTTTCACCCTCCCCTACAGTGTTTCTGATCTCGTGCTCAAAGATGGACAGTAAAGACATGGAGGAGATGAGTTGGGGAATGAAAATTCGTACCTCTGTCTCAATACAGATGATAGTTCTATGGCACGTTCCGTGTTGTTCAGGTGGTAACCACCCGCGTGTTTCTCTTTCTCTGTCCCACAGGGGCAGATGACCTTACCACCTCTTCCTTTGCTAACAACCCCCTCTGCTCCTCAGGTACCAGCCACCCTTTTCCCTTTACCTAACTGATTAACTTAAGCTAAATTTGAACAATTATTGTCAAGCCGCACATAGTCTGCTGCTGAAGAAGGGCTTGTGTGCTTGAAAGCTGGTCTGTTTTTTCCAGCTAAACCAGCTGGTCTGCTAACGGATGACTCCCTCTTCCTATGAACCTGGCAGTAATCCACTGCCGCGCTGTGACGCTGCGTGCAGCGTTGGTTCAGGCTTGCTTCCCCTCCGCAAGCTTCACAGACACAACCGATTACCGGGGTTGCTGAAATGTGAAGTGCTCCCCCGCTGCTCTTCCCAGTGCCAGTACAAAAACCACAGCCCCCCAGCCTCCTTTCACTGGAGCACGCCGTTAAAGCGTCACTTCTTCTCTTTCCTGAAGGTCCATGTAAATTTGCTTCTGGTAGAAGCTCGGATGCAAGCCGAACTACTTTATGCTCTGAGAGCTATTACTCGCTATATGACCTGATGTCTCCAGCTGCCTGTCGACGTTGGAATGTTCTGCAGCTGCAGTATGGCAGAGGAAGATACGAAGCCTCAGGACCAACAGTAGCTATAAGTTAAGATGCCCATTGTGCCATAACTCCTTTAGTTTCAGCTATTTCCACGTTTGGAATATCGCTGCTGCCACTCGGCAGTGAACGCTTGGCAGTTGAACAGACAGGGTTGTGCAGAAGTGCTGCCTGCTCGTGGTATTTCGGCTTTGGACAGCACGGGACACTCTGAACTTGTGGCAATATCGCAAATGATAGATACCTAGATCTTGTGTTAAGGCAAATACTGTGGGAGCTGGAGTGTGACAAGAAGTGGGATTTGATGACATTTGCTTTCCCTATGAGAATAATTTTAGAAAATCTTGATGCTGCTATTTGTGCTGGTGGAGCGAACAGACAGAGGCTGTTCCAGTTAAGCTAAAAGTGAAAGTGAGCACTGCTATTGTCTGAGCCTTTACTGTGTGTGGTTTCAAAAAAGCCTTGTTATTTAGATTTCTTTTTTTAATCAGAACTAAACCTCTTTTGTCCACACTGATCGTTTGAAAGATAGCAGTCAATTTTCTCAAATAGTTTAGCCTTAAAGTGCTACATTTGTTCGGCATTATTTGGTGAGCTCCAAAGTGCAATGGTCTTCCTATGGAAAGAAGGGGACTGGAGTCCTCAGCGCTTTCTAGAGATCGAACTGTGCGAAGCGTCGAGTAGCTTCTTGTCCTGTTTTTCAAGGATGAACCAAGGAGGAGCTAGGACAAGGTGTGGGAATGTTGTTCTAGACTGCCAAACAGTCCTACTGTATTACATGCCCAATGCTGGTCTTACTGAGTTTTGCAGTTGCTTAAATAACTAGGCTAAAAACCATCTATTTTTAGTAAATCAAAACATGATTAAAATGCTGATGTTTAATATACAGTGGTTTTGGAGGACACATGAATACTTTTGTATGAGTGTGAACTGCTTTTTAAATTTGTCAGTATTATTGGTATTTTTTAAATAAAGGTAACAACTTTTTCTCTTGGTGTTTTTGTGTGGTTTCACTTTACGCTGCTTTTCTTACTGGTTTAATTGCTGGTTCAAAGACCAATTTAAAATGTCTGAAACAGTAACTGAGCCAACATAAAATGACAAACCATGAATTTTCACACTGAGTCTAAAATGATGGCAGTAAAAGTTTAAAAAGTACGTTTAGATCTTCACTAAAACTACAATGGGAACACCTCTCATACACTCCTCATGCCTTCATCCTTCCCCCAGTCCTCCACCCTCTCTTCAAGTAGACCCTGTCACAGAGGGTTTTCTCTTTCCTCACAGGTAAGAGGTGTGATATGATCAGAGATTCCATAATAATAACAACTTATTTTCAAGAACCAGCTCTAAATATGAAGAGTTAAACTGATTTTAAAATCCTTGAGTAGTGAACTTAGTTCCAGATCAGGCTGCTGATTTTCATAGGCCAGCGCCAAAAGGCCATCTGGCATCAGCAGGATGGTCAGGTCTGTGCAGTCACCCTGAGGAGTTAATGGCGCTTGCCACAGGGGAGTGACAGACTCTTTTGGGCACACTCCTAGAGCTGGCTCTAAGGGGGGTTACAGTGAGTTCAGGTGTAGAAACTCCTGCCTGCTTAGAGGAAAGTAGGAGCTTTATTTGTAAGGCAGGAAAGAAGCTGACTTTCCCAAGCCCAGAGGTAGGATTAAATAAAGATTTCTGTCCTGGGGCCTGGTTCTCAGTTAGCTCTGATGGGTTCCTCTTAAAACTGTTCTCAGAATGTTCTGTAAGTTTCAGTCCAAGAAGCTGAAATATCTAAAAAGGTCTAGGGGAGAAAGATTAATAAACTGTCAAAAATTGTGACTAACAGGAAGCATCTGCTATTTCCTCTTCACTAAAAATACAGGATTTTTAATGTTCCAAAACCAGAGCAAAACTTTCCTGTCTCAGGGCATATCACAAAGCTGAGCTATGCTTAAGGACACACAAGTGTCTTTTCCAATCTGTAAATGGAGTTTTCTGCAGCACCTCAGTCTCCTGCTGCTTTTTGGCGGGGTCAAAAGGTAGACAGGAAACTTTCTGAAAAGCCTGAACTGTGCGTTTTCATCCTGCGCTCTCCAGCCAGGTGCAGGTACCTGCGGTCATGCTCTTCCCTTGCCAAGCAGTAAACACCACAGTGTGCGTTTGTCAGTGGCCTTCATACAGCCACATTTTCAAACAGAGACCACAACACGCAGACAACCCTACCTACACGCAAAGCTACTTAGGAGAAAGGGCCTGAAAATGGGGATTTTCCATTAAAAATGCTGAGACACTTGTGGTCCTAAGTAGAACATGGTCAGGCTTTCAAAACAAGGAAATGGTTAAGTCGCCAGATGCTCCATCAAAGTGGCGATAGCGGCGCAGAGCAGCAGCTTTGGATGAGGCCAGGGCTGAAGGAACGAGCTCTGCCTCAGCCATGGGTAGGTGTGAGCTGTCCTCCTTCGCTTCCAGGTGAAGCCCTGCCAGCTCCAGAGTAGCTCCTCCAGAGCCTGTGGGCCTGTGGCTACTAAGTGCAGCAGCATCTCATGCACCCCAGATATGGTGGGCACGAGTAGTACTGGCAACTCACCCCAGTAGAACATGTCAGCAGGGGATCCTGTCCAAAAGACCAGGCAACACATGGGAGGACATGGTGTGGCCCAGCACAACTGAAGGGACATAAATGGTTAGCTGCTGCATGGGCCCAGGTAGGATGCTATTTAAGGAAAAAACAAACCAAAAAAACCGAACTGTACAAGCTTTTCTTCTGTTTGTGCTTAGAGGAGCGTGGCAGAGCCATCTCCCCACGAGCTGCAATTCACAGCACTCCCCAGCACCTCCTGCCTTTCCATCTCCTTTGTAGGGTACACGTATGTGCACACACCTCACCTCACCTCAGGCAGACAAGAGCAACGCAACAGAGGCCCAGTGCTCGGTCGCTAAACAGGAACAGGTGCCTCAAGTCACAAGAGAGCTTCTTCATTGAGGTTTGTGGCAAAGACGCCCAAATGGTAGAAGATGCCGTAAGAATACATCAGAAATCCAGCATCTTGGTGCTCGTTCTTATTACCCACAAGTTTTTTTTCCAAAGAAAGACACAGGCCCATGCAGCTCCATGGGAGCCACCGCAGGGTTTTGCTCTTCCTGAAGCGGTTGTCGGCCAAACCCTGAGCATGAGGCCAGAGCTCACATAGTGGCTGCCCCAGCTTTGCTCTCCACAACGGGACACCCACATTTGCCCTATGCTGCAGAGGACACACTACACAGCGCTCTCTTGGAACAAATCTTAATTGCCTACGTAGCCACCTTGACTGGAGCAAAACATCAGTTTCAAGCTGGCTTCTGACATACTCGGTGCTTGTCGATTCTGATCAGACCTGCTGACAGGACATGGCCACAAGGCCTTTTCCACTGCATCCTCACCCTGCGCTACGCAGCCTGGCCTTTGCCCGCCTCTTGCCTTGATGCGAATGCCAAGAACAAACACCTCCAGCTCCCTCTCCACTGGGGAGTACTTACCCGTCAGCCCTTCTTCAATGGCCACAGAAAGAAAAGTCATTCTTTTCCCCAAGAAACAAATGGGGCATTGAAGACATTTATCTTCCCTCTCAACTTCAGCTAAAATTGAAATGGGAAAAGAAGGAATAATAATTGAGACCTTCTTGAGCTCAGCAGAGCTGTTGTTGGAGCCAAACCACGCTGAAGTGCCGAGCGGTTCTCTCCTGGGGGTAGCAGCTGCCACAGATGCTCCCCAAGCGATTCACTGTGTGGCTGAGCCTGCCTGGTCACAAGAAACACCCGAGCTGCTGGGACAAATGGAGTGTCACAAATTTTGTTAAACTTCACTGAAGTTTCCTCCCCACCATTCCCAAAACCCGGACTGTGAAATCTCCCCTCCCCTGCCTCATCAGCAGTAAAGAAGTCCCCAAGAATGTAGAAGCGAGGACCTAGACTAGGAAAAAAGTTTCCCTGCCCTTCTACTACTGCTCTACTTCCCAGCCTCCTCACCTGGAAGCAGAGGTCCAGGCACTGCTGAAGGCACAGTGGTGCCACCGAGGGAGCTCCGAACTGCTGTCTCAGAAAACCAAATTCCTGTAGCCTCCGTGCAGGGATTGCCAGGCTGGAGACATGCTCTCCTGGCACACACAGCACAGCACCAGGCTGCTGACCCTCAGGGTCAGAGCCATGAGCCCAGCAGCCCCTGCACTGCGGTTTATTCTTAGTAATCTGAGGTCAGAAGAGAGACAAATGGGTCAGGTCTGTAAAGCTTTCTGCAGCCAATTGGGCTGTTAATGCTTGAGGCCAGCAATGCAGCTGCTGAGCTAATCCGTGAGCTACCAGCAGGGACTTCTCCACACTGAAAGGATGAAAACTGAGCGATAAACAAGCCGGCAGCAGTCAGAAGGAGCGTGAAGGATGCAGAGCCCTTTTCTGCCCCATGGATGGAGGCACGAACCCAGGGGAGATGGCTGTGCCAAGACAGTCCAAGCAGTACAGACACACAGGTGGGGAACAACTGTAAGAACACACCAGACAGCTAAAAATCTTCTCTCACATCAGGGATACGGGTGTTTTGTCTTAAGATTTGAAGTCCCAATTCAGAAAAGCCTCTTTCCAGCAGAGCTGGACCTATACCCCTGAAGCCCCAAGGCAGAGCTGGGATACCCAGGCTGCACAGTACCACATAAAAAAAGGGGGATCTCCACAGCAAAGGGGAGCAACTTCCTCCTGACCACTGACAGCATTCAAGCTGAAGAGCGAAGCTTATGATGCAACACAGTAGAATGCCTCAATAGCACCTGGGTTACTCTGTCACAGAATTCCATATGGAGTAAAAGCACGTCAAAGTCTGTAGATGTGGCTCCTGTCACGTGACATTCTTTTACAGCACACAGCATTTTTAGTACCGCGGAGGTCCAGGTACTCTGTGGTAATTTACCTTTTAAAAATTAAAAGTTCAGCAAATAGCTTTGTTTCATTTTCCCAGCCAAGAAACTATGCAACTAACAGACCAATCAAACTGAACAGCTGCTTGATCAGCTCAAATGTATTGTAAAAAGTAATTATACATGCAAAAATTTCATACAAGCTTCTCAAACGATAGTATCCAGTATATAAATGCCAGGCTTTACTGGCGTTTTTTAAATTAAATTGCCACGCTCTCCCAGCATGTTTACCAACGGCAATGTACAGGTATATCAGAAATATAAAGCTGTACAATCCAATCTACACCACAAAAAAAAAAAAACCCATACGAAAAAGACTGATTAAAATGGAGTAGTAGTCACAGTTAGGAGGAGCGATGGCTTTGGATCCTGTCAAGAAGTTTTTCTGCCACAGGTTTGAACTCTCTTTCCCAATACAGTTTGTGGTCTTCCCTTAAATCTCCATCGAGGCTGTAATCCAACACTAGTTCTTCAGCTGTAATTAAGGAAAATATCATCAGTTCTGAATAAAAATAGACCCGACTATGTATTTTATGACCACAGCACATACAACTTATCTGTTGTGTATGTTGATGGCTTACAAACAACCCTGTGTTTAAGACAAACTAAGCATCCCTGTCTGAGGGGCTTAGATTTAACTGAAAATAAAGTAAGTTAAGGTCAGCAGAACAGTAAAAAGGGTACTGCAGGTTCTTTTATTCTCCTGCCTCACAGATGTAGCTAAACTATCTCCAAGATCAGGCATTTATGGTGACTGTCAGCATGGAAGCTACTTGGGTTTAACATTACCCACAGCAATTTCACTCATGCAAGTAATCACTTAATCTAACTACAATTATCTTTTTCCTGTCCCAAATTGCTCTGCTGATCTGGTTTGTGAAGACTCTTTCAAGACTATCTCCTGTCATACTCAAAGAACTTGAACCACACCAGCTACTATATTACTTATGCCCTCCTTTCCCCACAAACCTCTTAAAAAACAGGACACTCCAAACAGAGACAAGCAACGCTAGGAACGAAAGTAAGTCATCGCTCCTCCTCCATTTTGCCTGGCATGGGATGTGGCAAAGAAACAAACCCTTACAGGAAAGGGAACTCAGTCTGCAACCAGAAGCATGCTCCTGAATCAAGAATCTACAAACACAGCTGAGAATGCTGAATGAATGTTTTCACACAGTTTAACAGACAGATATATGACATCCCTTGGGCCAAAAAAGGACCTAAAATGAAGATACAATCCTGCACCCCATGGGCAGTGTGACTTATCTTTGTCCCAGACAAGGAAAGAGCACCAGATTCACAAGCCATTAAATAACTCCACAAGGGAGCTTCCTGCACGTTCCCAGCAGGCAAAAGAAACTGGGAGCTGAAGAGAAACTTCAGTTACCCACATGTAACCTGGTCACTGCAGGGGGCTGGACTAGGTGACCTTTAAAGGTCCCTTCCAACCCAAAACACTCTATGATTTTAAGTCAAACTTTGTGTAGAAAAGAGATGCTCAAACAGCAACTAGTCCCATTTAAAAGAATGCCAAGGTGCCTTTGCAGAGCCTGCAAGGTGCCTGAGCTGCAACAGCTATAAAGGAAGAGACGACCATTACTTTTGCATGGAGGTGGGCTCCATTGCATATAAGGTTACCAGTAACTGCAAACAATACTTGACTGCTGTGCCACTACAGGGTTTCTAAACTATCAAAATTTAAGAGGTGCCAATTTGTGACGTAGATTTTGAAAGGGGTTCTGCATAAAGAGAAGATGCCATTTAGAGGCTTTCTGTAACACAGAGAAAAAACCCCATTCTTTCAAGAAAGAAGACATGTTGTATCTCTGCAGGAAGAAACCCTGTAATCAGAGATAAAACCCAGCCTCAGACATCACATCTGTATTTCATGATATTGTAGGATAATTTAGGTTGGACAGGACCTCTGGAGCAGAGCCACCATAGAGCAGTGTGCTCTGGTCCATGTACTGTTGAATACTGAAGTATCTCCAAGGATGGACATTTCCTCAGCCTTTTTGGGCAGCCTGTTCCAGTGCTTGACCCCTGCCATGAGGGAAACTTCTTTTCCTAATATTTAATTGGAATTTTTCTTATTACAACTTGTGCTCGGCTAGCTCTTGTCCTATCAATGGCACAGCGGCCCAACATCTGTAAAATGAATCTCAGCAGCAGAGAAGTGAGACATCCCGAAGAGGAAGATAAGGGATTATGGTTTTTGTTTTCAGGGAGAATTGCTTTGCCTACTCCTGAAATTATTCTTCTACCCAGAATAACTACCTTCTAACACAGAGCAAGAGACATTTCTCCCTTTCATTAGACAGCTGTGCACCCCAGAAGTTGATTGAATGTTTATGGAATCACTGAGGTCAGGAATTCCAGCCACAAGAACAAGGGTCAGAACCAGTTCAAAAGCAGAAGTGTTCAATCAAACCAGTAAATTTCCCAAAGCAGAACATAAGTAACACTGAGGATCAGGACGGATCACTGTCCTGCACGCAAGCTGTACACCCTCAGATAATTTAATTTTCCCACGACCCTCCTCAAAACTCACACCATTGGGTACTGGCCAAACAGCGTATGAACTGGCTGCAAGCCCAGGAACAAGGCAAGCACACTGGCTCTGCATGGCTATGGGGGATGCTGAAAACCAGAGCACAGCCTCTACTCTCCAAGGGCTGCCCATCCCTGTAACTCCAGCAAGATGGGCCAGGAGCCCTGGAAGTTACTAGCATGCCATGGAAGAGTTCACAGTTACTGAGGTTCCAAAATAACCTCCTCGAATTGACAGGGGAGGTAAAGGCGAGCAGAAGAGAAGTCCAGAAGAAGAGAGGGGAAAAGGAGATTTCACTGAATGACCAAACAGAGCAATGTTCTCAAGACAGAAGCCCATCTCCACTGGTGCTCCTGAGGATCTGGGGCAATGCAAAGCTGTTGCCAGGGGCCTGTGAACACCAGCCTCAGGAAGCTCTGCGCCAGTAAAGTGACATGAAACTCAGGAGCAGCTGAAAGGAGGCAAATGGCAGCACCACTGGAAAGCAGTGCACTGCATCTCAGGCTGCTAGGATGAGGGGAAAAAACCCAAACAAATGGTGCCTTTTGCCCAGACTTTCTCAGGCCCAATGTCTTTTCAGGCCATTTCCACTCCCTTTTGGCTCCCCCATATCTTTTGTCATCTTGTGCCAGGTAGAAAGAAAAACAAAAGGGGAGGAGGCCAAGCACAGCAGGTGAAGTGAGGTGTCTGCTGTGCCATGCTTCACTTTTTCTGCTTCCTGAGGGTGTGATGATGCTTAAGTACAGCCACTGACTGTCAGCAGTTGCCTCGTGTTTCCTGAATGGTAGAAACAACGCGATGACGGTTCAAGGCTGTTACTGGATACAGTGGGAGGAGGAAGACACAGGACAATATTAACCAGCTGCTATTACTAAAACTTCTTGGCTTTTAACACACAGAGAAACCAAATTCAATGCACTTTCAGAGCTGGATAAGATCCACTTTTTCTACAGCTACTCTTCTGGTTACAGTGTAAAGAACAACTAGCCTTCTGATTTAATTCTGACCTATTTTTAATTAATTAATTATCATTACAGTTGCATGTACATGAACTTCCAGTTCACGAAAGCTGTACTAGTTAATGAGTTCCACTATCCAGTTTGGACTCTGCAGTCAAATTAATTGTTGGAGTAAGCAGTGATAAATGCAGAGGAAAAAATAAGTAAGAATTTTCCAAACCAAAGATGTATATTTCTTGCTGCGTGCCAGAAAACTCAAGCAGGACTGCGGCTGTAAAGTTTGCAGTTCTGTTGCAGAATGTTAAAAAGTGCACTAATGACCTTGGAACACCAAAGTAGATGGAATTACTGCTCACATTAAGATATGCTCTATCTTAGCAAGGAATGTAACACAGAGAATGATTTCAACAATGAATACAAGTAATTCTGCTGGAAAAAATCCTCACAAACCCACTCACTTTTCTGATTGTCTGAAAACAGAAGAGGATCTCACTTTCTGTCTGGGTCTAACACAGCCTTCTCCACAGCAAGCATACACCTTTAGTTGATTTCCAATTAAAATCAAATCAAACTTAGTTAATATTTGCTTCCATTTAATTTACATTTTAAAGATTTTCTCAGAAGATAACTGCAAATGGCCTGCCCAAAATAAAATCATAACCAAAGCAGTGCTTATAAAATAAAGGAGGAAAACTACATATAGTGACATAGCAATTAAACTCTGTGAAATTTGAAGCAAACACAAACGTGCAGATGAAAAGATCCAACTGGGTGAGCGTATCAGGGTCTTAACATTCACTTGTAGGCACCTTCCAGCCTGTATCTGTGACAGGGCACACCGTCCCTAGCTTTAGAGAGCTGGTGAGAAACTGTCAGGATGTTGTCCTTGCCCACAAGGAAATTATGATGAGAAAAAAAATGGATTCTTGTCAGAAGCAGCAAGCTCAGCCTGTTATACCACACAGCCCTCTGTGGAAAGAATATGGAAATATTACATATTTCCCAGACTGCACGGTGTGTGGCAGGCAGTAACCAGGTGCATCACAGCTGAGCTCCCGCTTCTGTCCATACCTGCAATGACTTTTGAGACCAGAAGGGCCCACATCCAGTGAAAAGGATGTTTTGCACTGAAGGTCTATTGGATAGTTGGCTCAAGAAGGCCAAAAAGCAGCTGGCAAAAAGCATTAGTGGCATACTAACTAGACAAACAAGTGGGGAATGACAGCGGCCAGTTCCACCTTGGCAAGATCTGAGGGAATGTGCTTGAATGGCAAGAGACCGCTGTGTTGCTGGATCGTCTATGCTGGTCAACCACTTATAGCTGCATGACAGACTTCCCACCCGAACAAATACTGCCTTGACTTTGCTCCTCCTATTTCTTCTACTAAGAAAAATAGACCAGGATTATGAATCTCACCTAAGAGTGATTTGAGCAGCACCAGCAATGTGTCGGTGTCTTCTCCAAAGCATGCGGCTGCACTTGAGATGTTTTCACTGTAGTTCCACAGGGTTTTGCATATCAAGCAAGCCAGCTGCCAGTCTGCTGGCCCAAAGTCTTGTAAACAGTCAACTAACCTGTCAGGATCAAGCAAAAACAGTGTTTTGCTCCATGTAGTTTTCTCCTGAGCTCTTCAAAACCTGGCATCTAGAAATGTATGCAGACTCCATGAAAGTCTGCAGGAAAATTCTGTTAATAAACTTAAGACGCTACCTTCTTCCTCAGCAACTTCCCCTTCTTCATTTAGTCTAGCTCCCTAAGGATGTGCACATGCCTTTTATCTACATATGTGTGTATACCTACCTGTGTCTGTCCATCCCCTATAACTTTTTAGCCCAACTGACCAATTCCGATCACATACGTTGCAAATGTAACCATCTCAAAGACACTAAAACCATCAAATGTAATGACAGTCGGTGACCGTCCCAAATCTGTGGCTACCACTGGAGCAGAGATTGCAATGTGAGCCAAACCTTATCAGGCACCAAGAATCCATCTGGAAGAGATGGCAGTAATGCAGAAAAAGCTTCAGTCAGAATATCCAGCTTATTACACGTCAGAGGATCTGGCTAGAAGACAAATCCAAAGGAACTCACTACTTCCATGACTCACAGAATTACCTTTTACATTCAGCAAAGTCTGAATATTTTGCATATCTCTCCACTCTTTGTATTTCCCCAGCCTGTACTCCCAACGGACTCCTCTCAGAAATATCAGTTGTAGTAAGGACCACTAAGTTCCTGACAGTTCTCTCAGTCTCGCTTCCTTGCAGGTACCAAATGCAGGCTGGATCATAAGCAGGACTCTGAAATTAAGCTATGACTTTTCAGCCCACACCAGCTTACATGCAGTAGCTTTCTGGAGTTCCCATTACCAAACAGCAGAAGTAAACACTGCTATTCACCTGCTGTCCCTGGTGACCTCTCTAATAGCAATCCTTCACTGCTGTTCTCTCCCTCCACCCTATGACACCCTCTTTCCCTCACTTCTCTGCTTCACTGTGAGATTTATAATCTGGTGATTAGTAAAGGGAACACGGGATAACTGTTATATTTGGGTATGGCTGAAAATAGCAATAATTGAAAAGCAAAAAGAGGTTTCATTTTTCTCTCCTCTCCGAAGGCAGTCATTGTTGGGAGACCAGGAGGCATCTAATGAGAAGCCAAAAGAACTTGCCCTAATTTTTTGAAGTTTAACTAAGGGACTAATTCCATGTTTTATCAGGGCTGCTATATATTGGTACAATAACCCTACTTCCAAAAATCCAGGGAACTTGTTTGGCACAGTCATGATGACCTTTTTCACTTCCAAATTCTCTAGATTTATTTCATAATGTTACTGTCTTTCCTTTCTTCTTCAGAAATTTTCAGACAGAGTATAGAAAATTCTACATCCTACAGAATATTCTATCTTCTATATAACAGAAATTTATCACATTTATTATTCAATTTGCCTGTAACTTATTTTTATTCTTCTTTTTCAGCCTTATATTTTGTAAGTTAACTAGGACATGAGAAGGAAGGATAAGCAGACCACGCATTGTTTCCATTGTATAAAAAAAGTAATTATATGATGTATGAAGAGGAACGCATTTAAAAGTTAGGCATATTGTTTTATAAACATGGGTTGTATCAGCTGCTTTACAAGCATAAGAACACGATCTCTCATGTTGCTCTAATTAAGCTGGATCTGCTATTATCCGAACATCAGAGCCACACTGTGTTGCATCCACAGTGGTTTTTCAAGATCTAATACCACTTACAGTTTCAGTGCCTTAAACTTGAGCTCTGGGAGCGAGAAGACTCAGGAGCTATTCTCTGCCGAGTACGGCTACATCAGATTGCTTTCCGTACAGTACTAAGTAGTTACAAAAATTGCAAGAGACCATGTGGGATATCATAGTTCCTGAAGTAATCTTCACACTTAAAACAGATACACGTTCATGGTGTCTACGAACTCTTAGCTCATAGAATCCAGTTAAGTCAAGCATAAACAGGTACTGCAAAGCCAGGCCTTAGCTGCTTGCTTGTACGGTACTCTGCTGTATGTATCAGAAGAACCTCTGAGAGGTTATTCTACAGGTTTTAGTTCTGCAGTAGGCTAAACCACTCTCATACTTTTGCAAAAAACATATGAAAGAATACGAAAGGCTCTTTCTCGAAGAACATTAGCTGCTGAATATCTATTAAGTATGTATCCTTATTACAAGTTATTGACCCCAGCAGAAAAGAAACTGATTGAAACTCTGGTCAAACTACTCATTTGCAAGCACAATCAGGAACTTACTTTGCAATTCCTCCTTCTTCCATCAGAAGAGTTCGTTTGTTCTTATCTACTGTGAGATTAAGCAGAACTCCACAGGCAGAAAAACAGACATCTTGGTTCTTGGAATCAAGCAAGGCAATCATGAACTTGTAGACTGGATTGTAAAGAAGGAAACAATGTTACTGGGAAGATTGACTTACCATACAAGTGGCATTACAATACACTTATTAAACATACATACTTAGAAAGTAGTCAAATGCAGGGTACTCTACCCAAAAATTTAACCTTGTAACATATTACTGTAACATCTGTCGAGTAGGCATATGACCCAATTAACAGCCATTATTACATCATGCTGAACATCACCTTTCTTCAAAACAGCACACACAAAATTCTAGTTATCAAAATACACCAAAGTAATATGAAAATCCAATCAGAAGAGGTTAAGTTGACCAAACCGAATTACAGTTTAGTTCTCAAGAATCACCCTCCTCCTTTCCACGCAGTCAGCAGAAACTGCTAGGCTTTGGCATCTGGCACTCAGAGAGGGAAGTTCTTACCTCTGTGAGTGGCAGGGTTGCCCTAGACTGCACCAAGTCCAGCTGCCTGGGGCTCCTGCAGGAGACAGGCCAGAAGCAGACGCTGGACGTGCAGCGCCTCACAGCACTTGCTGACGCTGAACTCAGGAGGCAGAGGAGGCAACCCCAGCGAGGGAGTCAGTCTTGCCTAATGGAGAGGCAGCCTCTCAGCGCTTCCTGAGCTTGCCACACCATCACCAGTCTGTCCCAGGTGGAACATTTAGTCCTTTGACTGAGATAGCTCATCAGCCACCAGCCACTGTCAGTTCTCCCTCTGCAGATACCTTCTCCAACAGAAGCAGTGATATGCCCACCCTTGAAAGAAGGGGTTGTATACTGTAGTACATCACTTCACTTTCAGCATTGACAGGTGGATACAAAAAAAAAAGTACAGTGCACTAGTGTTTAATTAAATTTGTGACACACCTTCTGTGGATAGCAAGGAGCTGCCATTTTTCCCAAAGCTCTTTAGACACCCAAAGCAAAAGGACTTGAGAAGACTTGTATCCTACTTCACCCAGAGGCAAATAGGAGATCTCTTTGTTGAGGCAGTCAAACATCTTAAATGCATGTTATAGAGTGCTAACAAGCTGTCGAACATGGGAACAAAAAAATAAAAATCTGTGATTATGAACCTAAATGAGAATTTAGTTGGATTTTCACTTTACATCATCTCACTACTAAACCCGTAGGATTTGAAAAACTGAAGGAGTGAAAGGAAATTTCAAAATCATAATCTTTTGGAAAGACAGAGTTTTTTCAGTATTTACCCTTGTGCACCATGGCATATTTTTGTACTCAAAATATTTCCATTTAGTGAAACTGAAATAGAATGGTGTTTATAATGACTACTATTGGATTTTAACATTTGCCTAATTTGCAAAATAACAGACAAAATTGCTTCTACCCTTTAACTGAGACAGCTTATTACCAATCTTTCCTTTTTAGAACCACGGACATTTAAAAAACAGGATTCCTACAAACGGAAAAGTAACTTACTCTTTTTCTGTATGATGAAGTCACAGATCTCATGATACTGGGAAAGGTTGCCAAAGACTCTGACAGCCTCCACAACTCCATCCATATTGTTGCTCATTAACAGCTTTAAAAGTGCTATTGGTTTGGAGAGAAATGAAATTAAACCCAATTACTTGTATATCACAAACATGCTTGGCTTTTTATCAATAAATATCAGAATGCAACCAGCATCAGCAATAAATGTAATAAATGGGAACAGTTATCTATCTGTCTGGTTGCAGTGAAGGGGTTGAACTGATGGTAGAACAAGAGCTAAATTGTCTAGGACTCTGAAGATCAGACAAAGAGCTCCAATACAGGGCTGAATGCAAAGGAACAAACAAGGAGTTACGAGGATAGCCTAAGCACAGTTGTAGTGATGGAAGCTGGTTTTGCTATACAGTTTCGTGTGGGCTCGTGTGAAAATTCAGGAAGACAAAGAACGAAAAAGTGTTGTAATATGTAAGAGAATTGATTTAGGTCCTGAACAGATGGTCTTATGTTGGGCTGTCTCCTGAAACTCAAATTGTTTTCTGACATTAGCTCTATTTTCAGTCAGTGCTGCTGTAACAAGGAAATGCACTTTCTCTGCAGCTACTTAATACTGCCTCTGGTCTGAAACATTTACTTGCTTGCTGCTTTCCTGCTCAGCAGTTTCACAGATGATTAGTATGTAACTTCAGTAGATAGAATGAGACCTTCAGCATTTCCCAGGAAGACCTACCATCATACAGATTTTAGGTGCACGGCAAAGGAGTGACGTTACATAAGTTACATTTATCAGTCTTCTGTGAGTATGAAGTGAACCACTGAAATCAGTCCATCATATAAAGCAATCAAATCAGTCAACCTTTAACCCTTCTACCACAGAAAAGTGAAAAAAATACAGAAAAGAGATTGGCTTTGTTCCCATTACTTCCATCTTTGAGTGCTGTGATACTGAACATCTTGAATTTGTCTTAAAGAGACATCTGAAATTATTATTTTTTGTCTTTGGGATCCACCACTTGCATCAAACAGCAAGTATTCCTAAAACATCTCCTGAAGGAGGAAGGCTGCTGGTCTTCCATCAAAAGGTTTTCTCCTCCTTCAGTTCAGAGGAAAGATGATGGGACAAATTCCAGATGCTAACAATAAGAACAGGAGAGGGAGAGCAAATGGGACAGGCAGAGAAGCCATTTATTTCCACATTTCTCTGACCAGCATAGAAGACAGCTGGCTTCTGGGTGATAAAATGACTTGTGACAGAACAGCAGAACTGCTACCTAGAGAGAATATGATGTCTGTATCAGGGCACTAGGTTGACAGCCAGAATATTTTTTTTTCCTACTCCTTATCCTACCTGTTGTGTGAACTTCAGGCTCCGCCTCTCCCCCACATCTTGTCTATTTAGCAAGAAAGGTGTGCAAGACATAGACTCTCTACCTTTTGTATAACATTAACACAGTGAGTCCCGGAACTCAGATGTATTCCTATACATCAGTAAAAATGATTACTGTCCATATCATCAGAGGGGAAAGAATTGCAGAACTCCTATACTGCCAAGGGAATTTTAAGTCCAAAACAGACATAAATCACATTTTGCAGGTCTAGAAGGTACTAAGAAGGAAAAAACTTTCTTACCATAATCTGGTAAGAAAGATTGGAAGTAAATTAGAAGAAAAAGAAGAATTAGAAGAAAGACCAGAAGTAAAAAGCAACGTGATTATTTTGGCTCAGGCATATGGATTTTGAACAAGTCTAGCAAAAACAGCTAAACAGAAAATAATATGGCAAATTCCTTTGGGGAGGAAAAGAAGGGGTTTTGTTAACAACCTAACTATTTTCACAGAAGTCATAGAATTGTGTTCCAAAAGACTGAGAAATCATTATGGGAAGAATTTAGCCCTGTGAACTTTATGTTCCTGCAATATGAAACCACAAAACACTATCAGTGTCTTTATTTTCTGTAGCATCAAAATATAGCATGAGTACCTTCCACTTTCAAAAAGGTATACAAAAAGTACTACTTTAAAAGTCCTTACTTTCAGCAATGTGTAGCTTCTTGTCTTGAACAGCAGAACGCTTCACTCTGTAGTAGGATAAATTGTTGATTGTTGTTGCAGCATTGACGACCAACTCCTCACAGTCATCAAATGACTTGTATTCTGATAGTAAAAAAACAAACCCCAACAAAACATATGCATATGTAGATATACACATGCGCATGAGTAACTTAGCGTTGCATTGTATCTCAGAAGCAAACTGAATCATAGTTTACATGGCTACTATTACAGACAACTATTCTGTTTTTCAGTAACAGGACAGATGCTAACAGGAACAGCTGATCCAAAAATGACAATATAAAGTCACTCTTTCCAACTCTTCATCTACAGAAATCATTGTAACTAGGGCAACATGGTTTAAAATCTAGCTAGGTAAGACATTTTTGAGATCCTATTTGTTGTTTTACGATGGAACTGAGGCAAATCCACCTGCAGAAATAGGCTGGTGTGATAGGACACGTTACAGGTCTATTATACTGACATGTCAGGTACCATGAAAAATTGGAAAAACAAAATTATTTAACAATATTTAAAATATTATCTCTCTTACAGTTCCTAACTTAACGTTAAGAGGTGTAAAATTACACCAGCAAGTCTGAAAGTTGCGTATACTAATTCAGCTGACGTTTCTGGCCTCAGAAACCAAGAGTGAAGGAAATAAAAGAGGAGTAAGTTCATAGTGAGAGAGAACATTTTGTAGTAAACTGATACAGTGCTTCAAGAAGAGCGGAGGGTGGCAGAGAGAAGCTCTGAGGCTCAAAAGTGCTTACACAGTGATTAGGACAGTTCCAACCCAGGAAGCTCCTACGGGGCTTAAGACAGAACAAAGTTGTGAGTCTGCCTTCTCTAATCCCCTCTGGCTGGTGAGTAAAACTGGTAAACTAGTATATAATCAGGTTGATTGTCTTCATGTAATAGTTAGGGTTCTCATCACACCCCAAAATATACTGAATTCTTTCAGATGTATCTTGTCACTACTAAACTCTGTTACAGGAAGAAGAGCCTGTAATTAGATTTACAAACGGCTCTGTAAGTGGTAAAGGAACTGCAGTCCTAAGCCTCTGTTTGGAGGGAAAGGGACACTCTCTTCCACATGAAAGAGACAAAAGGTTGGAAATCTGAAAAAGAGGAAAAAGAAGAGGTAGTTTTTCATGGAGGCTGAAAGTTATGGGTGCAGGGAACAAAAAGAATATTTGATCCAGGACAGTCACAAAACCTGCAAACCTTAAAACAAACTGCACCACCAAACACATCTATGTTAGCACCTGGTAAGAACAGCCTCCCCTTACATATGAACTCTCAGTGAGATATATTTAAAATAAAATTTGTTTGCTCATCCTTTATGATCATATCTGCAAATCTGATCACTGAATTAAACAATTCTACAACATCTTTCCCCAGACACTGAAAAGTCAGTACCAAAGCAGCAATGCTTCCACTGTCTCAAACAGGCTTTCTACATAAAACAGTTTACGAGTATCAGCAGACTGACTTTGTTACCTCAGCAATGGAACCGATTCAGTTATGGGTCAACCTAGATAAGAAGGTGAAGCAGAAAAATCCTAAACTCTCCTTACAGACTGAAGAAAGATAAACAACATAGATTTTATTACCTAGTACTGTAACAAGTAAATCTACCACACCATGGGCAGCTGCCAGAACTGCTCCTACGCTGGGATGAATGGAGAGATTGGCCACCACTCTTATCAGTTTTATCAGAACATCTTCTGCCTCTGAAGGATGCTTTGGGTGTTTTTTTCCTTCCCCTCCTCTTTCATGAAACCATTTATGTGCATTCAAATCAAGCTCATGGTAGGTTTGGAATAATGATATCAAGGTGTTAACACTTCCTTTTTCTTTAAAAAATTGCTCACGGGCCTGGTTATTCTTTGCTGTTAAATTACCAAGAATGAAGAGGATACGGATAACCAAATCCTGCAATAAAATAAACACACTATATTACACAGAAAACATCAGAAGCTATTAGCTGCTTAAAAAGAAGATAATACTTAATTTGCTTCACAATTCAGTTAATAGCAGGTCCAGAAAAACTAAAGGAATGCCAAATACAGCGACTAGAAAAAAATTTTTATGCTACTGTTTTTCATAACCTGGTTTACAGAAGAAATCACAAACATCTGACAGAACTAGTAGAGCATTGGGGTAATTACTAATGGGATATATTTAGTATAGGTCATCTATTTTTACCAAGCCCACAGTAATCTTAAAACGTCTTAAAACAGCACTTTATATAACTAAAATAATCATATGGGCCAGAGCTTACTAAGCTGTCAAGTAAGCGAGTGTCTGATGTGATGGCCAATGAGCATCACCTTCCCTTCTTCTCTAGGCCTGTTACCCATTGCAGAGGTTAAACTACTTCCCCTTGGTTTGCTACTGGTAAATCCAAGTTAGCTCTTACCCATTTCCTTCTTAAGTTCAACTGCTTATACATAGCTGAATTATTTGGTCCAGATTTTTACCAGAATTGTAATCTAAATTGAGCAGTCTGTTATTCCCTAATTCTTCCTGTTTCTCCTTTTAAAGACAGGTGCCCTACAACCTTGCCATCCTACAGAACTTTTAAAGAATCCCAGAGATATCACCCCTTTCTGTCCTTTTGTAAGCACCAAAGGGTAAATTTCATCAGGCCTAGCTGTTTTGGAGACAACGAAATATTCTCCAGCTTATTTTTTCATGATAAAAGAACTCAGGTTGGAGTAGATATTAACCATCTGATCACAGTCAACCCTTTCAGAAAAAGAAGCAAGAAAAGGCATTCGAAGCTTTCCTACTCACAGTGGCATCTGTCAATAACTCCCATCATCTCCTGAACACTGTAGCAATTATTTCCTTATTCTCTCCTTACTATTAATGTACTACAGAAAGTTTTATTGGTTTTTTTTTTTTAATGTCCCTTTCTAGTTGCATCCTATTTGGTGCTTTCTTTTTTTCTGGTTTTAATTTTGTGTTCTTGCTACCCCTTTTTTCTTATCATTGCTAAGTGAGACCTACTTTCTATTTTTATACAGTATCTTGAGATCTCATGAGTTAACCACATTGCTCTCTTAAAGCACTTCCTATCCCTGCCCTTCAGTGGGATACAGGATTAAATCTCTTGTTGCTTCATTTTGGAAATACTAACCAAACATTTTGCTAAACAATTTACATGGTGTTTTTCTCCAAACACAATAGTTATTTACAGATGTTTTAATCCTCCATGGTGTTAATAATGCAGTTAACCAGGCACAGTCCAACTTGTTAAAGCATATTAATATTAAAGGAAAAAAGTAAGCAGTGAATCCTTCTTTCAGATAAGACTTCATCAATAAGTTTCAGGTCTCAAGCCTCTACCATATGACGTTGGCAATAACATTTTCTTAGGGTTGAGAAGATGAATGCTATCCAATACGAGAAGCCACCAGTCTTCTGACATGAGGAACAGTCCTCTGAAGTGAGGAATAGGTTCTTGCATCCATGTACTTAATGTACTTTTAACTAGGCATCATATTTTTGCTAGCATCTAAATGTCATCAAGACAAATTTTTATGAACATTCTTACTGACTAATCACTAAGAGCTTTTCACCTTTGCAGGCACAACCCCCAATTCACAAAGGCTGTAAGAATTTTTAACAAACAACTGATGAATCAGAAGGGAGAAGTGAAAAAAGCAGGCAGGCTAGTTTGACTCGTTTATATTGACTTTCTAATTTTGGTCAAAACAGTATCAGCCCAGCAACAGCTCTGCCCAATCAGAAAACAGACAAACAGGTACCGTACAGCAATCAACTGATATTTTGAGAAGTGTGATCTCAACTGTGCTTTCCACCTACATGCTAGCAAAACAAACTTAAAAAATACTTCTTTTTAGCTAAGCACATCCGGTTTTAATAGCATATTACTGAAGTTTCATTATCTTACAGTGAAAATTTAACTGGCAGAGTCAAAGAGCAGAGCCTGTATAACTTCTCCTGACTAGTATAATACTCAAGGGTTTATTATTTTTGGCTGTATTTTTTTTTTAATGCTCAGGGGGTAAGCACTGCAAGAGTAAGAAAGAGCAGCTTAGAACTGCTGTGTAAAGAAATACGTGTAAAGAGGCATGGCATTTTGAAACTGTTTGCAAGACTAAACCTGTACAAGGCCCATGGGCCTTTCTGTACACAATGAAAAAACCAGTATAATAAATAAGATTATTATGCATCTCCAAATGTTTGAAGTATTAACTGCATATGGAATGTCAGACATTCTTGCACACTTACAGAAAAATTACATCAGATTATATACTAAGGGGGTTTTAACTTGTACGGCACTAAATACAAATTAGATTAAAGACAGGAATCACATTCAGTTATTTAATCTTTTTATAACAAAGCATTCCTGGGAAACATGCTGTCCAGAGAGCGTACCCAAACCTGATTGGAAGGTTATATATGAGCTCACACAGCTTCACTTACACAAACAAACCAGAACAAACATGTAAGAAAAGCTTGAGAAGTGATTTTTTTTCTTTGCTTCTAATCTGTGAAGAAACTGTGGTACTTTTGTTTTTAAAGTGGTAATGGCACCACATACTCCATAAGCATTTAACTCTTCTTTTTCTGACAACGGGAACATATATATTTGATCACTGATATGAAAGATTTCTTTGCTTATCTACTTCTAAAGGTCTATTCCTTGCACTGCCCTAGTAGCAAAGGTACCCAATGTACTTGTTGAGCCGCAGAACTTGACAGCAGTTTATCTTGGCAATTAAAGTGTACCTGCCTTTCAGAGGTACAAATAGTACCGGTTTACTTTTCATTAGGAAAGGAAAGCCAATTAGGTCAGTAATGTCTAACTAAAACAAGATAAAAAAGGGAGGGCAGTCCATTCTACATGTTGGCCAAGTACCTGTTGTTAATCTATTTGATGTCTGGACCCTCAGAAGACAAGAAGAGATAGTAGGAAACAAACATTCAGAAGCCAGCAGATGAGTTCCTATCGAATCTCCAGCAGTAAATGAAATGTGCTTTCCATGGTACACAAATGTCAATGGAGATTGTCAAAGTTCTACCACCTACCCAGCACCACAAACTCCTGCTCATTCAACTCTAATTTACACTTCATTTCCAAATTTGTATTTCTGCTTTATTATTTACCTTGGAAAGAAACTTTGAGAGTTTTCTTTGCAAGGTCTGATATCATACTTATAAACAAAACAACAGTAGTTAATGCCATCCTGGAGATGACCTCTTCCAAACACAGTAGGGATTCATCTCGAAGTGACATTCTGGCTGTGAAAATTCCTGGTCAAATCCAGAAATAACAACTGACCCCAGATGAAACTCGATTTAAAGAAGAAAAAAAAAGAGTGGGGTGGGGCAAAGCTATAGAATACCCTGGAAGTATCAAAACCAAATGAAGTTCTTGACTGAGGGACCTGAAGTAAGGAGCAGAGATAAGAAGCTCTGCCACGCTGATAGCATGGAGCACTCTGTCAGTAAAGAGGGAACCTCCTTCTCCCGCAAATACAAATGAATTTGAGGAGAGACCATCAGAAGAATATACTTCTATTTCAATGTATCTCACACCACAGGACCCTACCCAATAATTTCAACACCCAAAAATCTGCTCTGTTTAGGTGAACTTTTCAAAAAAAGGTTCATTTGCACTTAGTGACTTTTAGCAATTAAGAACTTACGTCTTCAGGTTTGTTTGTGGATACCTGGAGATCTGGGAAAGGTAATGAAGAAAAGCAAGCACACTGTCACCAGAACAACCTTTGATGAAAAGCAGTGCACACTAACAAAAAAATTTCAGAAATCATGAATTGAAAAATAAAAGCTGAAAACTATCTGGTAGTGCTCCAGGGAATACAGATCTCCCTTGTTAAAATATTTATTGTTATTACTAATTTGAATTTGTACAGCCTAAGCCACTATTTCTTATTATCTCTTGTTTTCCTAGATTAAAGGATGGTCTGCTAACAGAAACGTCTCCCTTGTGCAGATTATAATAGTAGGCAACTTGCTAATGGTCTGACCTTTGTCACTGATAAATTAATTTGCCTAATCTTTTTTAAAAAAACTTCTAATAATTCTTCTAGCTTTTTTCAGAGCTGTTCCAAAGCTTTCAGCATCTTTAGCAGAACTTAATACTGAAAACTAAGGCAAGATATTTTAGTGACTGTTACACCAAGCAGTAATATCTTCTTGTTATTTTTATCTGACGCTCTAACATTTACCTATCTAGTAATTACATTCATTCTCTTGTATCTTTCGACACATCAGAACACCAGGTTTCTATATGAATATATGCCAACAGAGGCTGGTTGACTACAAACTTAGAGGTCTACATTCCTGATCCTCTGAATATAAAATATTCAGAGTATATATTACAGATTCTGCACTTTCCTCACCACTTTTGCCTTTTCTTTCAGACAAAAAAACCCCAACCAACACAAGAAAAAAACCAAACATCACAACCGAAGTATTAGTAAGATACAAACACACTATCAGCTCAGCATACTGACAGAAATCAACTGTAGGGAAAGGATGACCTTCTGTGGTCTGATTTATCAGCAGGGAAATTCCTTCAGAGTTGTCAGGAGTATTTATCCTAAAACAGATAGCTCCTTCTTGAAAAAAAAGCAAGCAACATTAATTGTGGTGGTACAGGTCCCCTCCCTAACCTGGGCCACTTTGCAAAACTGTTACCATCGTTGCCTAGTTTTGCAATGCCAGAGGCTGGGAGAGCTCGGTACGTTCCGATGCCTGGTACACTCTGACTCTGCGAGTCCACTTGAAACTAAACAGATTCCCCCACACCACCCAGAGATGGAGTCAGCGAGATGGAACAGGTAGGGACCCCCTAACTATATCCATAACTCATGAATGCTTCAGAAAGGTGCCAGTGAAAGACCACAGCCCCATCTGGGAAGAGCCAAGCTAGCCAGACAAGATTAATGGCCACAGTGGAAAAGTACTAGCCTAGTATTGACCAAAGTCAATCATCTTGTGACTCTATAAATACTGATCCTAAAGTGGAGCCCATGGGAGCTCTCCAGGATCTCAGTAGGTTGAGTCCCTGTATCTCCCCGTGAGCTGGGATGCCTCTCAGGCCATACTCTGATTGTCCACCGGTAAAGCTGATGAAGGAACCATCTGTCTGCAAAGACTGATGAGGGGAATCACGGTCTGCTTGTAATAAGCTGATGAAGGGAGACGTGAGTATTTGCAATCTCTAGGATTTCTGTGAAAATCCTGGAGATCCCGGGATACCCAGATTTACTATAATCTGCAGAGAGACACCATCTTCCTTACAGGTTAACCTCTATACCTACATATAGCTGTGTGTCTAAGTGTGATCTGGTTCTGCTTAGCAACTTCTGTTAACTCTTATGTGAATCACCATATTTACTATCACCAATCACTGATTTTGATTAAGGATTGCTATTTTACGTTACTGTATCAGTGTTAATATACTTGAATTGCTGGTATCACTTACCAACAGAAACACAGTGTTGCACTAAGCACCACGCTTAAGTCCCAATACCCACATTTTCTTAGACATAAACCGCTGGCCAGGTCTGGGACTAGCGGTAGATCTAACCTTATCCTCCAAAGAAGTTCAGAGGGCAGGGTGGTCTATTCTGACCGTTTTGACTGAACAGGAAGATCTCCCTTTACCTCTAATATCCCCAGTTGCCCTGATATTCTTAGTCATAAACCATTGACCGGGTGTAAGATTGACCTAGCTGCACCTAGACTCCTCTCTAAGAAGTTTAGAAAGGAAGGAGGTGCATTCTGAAACCTCAACGGAAGGGTCACCCTTAGCCCTTCCACTCCCAATCCCCATAAAAATCACCCTAACTAAACACTAAATCATTTTTACTGTGGACATACATATATACATATATTTACTTGTGTAAAGACCATAATCCTATTGCTCTCTTCAGTTGATTTGCTTTGTAGTAATGTACTGACCTTGCCATCAAATTTAACCTTGATTAACCTTTGTTGATTCCTTTCAATATTTCACCAAATTTCACTAAGTGTTGTTAAACCATTAATCTGTCTTAATAAATTGTATTGCTGCTTTCATTTGAGCAAGGTGCACTCCACTTATTCCATGGCAAGTGGAGTCCTAAACCAGGATCCTGTAACAAGCGAGTTAAGTGATTTCAGTGAGAAGCTGTCTTCAGCAGGGCCCACAACATTAACTCCAAGAGAACCACAGAATGATTTGAGTTGGAAGGGACCTTAAAGATCATCTAGTTCCAACCCCCTGCCATGGGCAGGGACACCTCCCACTAGACCAGGTTGCTCAAAGCCCCATCCAGCCTAGCCTTGAACACATCCAGTGTTGGGGCATCCATAACCTCCATGAGCAACCAGTTGCAGTGATTCTCCATCCTCAGAGTGAAAAACTTCTTCCTTACATCTAATCTAAATCTCCTCGTTCTGTCATTACAAGCCCATGTAAAAAATCTCTCCCTGGCTTTCTTGTAGGCCCTTGTGAATGAATGATCGGTTATGAATATGCACATGCACATAGAACACAGCAGAAAAAAAAAATCTTATATTCTTGTTCCTTAGTGGTCAATTACTATTTTCCCCTTCGTACCTTTTTTTCAATTGTCCGAGGCACTTTTAGAACATTGGGCTTGATGGAGAAGGAATACAACTGAAAATATGTATTTGTAAATAAGATAAATGTGTAGGAGAAAAGAACCACACTGTCTATGTAAGTTCTTTGTAGTGTTACCTTGACAAGCATTTTAGAAGGGGTGGCATAAACAACACCCATTCTCCTTTCCATTCCCAGTTTGGCTCCTCTCCCATATTGTTTCCTCAGAACAAGGAACTATTTGTGTGGTTGTTCAACAAACTAGACTGGAAAGCAAGACAGGTGATAACCCAAAGGGCCGATATTCTTTTATTCCGTTTCAATGTTACTGGAAGCTGGGTCAGTTCTGTGACATGATATATTACACTGTCACACAAGCTACTGTCCTTAGCCCAAATGAGGGATGGCAGAGCAGAAAAGTAAGTAACCAAAAGACAAAGAACACTTACATCAGCACTGACCACCTCTTCTTTAGAGGCAGGCTATGGATACGGAAACACACCACCACTCCCAAGAACAATATTCATAAAAAGAATCTTTTGTATAAGACTATGATGTGATGCCACTGAGCAGAGTACCAATAACACTCCCAAAGCATTTTAAGAGGCAACCACGTAGATCTGAACTAAACACAGCTGCAGCATTTATATCTATTGTTGAGTCTGTGGTTGCTTTGGGCTATTACGTGACTTATGTCATATGACTCACTGAGACAGAGATAGTGGGTTCCTGGGAGCTCATCACAGAACTTTCCTTAAGCTAGCCAAAAAACCAGCCAGGAAGGCCAGTCACTGCATGCAGATAAGCCTTTGTGTAATAAATAAAGCCAGAATAAAAGTAGAGAATTTTTGGGCATTTACAGGCCCCATCTGTGACAACCTTCCCCACTGCAGCAATCCTAAGAGGAAAAAGGATATTCAAGAGCCCTGAAATGAGTCTTTTTCTTGGAGGGGAGACAAGAAAAAGTGTCACAAGCACAGAAGACTATAAACTGATTTGGGACCTGCTTCCTGGTAGATGCATTTGGGAAGAAAGCCGGGCAGATCCAGGCACATCGAACCAAATAAATGCGGACAACTCCTTAGAGAAGACAAGGCAATATTAGTCTATTCTTCATTTAAGAAATTGCTTCTCACCAAGTGACTGTTAAACTGAAGAGGTAAAACAGCATGCAATCTTTATTTGTAAATTAGTGCAGTTCTACAAGCTGATGCATGAGATGCAAAAATAATAATGCATCTTTTCAAACAGATCAGGACCAGGAAGTTTGCCAGAATCTGCAGATCTAACTGATGATCAGGATAAAACAGGAGCATATAGAGGAGAAAATGCCACTGCAGAGAAGCTAAATGAGTTCTCTGTATTGATTCATGTCCACTGTGAAAGCAACTGGGGAGATCTCAATGCTATACCCTTCTCCAGGGAAGACTGATCAGAGGAACTGTCCAAAACTGAAGTGATTGCAAACAATTTTAAGGGACAAACTGATAAAACAAACAGTAACAAATCACCAGGACTGGATCATCACGCAACAGTTCTAAAAGAATTAATTAGCTTAAATACTAACAGTGATGTGCAACCTCTCAAAACCGCCTTGATGCCTAACGACTGAAAGAGTAACAAACATGAAAGGGATCCCAGGTAAGATTAAAGTGCAATGTCTGTACCAGATAAATTAGAAAAGACTATAAAAAAACCCAATAAAATTAGAAAACATCTGGATAAACACAATCAGCTTTAAGACTCCTAAGTTTAGACTTTGCCAATTCTTGAGTTCTTTGAAGAGATCAACAAACAAGCTTAAAGAAAACCCATCTGATACCACCCATGTGGCTTTCCGGGAGACTTTTGACAAAGGCACTCACCAAAATCCTAGTGAAACTAAGCAGTCCTGCTGTAAGGGAGGACTAGATGACACTTAAAGGTCCCTTCCAACCCAAAAGATCCTATGAATAAGGGAGAACGTCCCGGTATAGATAAATCACTAGAGGATGGAAAACAGAGTAAATCAGCAGTTCCTGCAATGGTGGAAGATGACCAGTTGAATTCCACATGGTTCTGCGCTGGGATCTGTTGTGTTCAACTTGTCCATAAACAACATAGAAAAGTAGGTGACAGGAATGATATGGGAGAGTTTACTGATGACACTAAGATATCCAAAGTAGCAAAGATGAAGGCTGACTGCAGAGCAGAGAAAGAATTTGTAGTCAACTGGTAATAAAATAGAAGCTGAAATTTAAATGCAGATAAACTTGAATGATGCATGTGGAAAAATACAGAGCAGCCATACCTTCATGTATAAAATTACAGCCTTTGAACCAAACAAAACCACCTGGAAAGCAATCTTGGGGTTAATGACAGATTCCTTATGGGGGTTTAATACTCACAGGAGGCCAAGAAAGAAAATTAAGTATTAGGAATTACTGGGAAATAAACTTAGGCAGGCATGCAAACCTATGATATGGCCACATCTTAACTGCCATGTCCTGGTTTCTGCAAAACAAAAATAAATACTGGAATTGGGATTGTAAAATGTTCTGAGAAAAGCAACACAGATGCGCAACGGTATGGAATAGCCTCTGTATCAGAAAGGACTAAGTAAGCAAGGACTCTTCAGCCTGAGCAAGAGGTAACTTAAGAGGATATGATAAAGGTCTAGAACGTTGGGGTGGTGTGAAATGAATGATGGGATTAAATATTCACTGACTTTTCAGTACAAGAACCAGAGGCTATCAAATAAAGATATTAAAGGCCAAATTCAAAATAAGCAGAACAAATTATTTGTGCAGTGGGTAGTTGCTATGACAACTCCTTGCCAATGGATGTTTAAAATGTTAGAAGTTTATATATAGGGTAGAGAGGAGACTGCAAAATTTATTGGAAAAGAAGGCAACTGAGGTTTATTTCATACACAGAGAACCACAGCTGGCTGAGGAAATTTCCAAACTGGGAAGAGCTGGAGGTCTGGTAAGTATACACAGGAAGCATCATATACGCTTGCTCTGTTTTTACTGTTATCTAGGCATCTGATTTTCACCACTGCCGAGTATGGACAGGATGAACCTTTCATGTGACCCACTGATTATTTTTTTGCTGAATACGCAATTGCTGCATCCAGTGATGTCAGATACTTAACAAATGTTTCCTAATTTAAAAAAGCAGGCTATACTAGAGTATAAGGGGTCTTTTCTATATAACAGGCAAATTTTAGTATCAAACCAGGTGTTTACTCACTTAGGATTGAAAACAGACTCTAACTGTACACTGATAAAAGACTACACGGAAGCTGGCAGGGCCCCATAAGTCCACCTAAGCTCAGGTAGTGCCTGACTTACTGACAGAAGCTACTGTCCTATTTAGGCAATATCCCTGTTCCAAAAGCATGGTCTCCTCATGACTTATGACATTAACCGCAGCCTTAGAAAGTCACCCTTTATATAGCTTACCTGAAAAACTTATAGATGTTAATGATCTGGGAAAGGGGAACAGCTTCTTGTTAAAAGATTTCTGGAGATAGGCAAAAGTCTACAATGCTGACTAGAAACAGAAGCATGCAAAGCTCATCCTACAAGATAGAGGTGCTACAAGAACACTTCTGACAGCTTCATGGCATATGGCAGCTGTCAATTTTTTTGTTATTCCACACAAGGAAGCTCCAAAACCAATGACAAGTCCAACAGAACATGTACTCCAGATGCATAGAAAAGCATGGCTGAATTCCCCAGTCCTACCTTGCAGATCCAGCTTTTCCAATCTTCCGTACGATCCTTACCTAAGACTATGACACATTGAGTTTAGCAAGTCTTGCCAACTCAATTTCCCCAAAGTCTTTCTCACACATTAAATTACTACTCTCCCATTCCTTCTGACTCTTTTAACCAAGAGAGTAAAATTGGAAAGAGCTGAAACTGCGGTGGGGTGAGAAGAAGAGAGACTATTTAGGTGGTATCTGTGGAATTCAGTGTGTGCTGTGGTAGCAAGCCATTAATCCTGTTTCCAGTGCTCACGTTTTTATTTTCACAATATTTAATGCTTATTTTTAAAGTTACAGTCATGAAAGCACTTGGGAAAGTCTGAATGCTGGCTTTCTTTTATTTTTTCCCTGGTACGTTTCTAGCTACCATGACTGCCAGTGAAAAAAAGAAAAAAAAAGAAACAAACCAAAAACTTATCCCACAAACTTTGCAACCTGAAAATTCAGAAACACACACTTCCTGTCTTAAAATATCAGTTCTTAGTCCTGAGGATTTGTAATGCTTTGAGTTAATAACAACACTGATTTATCCTCTTTGCTTTTTCCCACAGCAGACAATTTCTTTCACACTGCTGTTACTTGTTTTCTTTTCAACACATACCAACTCACATTCTAATTCACTAGCTGACAGCTTTTAAAAGAAAGATTAGCAGTGCCAGCTACACCTCAGGAAAAACATTTGCACTTCTCACAGCTCAAGTGTTTATTATATACTACAGAAAAAGTGGTGCATTACATTATCTATGTCCCTCTTCTTGTCTCTGCAGGGCTTCACCAAGCTGACAACTGACAGTTGCATGCTTGTTCAAAAACTGCAGTAAGAAATAATTACTCTAAAGACACTGCATATATAATCATCACAACATAATAACTAAGGTTTTTTTAATACACAAGCTACTTCTTTACTAATTTGTATTTTGATAAAACAACTGACAGTTTAACACAAAAACCAATGCTGATCTAGTGAAGAAAGATATATTTTAAGGCCACTTAATAAAGTAGACAAATGAGAAGTTAAATTCTGAACACTACCTGACAACAAACAATTTGAATTTATATATAAGCCCACAATTCATTATGACACAAAGCTCAGGAGCCTAGAATAGTTCCCCTTAAAATTACAGATGAAGATTGAGAGGAAGATGTTACTCAGTTTAAGATCCTTATTACCAGTCCCGTCATTCGTTGAGTTTTTCATACAGTGCTCACAAGGAAAAATAACTATAACTCCAGTAAAATACCATGCCTTTGATATTTCTCTTATTATTTACATTGCGCTTTACTGCAGTGTCTTTGAAGACTACAATGCAAGAGCAGCCTAAACCTAGAAATACTCTGATATGCTGCAGAAATGTTAATCAACAGACATTTAGAAGAAACAACTTAATCTTTGCTCCTCTTCCATGTGTATTATCACAGAAAACAAGGATGCAGGTAAATAGGAGAGGAAGAAAATTTTTTATTTGGCAAGAGAAAGAATAGATTGTTCAGCGTAGCCAACCTGTTTATCTTCATTAACTGCCTTTAACGATAGCAGCACAAAAGACCTTCCAACAATTCTCCAGGAATTACTAACTCTGGGATAAATTGTATAGGATAACTAAATGTCCTCCATCTAGTTTAGATGCTGGAGCAGCCAAGAAAGTTCCCTGCTTTTAAGAATAATCTTAATGTGATTTAACGTTTTATGTTTTGAAACCTTGTGCCACCTTTGAACATCTATGCTTTACATAAAGATTATTTTCTTCCTAGATCTTAGCTGGCCATAGAGCTGACTAACTTGCCATACATGGAGCACTCCACTCTTACTAACGTGGCGATCTTTAAAACTGTGATCCTGCACCAAACTCCCAGAGCCTGGTGCTCCAGTAAACATAAGAAAGATCACTGTGATACAGCAGGACAACACAGCAACACCTGAAACCTGAAGTTCTGATGAAGCTGGTAGCATGTATGCTCTTACAATTTTACTTTGTAACACGAGGCATTTTGACAAACTCTTAACATTTATTTCTAGGTGAATGTTCCAAATGCGGTTTTCTAGGCATATGGTTTTCTCTGGTAGAGGACAGATACATTATGATACCTTAACGCAGTTATCAGGGAACAAACTCCCCTCTGCTTTCAAATTGCTTAACTATAGAAAAGCCACACTTCTTTTGCAGGGGCCGCAGGCAGGAGAAATCCCAACAATTTGCTATTATTAAATATTCAGATAAACTGTTTGCTTTTAAAAGTATTTTTCAAAACCAAGAAAAATAATGAAGTACTCAAAGGACTGTTTCTACACACACAGAGGACAGACAAGTTAATCAACTGTTAATCTGTCCTCTGTATTGCTTTGAATTTTTAATCTAATTTATTTCATTTCAATTATTTGCTACTTAGAAATGCCGTCAACTAGTTAAAATTTTTATTTGGCAAATGCATAAAAGTAGGTCACTGAAAACAAGCTTATACACAATAATACACAGAGACATCGGAGGATTAATATATAAAAATCAAGAGATGAAAAAACTGACCTGCTGCTTCTGGTGTTTGTTTAGTAGAGCTAAAAATAAGAAGTAACATCTGGAGCAGTCTGCTAAAGCTGCACAGAAGTCAGTGTAGGAGGAAAGTTTGCTACAAAGGTACAAAAATAAAATATAAATTAAATCTTTTTTTCCACAATTTTTTTTTTTTAAATCACTCTGATTTTCACTGTCAGAGGCATGTTTTCCAACAAATGGAATGAATGCTAATACTTTGACTTCTAGTGAAGGCATACACAGTTTACAGAAGAGCACCACAGAAGCCAGGGTATCCTTGCCACAGTGAATTACAGGAAGAAGCAAACTTAAGGAGCTTCCCAACCTGCTTGCCAGATGGGCACTCGCACTTTTTAGCGTTCAGTGCCAGAACTGTAATTTCAAGCTGACAGAGGAAGTCAGGCAGGAGAGGAAATAAAGGGTCCCTTCCTAATGCATGTCTAGTAGAGCCCAGTGACAGCGCTAGCAGAACAAATCTCTCACCAGCAACTAAGGAGAACATATTTTCTCACAATCACAATTTTATCTCTGTGTATTCCCTAAGAGCTGCTCTGGTCCTACACTGCTCACCTTGACCGTTACAAAAATAAGAGATGGGACGTGCTTTGGTGATACCAAAAATACTGCAACAACAGAACAAACTAGAATAACCTCTTACTTACGAGGCAGTCAAAACCAGCAAGTATCTGTGTTGATGTTCAGTTACAACCAATTACAGCAAGACTTACAGAAATGAATAATCTGAATAGATTGATCAGATTCTCTACAAAGAAGCCATCTAAAGTTACTGAGAGAAAAGAATACTCATTTTTTGTTACTAGAAGACAAAACAAAACTCAAATCTGTGCTCTGTACTGCATAGTATAATTTTTGTGTGTGTGTGACTGCAGTTTCCAGGAATCTCATTAAATTGATTTTACAGTTAACTTGTACCCTCAGACCATGCAGTTCCCTAAACTTCAGAAAAAAAATTGAAGAGGTAGGAAACTTTAAATAAGACCAATTACTTTTTCTCCATATTGAATTCTCGATCAAGTAAATATCCTTGTCAGAATTACAGTGTAAGTATCTTTTACATTTAATTACAAACTCATTACTCCACTTTTCATGGCATTTTCCAAATAAAATAAATGCTCTCTCCTTAGAAGAAGTAAATATGCTCAAAGTGCTGTCGTCATTGCTGGAACTCAACTCATTTTTAGGAATAAAATTAGAAAGACAAATATGGACATGGTGGCATGGAACTGGGGAAGCAATTCACATGTTTTACAGGTAGCACAAACAGCAAAGGACCAGATTTGCCTGTGGAGAGGAAGGAATGACAGTCCATTATGTAACTGCTCTTCAAAGCACAACCAGATCTCATCTAACAAGGAGAACATGACGGATAATATGGAGGGGCTGAAGAGGAAGAGAAGTCCATAGCAGAATCTCAATGAACAGGGAGCCACAGGCAACATGACTCAGTGCAATAACAAAGGAGCAATGGCAAAAACTTAATGCGGAACAGCATTCATAAATTGTGCTCATGACCCAGCTCCTCCTGAAATTATCAACAGTTAATTTCACAACTTCAAAATCCTTAAAATTGTTTGCAGGTCCATTTAAGATTGGATGTTGCAAGCTGGTGCTTGGTAACTGGAAGATTTTTGACTGAGAAACTATTCAGACTACAAAAGAATCTTTTTGGTGATTCACTTGTACTGATCTCCCTCTAAAAAGCACATCTTGAGAAGCAACCACTGAGCTGCTCATAAAACTGAGATTCTTTCAATGTTTCCATCTGCACTCTCAAGCCCTGATCCTGCAGATTAATCTGTGACAGCCCTGTGACAGCTCAAAACAATGAACACTGATCACATCTTCTCTCTCCTGTATTTTATTTCACAATACACAGTCCCCAATATAACTTAAGGATGTGTAATTTCTCTCATTCATTTTTTTAAAACACGGCCTAAAATAGGATTAATAAATACTTAATAATTTAGGCAGCTTTAAAATATAAGAAACAGTACTTTAAAAATCTCAATCAGAATCTGTGGGATCAAAGAATGACACAATACAACAACACATTTTTCACGGGGACGATGGATCCAAATTTACATGGCTACGCTTAAACCATTCTATCAGTACCTATATAGATAATTCTCATACAAAATGATTAAAGGCTACACAGAGCTTTTGAAAAACAATTCAGTGTACACCTCCCTATTTTAGTGCTTGATCCTGCCTTCTGAGGTCACTCAAAGCAGTAACTGACTTGGCTGCATGCAGAAATATCTCTGTGCTGTACAGATACCTGAATATCCTGACGATATAGGTGCAGACATCTTCATCATCCATACGCTGCTCCAGCGCCACACAGAGCTCAGAGGCTGCACCGCTGCAAAGGAGCTGGTGCCTCGCCGCAGCTAAGTCAGCCAAGTTTCGCAAAGTAGCTGTCAGCTGCACAGAGAATATGTAAAGTTGTATTAACCACAGCCATTTACAACAGAACCCACAGCGCTCTCAAATTGTTATAAAGCTCAGACCTCGTTTAGAACGTCCCAGGCAGCCTGAATGCCCTGTTAACATTCTGCAGGTATGGATCTACCAAGTACACAGCAACAGCGAATGCGCAAGTAACAGAATCGTGTATATTGAAATAACTGTTTGAAAATAAAAGACTGACACTGGTCTTTGCCTGCATGTAACCTCCTGCTTTGAGGCAAACACAGTGTCTCATACATTTTAAAATCTTGTATGTATACAACCAATTACCAATTGGAAATTAGGTGAAATTATGTGGATAAAGTGGTTTTCTGCATAATGTCCAATTTTGCAAACTTTCCCCTAAGTTTTGTAAATTAATACTGATATGCAATTTGATAATAACTGTAAGTTACAAACTAAGATGAATTGATTTTAAAAGACTATAAAATTAATTTTGATTTTAAAGTTTAAATGTTAATCAAGATAAGCGAAATTCACTACTGAACAGTCCAAAAATGAAGCTTGAGTCATCAAGTTTATTTTGGAGAAACCAAAATATTTTCAGAAAATACTGTTCTATTTCATGCCTTTTTAAGTATAAAGTATCTATCACTTGTAGATATGCAGAATGCATCAGCTGTTGCATATTTTGAAATGTCCTGGTTCTCTTCCAAGGTAAGGGTATTCAAATGCCAAGGTCAGACAGGCAATGACATGTAAGTTAGCTGTTGATTTAAACCAGAACTTACAATAAAATCCATGTGAAGTCATTTACTCTAACGTGAATATGGGAATTCTTCAAATTTTCCTTATTCTAAGAGTAAGGTATTTAACTTTAATCTGGTTTTAAATGTAATTTCATAAGGTACAAAGACTGTCCAAGTTGTTTATAATCACAAAAAACCCTCTAGAAATTAAGTATTTTATCACTGAATTGCACTGCTTATCCAGTGACTGCTAATTTGAAAGGAAAAAGCTGACAAAGAGGTTCGATTGCTGTGTTTGAGGAGGTTTTGCTCATAGGATTCTATGCACTACTCTGTCCGTTCTCCAGCAGCTTTCAAATACGCTATCCTACTTCAACAAATTTGACAGACGCATACGTGTCTTCATTACCACATGATGTTCTGTAATGGCACAATACAAGAAGGAACAATATGTCAAAATAGAGAAGCAAGGTACAGAAAGGAAAAAATGATGTGATAAAGTGAATGTGATATGTGAATGGATTTAACTTCAGCACTAAATATGAAATGTATACTATATTCAGAATAAACAAACTGAACCTCTGGAAGCCATTTGCTTCATAATGCTCATATTTTAAAGAAGACAGCTGGAGTTTTTGTTATTTTAATTAAACAACTGCAAAAAATACATTTCCAGATATGCATTCCAGATATATAAGTCACAATGTTTCAAAAATCAATGCAACACCGGAGAAATATTTTGAAATAAAAATACCCTTATCAAATGCTTTGCTATTCAAAAGTTTTGGTGGAAAAGTTCCCACCAAATCGAATAAACACAGAAGATTCCATTCAGCACTCATGTACAAGATGCTCACAGTCACGCTAGAATAATACTTGTTTGGCTCCAGCTAAAAGCCACAATACAGAAAATAAAGGATAAATCATATATTAAAAGTGTTGTTCAAACCTGGACCAGGGCATTCACTGTAGCAATGAGACTTATATATTAGATGATGAAAAAAAATCTTTATCAATAGGTAATGGTGCAGAGGTTTCCAAAACAAAGTAAAATTTTTCACTGCTTGAAACAGTTGGAGAGTTCAAAATCCTCCAGCAGTACATTCTCAAAGAAAGACAGGTTGGAAAAGCAACACAAAATAACATATACACTAAAAAGTGCGAGACAATGAAATTCAGAAGCTCATGGAAGTACATAACCACAAAAGAACAGTTAGTACACAAGTGCAATTTGAAGAGTGCAGATTAAAAAAATATGAGAAGCTAGCCAGACAGCAGATTCGTGAGATATTCTGATTGCTTCAAGCAGACACCATGATTCAGGGATAAATGCATAACAATTTGCAATCCCCACCAGCCCTAATCCTTATGTTGCCATGCGAAAGATCAAATTCACCCAAACAGAAAATTTATCAGCAGACAAATGATATTTTTAAAGGAGAAGACATTTCAGTGCTTTTCAATTAAGGAACACGGAGTACTTGTTAAGTCTTGTCAGTGACACTTCAAAAGCCTTGTTTTTTGAATAAGGATTACCACATTTCATGTAAATATAACCAGACTGTTACGTGAAGCAACATAAAATGAGTCAAATATGACCTTGGTTTCATGTCCTCTATTAAGGAAAAATAATTATTATTGCAAACATTTTATTTCTTGTATTGTGGGACTTCTGCATAAAATCTGTTGTGCAACAAGAAAGGAACCAGAGAGGGATTTTATTCCCACAAAAACAACCTGCAAGATGGTGTATAACACTGCCATCTGGTGATTGTGCAATTATGCAGTTAAAGAATGAAGAGTTGGTCCCAGATAACTCAGATACTTCAGCTATCAGGATTAAGAGGTCTCCCACAGAGACCACTGTGACTTTTAAAAATGTTCTTCTCCCCCAATATAATTTGCTCTCTATTCCTGAAGACTTGTATTTATTAATTATTTCTGTATGTCACTGGATATTTGATCTTTTGCTGCAAGTTAAAGGATGCCACAAAAACTTCCTTTATTCTGAAGATATGAATCACAGGAATCACAGAAGAAAATTGTCCTCAATACTATATCCCTGAAAATACAACTATTCCTATGTCTATCTATGATGATAGAACAACTCACACAGAAGAAATGCATACATTAATGCAGATTTGTTGAAGAAATAGATACAAGAAAGTCACACGAGAATTCCGTAGCAGCAGGAATCACTACTTTTCCCACAAGAGGAAGAAAAATGAAGTATCTGTAGTACCATAGAAGAGAATACAAAGAAGTGAAACAGCAACCTCAATGAGAGACAGTTGTCAGTATTGACTTTTGCACTAAATACTCAAGGGCTTCTTAGAAACAGCCAGTCTACTCATGGGATCATAGAATGGCTTGGGTTGGAAGGGACCTTAAAGATCATCTTGTTCCAGACCCTGTTCCATGGGCATGTACACTTTCCACTCGGCCAGGATGCTCAAAGCCCCATCCTACCTGGCCTTGAACACTTCCAAGGAGCACACAGCTTCTCTGGGAAACTTGTTCCAGTGTCTCACCTAATCTAAATCTACCCTCTTTCAGTTTAAAACCATTATTACCTCCTCTCCTACCACCACATGCCCTTGTAGAAAGTCCCTCTTCAGTTTACAAACTGTGCAAAATAGTTTTGCTACACTTCCCATCATACCGAAAGCAGCAGGGGTAATGACCAGAAGAAAGTAGAAAATGTAACATTTTCCTTTCACACATTTGCAAATTAAACCCTTGATTTAGAAAACTAAATTTAATCACATATAAATAATGGAAAAAAAATTCTGCAAAGTTGTGGGGAAGTCCAGACAGCTAGTAGAACCGCTGAAAAAAGTCTGATTCATTGGTTTTATTACTTGGATATCATTTGTTATTTTTAAATGCCCCAACAGGCAAAAACTTCTTTTTATATCTGTTTAACATAAATTTCCATCTTTTTCTACTCAATAGGATTCCCATTATAAGTATTAGATGATTAATGCCAACAGCAACCAGCAAATGTAAGTAATATGCTTGGCTTTTAACCATCCTCTTCCTGCTTTCAGAAGGCTAAATATTTTTAAACTATACAGACATGAAAAGAGATAGAGGATCTCTATCTCTGATTTAGGTTTTCAAATGCCTACAAAAACTACAACCTAAATTTCCACTTACTGAAATGACTGCACAGCTTCCGTATGTGAGGCATCATGCTCTACTACATCTACACTTACTTTTCTTACAGTTTAGGTGTTTTAAGTCACTGTCTATCATCTTGCAAATTATACTGAGATCAGAACCTATTCTGGACCACCAATCCCTCCTCAATACTTTCAAAAGGGAGTTTTCAACTAAATTGATAGCCTAAGGCAGCACTGCAGTAGTTAGGATTGGGACTTACAAAGTCTAACTAGCAGCATTCAAGAAAAATAAGGTCATTAACATCTTGATTATGTGCAGATCTGAAGTTTGTACACCTGCTCTGGAAAAAAGGCAGCCTGCAAATCCCATATATTTTTGTATAGAACATAGAATATGATATCAACAATATGGCACTGATGATTTTAGAATTGTCTGGAGAATTCATCGTGCCACAAGAAAGTTAACCTTCCCAATTCTAAAGATCAAAGTGTATAAAACCGTTTTGTGATTCACATAGGAACTTAATGACAACAGGACCATATAGGAAAGAAAATAGGAACACATCAAGCACAAAACTTCCAGTTTCATCATATATTCTCCCAGTCTAGCAATTTGTCACTTCAGGACTTCCTTACCAAACTAAGTATTATGCCACATTATTTCATTCAGTGCTTTGTACCATCTCTCAATCTGTTTATGTTTGTAATAAGATTATACACACTATTCTGGAGAGACATACTTCATAGCTCCACTAAAATAAACAGACAAAAATCAGTAATAGTGACGAGATGATGTAAGCTATCTGTTTTCTCATATAATTTCAAGTAGTATAAAATGCCTTGTTTGAAAGTTAGTAGATAATTAAATCTGGCATAATTAGTAGAAAAACTTAGTGTAAACAACACTTCAGAAAACTGTCTAATATATTTTCCTGTGAAGCCCCCAGAAGTTTACCATTCACTAATCTTTACATCAATAATTCCCAGGACAAATGCTAGGAATCTACCTACACACACAAAAATGCCACAACCTATGCATAACTTAAGGATTAGTTTTCATAGCCACCACTCATCAAGGTAGCTCATACATGAAAAGATAGTTTTGAGCCTGCTGCCTTCAAAAACATTCAGAAAGTGTTGGCTTTTACAACTACCTTTTCCTTAAATTATATTCTTCAAAAACACTTTGTCACACAAACGTAGCTGTATTTTCCTGCGCATTTTTAAAAATGCATTATTCTTGGAGTAAAAAGCTTTCTGTAATCTCCTAGAGAATTGCAGTATCAGTTTGTATTTATTATTTCAGTTTAGAGGATTTAGGGAACACATTTTTATCTGTTGACTGTAATATCCAGAACATTGTCAGCACCATGAAGTAGTAATAAGAAACTGGTTTTACTAAGTATCTAAACATATTCCTATTAACTTAAGAATTTCTAAAGCCTTTAAAATTGACTACACAAAAATAGCTACGATAATTAAATTTAGCTCCTGAACAACTTCATGTAAACTTCTTCAAAAGAAGTGCAAATGGGTCAGCGGCACACAGGCTTAGTTTATCTTCTCTAATAAAATATTTAATTTGCCCTTGAAGTGTGTGCTTTTAGAAATTCAAGTAAATGCTAACCTGGACTAATAGGTGGCCCAAGCTGGAGAAGTATGTGTCATTTTCTTTCATATTATTAATCTGCTTCAATAATTGCAGCAACATTTCAACAGCTCCTTTGTCGACCATTTCATTAAGGAGTACTGCTTTTCCAGACATGAATTTTATAGTTCCCATGCAATATAGGAGAGCTTCATTGTTTTTTTGTAGATCTTCGGTTCTCAGGACCTCCAACAAACAATCTAAAAGGAAAATCATTATTCAGAAAGCCTTACATTAACATTTATAATTGATATAGTCCAGTCATTGAAGAGATTGACAATTGGGGAAAAACATTAAACTCTTCCATTTCTAAAAGTGGGCTATAAAAATTGGGTATTTGGATTGAAACCAAGAACAAGTATTGATGAACAAGAGAATGGGCCTGACTTTTGTTCCCCCAGGCTTCAGGAACCAGCACCTGTTGTAAACACATAGCAGTGAAAATCCTCAGTCAAGATTTGCAAAAGTGATTGTGTGTGCCTGGAATTTAGTGTACTAAACTTCAGACATTCTAAAGTTTCTTCTCAAAACTTCCTTAAAATGTCTTAAAGCATCTCTAATGGAGCACTAAAAGCACAGGTGCCCAATTCAAATCTCACATTTGAAGTCTATTTGTAAGCCTTTTTAGATTTACTATTTACATAGGTAAAGTTACTGTAACTTTTGCTTTATGCTACCATCGTCAGATACCTCAAATATTAAAATTAATCGTTGCTAGCACAAACCCAATGTACCTTTCACAGCCAAATTGAGACATTCTGAATTTGGTGGGTGTATCTTAAATAAATAATGAGTTTCTAGTAACTGATTGAAACTGATATTTACTTCTATGATTCTATTCTCTGATTCTGCTTCCTGCGTTCCATTCACTTGAACAAAAACATTTTGCCATCTCATTAAAATTAAGATATTTCTAAAGTTTTTTCTGTGTCAACTCAAGTTGAAACTCTCTCCAAGCATATGGGTATATATGGATGAAGTACACACATCTGAGGCTCTTGCCCAAACTCTCACCCTCGCCAACTGCCTGTTGGTCAGCTCAACCACTTGGGTTGTGGCAACATGAGAAATCAGTTTCGGGTTCCTGCTCTCCTCAGTATCAAACAGGGTCTTGAACAGTAGTTGTCTATTTTGGGATGAACGGTTAATTTATTTCTTCTACTGGAGCTGCTCTACTGCACACAAATAGTTCACAGGGCCAGAGGAAGAAAAAGAAACTGAATCTATAACCCAGTGACTGCAATAGGGATTTAGGTGATTATGATGATAAACCAGGTTCATGTCTTTAGCCTGGATAATGTTGGTCCAAAACATAGAGAGTAAATAAACAAACGAACCCCTGCCAAAATGTTCTTTCCTTCATTAGTTTTTAAAATACAGGGAAAGAAAAGCAAATGAAAGAAAGGTGAGTAAAGATGGAAATGAGAGAAAAAACCCCAATGCTTACACAGAGCACTCAACTTGTCCAGATTTTTGTATGATGCTAATCTCTACAAAACTGTAGTTTTCAGTATCCAAAGTCAGTTGAGCATCCTGAGCTATTCTCTTTTCTCTGAGTCCTTTCCTGGTGAAATTACTACTGGAAAGGCTTATTTGGTCTTTATTTCTGACAACACTCACATACTAAACTTTTAGACCATGAATAGTCTCATCTATTAAGCAGACGTACACATATGCTTTAACTTAAGCACATGCAATAAATGTTTGCAAGGTTAAGGCCTATATTAATAAAACACAATGAAGTTTTAATGAAAGGAATGACCATCACTTGATACCAAGTATCATTCATACACCATCATTTTCCTCATATTTCTCATATTTGCAAGGTGTATGTGGATGACACAAATGCAGTTACAATCACAAAAGATATCTTAGAGCCATTGCTGACAACTCTCCAAAACCACTGGCTCCATGTGCAGCAGCAGATAGAAAAGCCAATGATCGTTCTCAATATCCTTCCTGATTATGGGGCAACAAGACAGCATTATTTTGCTCCTATAAAATTTGGTGCAGACACATCTTGATTTCTGTAGAAACTTTTGTCCTGTACATCTCATCTACTGGAGCTGGAGAAGGTACAGAGAAGAGCTACTAAAATCCTTTCAAAGAGCTAAAAGACTGAGCTACCTCAATCTGAAGAGAAGGCGGCAGAGATATGTGATATGACTGTGGTCTAAAAAAATCATGAAGGTGGAGGGTAAGTTGACTTACAAATCCTGCAAAGCTACAGGCAGGGGCATAATGAAAAGTAGATAGGTTTAAAACAGCAGACAACTTCTGGAACTTGTTCTAGAAGACTGTATTCAGACAGAATCAGAAAGTTTAAAAAAAGGAATTAGGTAAATTAATGAACAAAAGATCTATAAACAGAGACTAAAAAGGATTAGGCAGGGATGCATCGTCTAATGTCCATAGAACATCATACTTCTGGATGCTAGGGTAGTACAGGGGAAATGGATCACAGAAAACATGGAGGCTTCCATGCTCTCCCTGAACAGCATCCCCTGTTGCCATCACTAGACACTCAATACTGGATTAGATGGACAATTAGTTTGACCTAGTAGGTAATTCACTAAGTTAACTCTGAGAATGTTTCTTGAAAGATGATAAATCTAGCTACTGAATTTCAACATCTAACTTGTGTACAGGAATAGAATACATACCCAATAATCTATCATTTTGAATGATGTAATCATTTTTTTCATTCCTGCAAATTTTAAATGTGAGCTTGCAAACATTGAGAAGATTTTTTCCATCCACTTTCATCTGCAAAGAAAGTAAAAGACATAAAAATCACCACTAAAATCTACATACAAAAATGCACCATAACATTTTACAAGTTCAGACACCATGGAAAACTTTTATTCCCATAGAACTATTAAATTCCAGCTGAAACCCTGAAGTAAAGTTTTTACTGAGTAAAACTAAAAAAAGTTTGCAGAATTAAGAACTCCAAAACCTAGCTAGTTTAAGCTGTATTTAGCAAATTGTACCGACTTTAAAACAACAGATGATATATAAACTTTTAAAATACTTTTTAAAAAATGTATTTTCTGCAGATAGCATATCAGCAACTTGCATGATTTTGTCTCTAATGCACTCTTACAAATAAATTCTGCACGAGAGTCACTGGCTTGGCCTCTGTGGCCATATCACAAAGAACTGCAGCACAACAGTATATGGCATAATGAAAGTTATTCTCATATATCAGAAAACAAGATCTTATGATGTACTAATGGTCATTGAGAGATCATGAAAGGGAAGTAAAAGTCTTGAAAATACAAGGAGAAATCTCCTCCTTTCCTCTGCATTTCAAGGGCAATTTCTTCTCTTCGTGATTTTTACAAGATTCCACAGAAAAATACCTGTAATGGAGCTTTTTTTTTTTTTTATAAGCACCACTTAAAATCTATATAGTATCTGAATATGTAATTATATCTTTGTATATAGATATAGATATGCTACCTTAAAGGAGAACCCTCCCCCAACACACACACACATTACTAAGATGTCTGCAACACAATGCTAGCTGGTGTCCTTTCACCAGTGGCTATCCATACAGCCAGTAGAAGCTGAACCAATAGGTTTAAAAGCACCAACTTAATAGAGAGTTTTAATCAGAAATACTAGAGAAAGAGATAATTACACTTACTCATTTTCCAAAAAAAAAAAAAAAAAGAAACCCCAGTTTTGGTATTTTCAGATAAAGGTATTTAATAAGGTCAAATATTTTTCAAAAACTAAGCTTCCTTTCCATGCATAATTTTTTAAATTACTGTTTTCTTTAAATCCCTGCATGTGTATCTCAGCTTAGGACACTGTCTCTTTTCCATGTCTAAGCAATATTCCTGCCACCATACATTAGCCGTCTTATTCTGTGTCACTCTTTCCTCTCCCAGGTGTAATTTCTCTGCAAAAAATAGGCTCCAACAAGTAACCATCTGGAGGAATGGCAGACTAGTATCCGTATGGCAATAAACTGTGCTTAGGGTTAGTTTAGACACAGCTTAATAGTAAGAAATGAAAAATTAAATGCAAGTTGTAATTCACGATTCTGAGCTTCACATTCTACCAAACAGCATTTTAAAGCACTTACAGCCAGAATAATCTTTGCCAGCTTCAGGCAAAGTGGATCTGAATCAATGTCTACAAGTTTATATAATGTCTTCAGAAGCACACTTCTTCCTTTAAATCTTTTTCCAAGTATATTTCCTTCATTCAAGGCTTGATAGAGCTTGGTGCAAGCCAGACAAAGATTTTCTATATTGTCTTCTACTTGAAGGAGGTGGGAAGGGAGAGAAAAATAAAAAATAATTGTCAGTGCCACCTTTTCCAGAGCATCTCAATAGTCAAAGACACAGGAAAATAAAATAAAGAATGGGTTGCACAACAACAAAAATAAGGTCCTCAATAAATCTCTTAAAATGACAACACAATCCTCAGAAACAGTTTTATTCCGCTCTTTCAAAAAGCAAGCCAAGAAATCACAGAACCAAAATAATGCCTAAAGCTAAAATGAAACTCACCTTTAATAATTAACAATCAGATTGACTGAATGTCTACCAGGAAACTGTGAATCTGAATATATTCTTTAAAGAGCTCCACTAAAAATTAAGTTAAGAAATATTTTTCTGCCCATATACTTAACCTAATATACCAAACCTTGCTGCAATTAAAGAAAGTGAATGTAAAAACTTGTTGGAAATCTGCTGCATAGTAGAGGTACAAGATATATTTGAGTGCACTGTTGCCCTCTTGACAAAAAACTCATCTACTTCCTAACCCAAGTCCCTCAGACACTCTTAAAAATACAAAAATAAAATCTGCAGTAAACACAAAATCTGCATCTCAAGACAACAGAGTCAGGTACACAATTACTTCAGAGGGAAAAGGAAAAGCCTACCTATTTTTAAAATTCAGGAGTAAGGTGGGTTCTCTTTTCTCTTCTCTTCTTTCATTGGTACAGGCTGCCCAGGAAAGTGGTTGAATTACTATCCCTGGACATGTTTAAAAGTCATGTAGATGTGGTGCTTAGGGACATGCTTTAGCAGTGGACTTGGTAGAGTTAGGTTAATGGTTAGGTACGATGATGCTAAAGGTCTTTTCCAACCTACATGATTCTATTATTTGCTTCTATCTATAAAGTGACACTAACAAAGCACTGTACAAATCCACTTAAACTGCCTCTATAAACTCTGCATTTACTTAGGATGTACTTCACACCCGCAGCACAGTCCTATTCAAAAGCGCTTGTGATGAAACATATATGGACAGGAAATTACAAGAAAAAACATTGTATCGAAGGCCCCAAACCCACATGCAAATACAAAGACCCTCCGAAGCTCTCAATTTTCAATCATCATACTCAAGGAACAGCAATGACATTCTGTTTCTACTCCGACCATGACAGAAAATTCAACAAAATTTAGCATGATTCTAAATCCTCTGCTGCAGTAAACAGTGACATTTGAGTGGCAGGGAACCAGAACTGAAAGGTCTCCACTCCATTTAATCAAAGTTAACAACAACAACAAGTATTATTAATCACTCATCCCATGGGACACTTTTGAAGCTTATCCTCCCTTGAGTACTGAAACATAACAAAGTATTTTCTCCCCTAGGATAAGACACTTTGGGGTTCTATTCATTTTTGTCATAATCATCATCTCAAGTACATGATATTCATAAAATGTTAGACAATAATGAAGTTCCAGGTTAAACTTCAGATTTGGTTTTGAATGGAAAGTTTTCTGTAAATATTTTTGAGGGAGAAAGAGGAAGAAAAGGCTTTTCTGTTAATATATAGAAAACTAAATGTCACCTAAATGTATGTGCAGGGTATTAGCTGAAAGGTATGAAGCTAGTAACTGCACATAAAATTAAAAGATATTGAATTACCAACACACCCACTCAAAACATTAAAATTATGGAATTCTAATATTCATTTTGAATAGGAAAAACTGTAATTGTGCAGTAAACAACCTAAATAAAGCAATATAGCATGCAGCTGCAGGAGGCAGTGATGCAATTCAGTTACAATCTGTGTGAACGTTCAAGAAGGAGCAAAACTATTAAGGGCTTTGTAGTACTGCATTCAATCAGCAGATGAGAAAGTATCATCAGATAATTTCATCTATTATTAGAAAAACTAAGCCATAATCAAGTTTGTTAAAAAAGCTAAAATACCCCACCTAAATCAAGTAAAGACTGAGGAAAAAGAGGCATGAAAATTTATTTTCCTTAGTTACACTCATGACAAGGGAAAGACATTATTAGATTTTACCTCTAAATAATATTTTGCTTACTTATAAAGAACATCTTGCTGGGTAAGACTTTAAGTTAGTGGCTTACATTTGACAATCTCAATATTAAGTAAAGGAAAATGTGAAGCTGCATAGCTTTTTTCAAACTTCCTGATCACTTTTTTTTTCTACACATCAGTGACAGATGTAGGAATGCAAATTCTATCTTTTTAAAATAATGATATATTTTGGGAATCACTCAGTACTGTACAGGTGTTTCATACTCACCAGCATCTGCAAAACTATGCAAAAAAAAAATCTAATCTGTACCATGCTATACTGAACGCTGCAAGAGATCCTGTAAAACAGAATCAATTCCCTAATTTCACACTCCCTTTTAACCACCTGTAAAAACAAATCTATTTCTGTATTCCCATCATTCAAATAAATATAAAGTCTATAGAGGGCAACTAAATAACCTTTTGGATGAAACATTAAAATGGATTTCAGAGTTCAGTCTTTCAATACATACTTAATTTACTCAATTTTGCTTCAATATTCCAAGTCACTACATACTTTTCTGAGACATCTAACACTCTAAGCACAAATCTAAATTTTCATTAAGATTTCCTTAGCTTTCTAGACTTAGCTGAGATGTTCAATACAGTCTATGCGTAAAACAGTGAATCTGTGCAGTACCTTAATATTGAAATTATTACCTCACCACTGACTGCTAAGCTGGCAGAGCTATGCTGCCTAAAATAAGATAATTTAATCAGACAAGATCTTCCCTAAACCAGAATCACAGAATGGCTGAGGTTGGAAGGGACCTCTGGAGCTCCCGTGGAGCCTCCTAGAGACAGTTGGCCAAGCCGATTTTACATTGCAAAGCCATAGAACATGTGAAAGCGTAAAAGGCTACATAGTCCAACTGCTGTTATTCTTTTGCAGTAAATACAAAATGTGTCCCACATTTCCTGCAGGAAACAGTACATATATTACACCCTTCCAAGAACAGTGTTACCCACCTTTTTCCAGTTCACGCAGAATTGGTAGAATCTTTATATGCCAAAAGATTTCGTCCTCTTCTGATTCATTTCTTCTTGTCTCATTCTCTAAGCCTTCAAAATTCATTTGAAGAAAAAGCACAAATTCAGTGAAGGTTTCAACTTTGATACAAATAAAAGCTACAAATACTTTATTCACCAGTCAAAAAAAAAAAAAATAAAGCCTCATTTTGGGTTAGTCTACCTATTCAAGCTTTTGGTTTTATTTACCTTGTCTCAAAACCAAAAGTTTCAAACAAAACTAGATAGATAAATGGTTTTGATATGTAAAGCTGTAGTATACAGCCAGATTTGGTTTTGTTTGCTGACATTCAGGTTTCATTTGATCACTGAATTGGAAGGTAATGACTACATTTACATCAACGTGCCCTACTGTTTTTCAGCTGGGTCCACGTGACAGCTTATTCTGTGTTAAAAAATATCCATAGTACAGACAATCCTCTAGGATTGTACAATTTTATCTAGTACACATGCACAGTATTACCCTAAGCTTGGTTAACTGACTCTGATCAGTTAGGGAAAAATAGTCTTGTTAGCTATTACATCCTGTTAGGAATTCTAACCGCTTCATGCAATTAGTTTCGAGAAATTCTTGACTAAATTTTTGTAAAGTGCATGTTTCCCTCCTATTCTTTGTTACATTAAACAATTTCACACACAGCATCTTGGGAAATGAATACCAAACTACAGATATCTGAAAGATGTTTTGCCTCCAGGAAACATATCAGAAACCTTGAAGGCAACCAACTCTCAGGTTTCTTGGCAACTCTCAACCAATTTCCTCCATGGTGACTGAGAAAGACCCACTGCTCATTACCAGAAACCTTGTCCACCTGACAAAGAGAAGTTCAAAAAATATTTAAGCTTTTTTAATACTTTGCTTTCAAAAGAAAAGACAGAAGAAGTCTATCAGCAGACAAAGTTAAAAACTGATAGACCAAAAAAAATAAGCTGTCTGGAATTCTTCTGGAAACAAGACTAGGAGCATGGATCTATCTTCAGATGAGACAAGAGAGCTGGTGAAACATGGCTTATTAAAAAATGGATTCCAGGATTGACTTTCATATGAATGCAGCATCACTTGGAATTATTCCAACTTGCTGAACACCCTTTTCATGTGTACCTGGCACTATGTAAGTGACAGAATTCTGGTCTTGACCGTTAGCCCATTATAGCTGGAGAGCCAATTTCTGTGCAACTTGAGTTTTAAAGGATCTAACAATTGCTTACAAGGTGCATGATGTAGGCATAATTTTGGAATTCATGATTAGGTTAAGCTCCTCATCTTGCAGGCAACTGAAGTTGTTATAACGGTGGGGTTTGGTTTGCTGGGTTTTTGTGTTTGTTTTTTTTAACAGGGAAATAAAAGTCACATAACTCCACTAAATAACATGAAGGAAATCATTAAGACTAGAATATATACTTTTTTAAGTGACAGATTTGTCCGAAAGTGTCTCCTACTGTTCATTACTAGCTCTTGCATTTGAACTAAAATGTAAATTCTTATTATTATCACTAGCAAACAAAAAATACTGTACTACATGAGAACACTGATATTGAGAAACTTGCATCATGAGAACATCACCTCAGACCTTAAGAAAAGGCTGCCTACTGAAGATTACTTGGAACAGTGAAACAATTAAAAACTTCCTGACTATTTTAAAAGCTTAGTCTTAAAAAAAAAAAAAATCAAGACTCTGCATATCTGTGTGAACTCTTAACTGTCTACCTATATTTTACACAGAATAAATCTAACAATTATATCTATTTCAACAGATTATACAAAAAGCTAATGTTTAAGTAATAGACTGGTAAGAATGTTATTACAAGAACTCTGTATTTTTGGTGTGTGCATATATACATGTATATGCACTCATATTAATATGTATGTAGCACATATAAAGTAATGTTATTACTTCTTTTGCACACCTTTTTTATTTTTTAGATCAAACGAGTTAATCCTCTTATTTAGATCAATGAGTAGCTTGCTTAATAAAACACTATATAGCATTTGCAGTGAAGTGAAACTTCTGCTCCAGATAATGTCAGAGCCCCACTGAAATGAGAACACTAGTTTGCACCGATCCTTCCTACCACAAAACCCACATATATACTGTTATTTCTTTTCTTTCCAATATGTAGCTACCTCTCTTAATCTGAAAGATGGCACTGAATTTCTAACTACACACATGTTTAACTTTATGAAGCGAGAAATAAAATAGTTCATGTATGCATTCACAGATTACTAAACTTCTCACTAGAAAAAAAACAACAAACCCATTCAATTTTTAGTTCACAAAAAAAAAACCACCTGATTTTTTTGTGGCACTCTGCTGTACTTGTCTCACATTCGTCAGAAAAATATAGCAACACAAAAGCTATAGTGCCATATTTTTAAAAAAAATAAATATATCTTGTAACTAGGAAAAAAAGATAATCAGCTTTTACTAAACAATATTAATCCTAGCAATAAGAATGAACGAGAAATACATGACTATAGAGAAAGGTAATATTAATAAATCTCCTGGGAGATTTTTAAGGCGCTGATAAAAAGTTATGGCACCAGCTGTATTTAAAAATATTACAGAAGCTGTCCTGAACCTCTGAACTGAGCAAATCACAATTCAACAGCAAAAATACTCAAGGAAAAGATTTCAGAAAGTTGAAGTTCATTGTCTCAATTTTTCATATGTCTTAACCACAGCTTTGCATTCTGGTCAAAAAAAAAAAAAAAAAAAATCACTAATCAGTCTACATTTATTGGTTGCTGTTTTTAGCATGTAAATACAAGAGCCTTAGCAACACTGAGCTTTCAAAAGCTGTGTACTGCCTGACTTATCATGCGTAGCCTTTTCACGGAATACTGAGTGGCTACAAATATATCAATATTAAAACAGTCTACCTCCTCTCTAAAATGTGAAAGTATAAATACAGATCAGATTAGAAAATAGAAATAATCTGTAAATGAACCCTCCCCCCAGGACTGCACTACACAAAAGAAATTATTGAGAATTCCTACTGCTATCCCACTGTTTATTCTGGAAATAAAGATGAAGTATGCACAAACTAAGGAAGCTACATAATGTCAAAAAGTAGATACAAAAAGAAACAATCTTAATAATAGACACTGATTTTTTTGATAGCACCAAAAAAATAGCACAAATAAATTAAAAGCCTTATAAACAGAGAAAATACAGCCCCACAGAATACTAACTCTCATGATATGGTAAATATTCTCAGCTCCTCTGAAGGAAACGAAAGCAGAGCACATTACAGCCTTCACCTGAATGATCCAGAATAATGCAACTTTTCAGTTCTAGAAAAATTGTAATAAAGCATAATAATAGCAGAGTAGAAACTTCAGGTTTCCATATCAGACTCTCAAATATGTGCTTGCCATGCATGAAATGTGCCAGCTATAAGGAAATATTAATTAAAATCTGTTATGTAAAATTAGCAAAATGCATCCCCCCTACAGAGCAACCCAGAATCTGTATCTTCAGCTAACGTAACTTGGCATAACTTCATTAGTTTCTGTGCAACTATGCCAGTTTACAAAAAGTAATGGGCAAACAAGGTATTAATGGGTTGGCAAATTCTTAAGCATGCATATGGGAAAAACAAGAAAATATCAACAGATTTTTAGAGTGAAGATCTCTTGAATATGGTTTCTCTTTACCAACAATAAAAAAACCAGTTGACTAAATATTTTTGGGTTTCTAGGTGTATAAAGAAGAAAAAGATCTTCAAATCACAAAAATTACATTATTTCTATTTTACTGTATTTTGCATTTTTGGACTAGAGATAGAAATGCCTCATGAAGTACCTGTTACTTGTCTCTTCCAGGCTGCATTCCTTGGCCAAGATGAACCTGTGCCAGGCTTTTTCATCTGGTCACTAGAAGATACAGTATAGACACACACAAAGTATATCAGAATAGAATGCTCAAAGTGCTTCTTTCTTCATGTGCACTCAGAATGAGATCTGCATACTATAATATTTTCAAATTAGTTATTATTTTACTAAGTTAATAGGTTACCTGGTCATTAAAAAGGACAGTATGTATTTACAGAAAGTTCCTTCAGAAATCCTAATGTGTTTACACCACAAGAGGTCACCATTATGGAACACAAAAAGCATTTCCACTTGTACAATAGAACTGAAAGCTGAACCAAACTAAACTCGGGAAGACCCAATTTTTACTTTATCATCAGTTTCATTAACTGACTATAAACTCAACTAGCTTAAAACTGTAAGTTCACCCATTCACAAGGACAGTGATTTCTTCTGACAGAATTAACACTTTTAAAAGACTTAATGACAAGAATATTCAAAGAAAGGAACACTTCAGTAAATACTAGAATTTTCAGATCTGCCTGTGAACTATTGCTCACTGCATAATGGTCACTAGTTCTATCAGCACAAGAAACATTAATGTTGTCATTTCTTTATAAAGCAACAGTGAATAATGCCATAATTCCTGCTAATTGTATGATTAGTCTTTCTTTGGGCAGAGGGAACTACTACATACATCTGTGATATATCTATTGTTTGCCCAGCTACACACTCAAGCAGCACTGATCTAAAAGTCATATAAAAGATATAGACTCTCTTTGCTATTAAACAGGAATCTTTTCTCCTTTAAATTCTGTACTAAAGACAAAGGTCTTAATTTATGCTTTCTGTTCTCATTGTATGTTTAATTTAACACTTCTTACTCCATTTGTAGTTCACGTATCAATGCAACCTAATCTCCTAAATTTCCTTCTAAAGATAACAGTAGTGTGTTAACAATGTCATTTCATTTTTTTTAACCTATTAATTTAGTTGCTATAAGGCTTAAAGCAAAACTGTTGTTTAAGTGGTTTGCTTGACTGGCTCCTAAATCCTGTCTGCCAGTTCAGACAGAAGATGTAAGATATTCTACCAACAGATGGAGACAGAATAAAAGACAAAGGTCTTGTAAGATCTCTTCCCTACAAAAGGGACTGGATAGCTCCCTGTGATCAGTCCAAAATTTCCCAATTGCATTACTGAGGACCACTTGCTTCATTATGGCTAAGAGTAAATGTTTTCTTTTCATAGCATGAGGATTTAAATGCTCCAAAATCCAAATGCTTACACAAACGGTCTTGAATTATTTCAGCTCATATACAGAAATTCCTACTCCTGTGGGGAATCAATGCTAAAAAAAACCCAACAACTGATTGCATCTTTAAAACACTGACATCTGTAAGAAAGACTTTCTACAGTACCCATTAAATATAGTTCAGTGTAGTAATAGAAAACAAAATTTGGTTCTATTTACATGAATATCCTGTCCTACAAACTTTTTGAAAGTTTAAGAAATGATTCTACAAGGTTCAGTCATCCCTGAAATCAAGACTATAACCTGAAAGAACACTGGATAAGCAAGAGAATAAAAACTTCAGGCACCTAATACTAACCCAGTTATTTTCAGAAATGGGTATCTTCAGAATTGTATGTAGGCATGATGACACTCTCTGCCTATATGAATATGGATGTCTGAGTTTGCTTTCCTGAGAAACAGAGATTTGTAACTAAATCCTGTCTGTGCCTCTTCCCCTAAAATGTAAATACACAGGATGAATCCAAGAAACCTCAACAAAGATGATACTACAAGTTTTGTAGGAAACAAAAGCAGCTGAAAAGACATTGAAGGAAAGGATGTGGTAATCTGAACACTGACTAGATAGAAACACCACATATGGAGATTAAGACCATGTTAAAGTCTGACAAAAAAAAAAAAAAGGCAAGATTTCTTAAACATCAGTATCAACCAGTTTAGAGACCTACACGAGTAGGAAAGATTGCTGTACTGCTGATATTCACAGAAGTATCTGTACTTTCGGGAAACATACTAAATTAAACAGCTTAACTGGAACTCTCATTATTTTCAGAAAAAGAATACACTAAATATGTACATAAACGAGAATGACTGGTAGGCAGGCTTATCTTTAGGGAATATGTACCATTTATGAATTTTGTGAGATATTATAAAATCCCTTTATGTATCTTTACCATGCTGCCAACTCCATTTTAGTTACAGAGACTTTTGCTTCTTTGTTATTTTTTTACTTTCATGTAGGTCTGAACCTTATGCAGCAGTATCTTGTTAAGAACTATGCAGTTAAAATGTAATCAACCTACTCTAAAAAATAAGTTACCAACTATTGAAGGGAATTCGCTTGTCAAGACAGCGGTTGCCTTGGAAACAAAGTCAATTGGCAGAAATCTGATCATCTGATAAGGGACTCATCAAGAAATCAACTGACAGAGGCTCTGATGATTTACAGAGGAAAAAGAACTTGGCAACTGGATCATCTCTATCCTCTCATGTAAGGCAGATCATAGTAGCCCCTATGAGGAACACTGCTTTCTGGAATGTATTCAGGCTGTAAGGTGAGCCAGCACTGCACTAGCATGTATGTGATTTTTCCCTGGCGAAAAAATGCATAATTAAGCGAAAGAAGCCTTTATCCAGAAACTCTGCATGTTTAGATGTTTACTTGCTTGTTCTTGCCATGAACCTGCTGTTAATGGCAAACCTGGAAACTCTCACCTTTGGCGGTATTCCAGGGAAAACAACATTTTTAAGAACTGCATCCCAGAAGCGAAGAATTGATCTCGTTCTCTCCAAAGAAGCTGCACACAACAGCGAGGTCTGATTCCCAAACATGAGTGTAACATCTCAGTAGGGGAACAGCACTTGGGCTCCTTCCTCATACTGCGGAACCTTAAACATCTGAGAATCTGGTTACTGCTTTACTTGTAAAACAGTCTGGCAATGAGCTTGAATTTTAGGCCACACATTTCCATACAGTCAGACCCTTAGCATGGTCCCTGTTACGGTTTTGACCCAAGAAAGGCAATACTTCCCTTGACAAACGTCTGGGCACAAGGCACACACAAGCAGAGGTAGGACATTCCTGGTCAATACTTTGTGTGTGGTACAGGGCAGGATTAAAAATGCTTTCATTGTATTAACATAACCCATGACAGCAGCTGGCCACCAGGCCAGAGACTAACTTCTTTGTTTAATTTTTATTAATTATTAGTAGAGAAATAGCCCTGGTGCCCCACTGATTATTTAGTTACCAGTTAAGAGGGGCACATAGTCTAATATTAATAAGTTACGGCTTCTCTACAGAATTGTCTCTAACAGGCACCTTTGATCAGTGAGGTAGTAAAACTTAACTAGAAAAAGAGAACATGATCATCTTTTCTGAAATGCCAAACTTGAAGGCCTTCCCTCTAGACACTACCCTCTCCTTCCCTCATGGTAAGGTTTTGTAACATCTACATATTCTTACAACTTCACGAGGCAAAACTAGAAAATATGGAAGTAAGAAGAACAGAGGAGCACAGTAACTGAAATAGCACAAGAAAGGATTAAGAATATGGGGGTTAGTTTTCAAAGGGTAGGAATAATTAATTGAGAATGAACAAACAATAAGGGCAGTCGGTATGGAAAAAGCCATAAGATCCATGCTACCTGCAGGTAGCAAGATCTCACGTAACTTTGCTCCTCCAGAGAGACTTATCCTCCATGAGTCTCTTCTCTTGCGCCTATCTAAAGTGAATTTGTGGACTCACTCTCTTGAAGTGGAGATAGGAACTGGGACTTCTCCATGTAAACTGGAATCTGAACGGAGAACTACTCACATGTAGATAGGGCATAGCATGCCCTGAGTAAACGCTGTGAGGAAGCCATACACAGTAGATACTAGCTGGTGCCTGGAAGTAGATTTATTTTCCAAACAAGGAAATGAAATAAATCACCAACTTTATGATTCAGAAGATAAGACTCTGCAGAGCGCCCTTAACTTTGCCTTTATACGGATCTTTTCTTGGCAAATTCTACATGACTTCTTAAGACAGCTTCTTTGGGGTGGGGGCACATGGGTGAAGACATCAGAAGAACCAAACTGGTTTCCACTGACAGAAATAGAAGGAATATTAGACTTAACATCCAAGGAGTTCAGGGACACTGACTAACAAAACACCATTTTCTCTCAGAGAACTCCACGCAGAACTTCCAAGTAGTAGTAAATCTCAAACATTAGCAACATTTAAACCAGAAAAGGTAATTTGGAAGATACTTAGAAAAACACACAGCACAATGCCTTGTGAAGGTATCAAGTGCATAAACTACAGTAATACTAAAATGTACAGAACATGCATTTACATACATTTTACAAAAATATGAAACAGAGCATGGTCTAGTTAGTCCAAAAGCTTACCTTCAACTACCTATTTTTAGCATACAGAAGACGACATAAAACTGGTAAGCACAAACACTCACAGAAAAACCTCCTCAGAAGGTCCTTCCTGATAAGCAGCTTTTATCTGTGTTGCCACCACGTGAAAGATCTTTTATCACCCATGTGCTCTCAGTAAAACATTCGCCTCATTGCTAACTTCTAGTAGCATTCTCTAAAGTAAAGTATTATTTAGTTGATGGGTGGGATTCAGTTCATTTTTAAATAAATTTCTAAGGCATTTGAATTTGTCTCTCAAATTCCTTTTATTTCTTTGATGCCCTTTTTCTTAAGTCAGAAAACTGTAATTATGAGCATACAATTTCTACGCATCTAATATCTGCAGAGTATTTTGTATATCTCTGGAACTGCAATTCTAATTTTCTAAGTTCCTTCCTCATAAGCAAATCTAAGCCCCTGATAGTGTCACTGTTTGTCCTTAGAGCCCTTTTATTTTATTGTCTTTATTTTGATAAGGTAAACAAAAGCAGTCATGCTTAATCTAAAAAGTACACTAGTCACTTATGTAACAAAAATATGCAACAGCAATCAATAATAGGACACAATGAAAGTATATCTTGCTCTACTGTCTTCTAACAGTGACCAAAAAGATTCTCAGATGCCTCCAGCAAATAGAGGCTGCTGTTGAAGTACCCTGCCTGCAGTTCTCCTTCAGTTCCTGCCTTCATGTTTTTCACCCTGATGCATTCCCCCCCTTCTTTTTTCTTCCATTTTTCCCCCAAAGTCACGCAGTTTCTCCCCAACGCATTTTCCTTCAATCCACACCCTTCATCCCCTACAAAAATCCTTTATTTTAATTTAAAACCCAAAAATGTGACTCAAATTTTTACAAATTTTATCTTGGATCCTTGATATATAAATGTTTTCAGGTCTTCAAACGTCTAGGAGAGCAATTTCTAATTTTCACAAGGCTCTAAGACAGCCTAGGCACTACAAGTGGAAGATGCAGACTGTTTATACATAAATACAAGCACTGAACATCTGATTTTACAAACATACGTTGTGTACATTGGAAAGCCAGACATGATGTATCTACACCCAAAAATCAAGACATTTGACTAAGTGGAAAGAAGAACAGATTTAGAGCAACGCTAAGCTGATGCTGGGGGCCTGCTCAGGCAAGCCAGATGTATCAAAAAGACTACTAGGCACAAAGATGTTCTTTCAGACTAGATCAGAGCTCAATCCCCCTGATTGTGGGTAATCCTGAAACAGGTATGTCATTTCTAAAGACTGTTCTTTGAGATGTTACTGACATGTATATTCAGAGTGTGACTACATCTACATTGTGATCTGGGTTTATTTTTAATGTTAACAGCATCAAGGATGGAATGCTTTCCTACTGATAAAGATAATTTGGCTATTTAAGTTTCTGTGTATTTTCCTTTCAATCAAAGATTCCCAAATTCTATATACACTGCAAAGGGAAAAGCTGCAAGGATGTGTTGTAAAAGTGTCTACAACCAATTAGTCTCTAATAAGAGCAGTCACTAGCATATAACTAGTTTTTCCTCTTTTGAGTGCCTGCCATGGGGGGAGAAGGAAAAGCTCATCACACATCCAATAAGGACATCACAATGCACCCTCCCTTCAGGTATACATTGATAAGACCACCTCCAAGCCTTCTCTTCTCCACCACGAACAGTCCCAGCTCTGTCAGCCTTTCCTCATATGAAGAACTCCAATATCTTAGAAGCTGGACACTCTCCAGCTGCTCCATACCCCTATTGCACTGGGGAGCCCAGAACTGAACCCAGCACTCCAGGGCTGGTAGAGGTTTTCAAGACACAAATGAGCAGGGTGCTAAATAGTCTCATCTAGGCTCTCTTTTCCACAAAAGATTGCATCAGATGATTGTTTGAGGTCCCTTCCAACCTGAGCTGTTCTATGAACTTGGTGTCCAACAGCACTCCTAGGTCTTCTTCCGCAAAGCTGCCTCACAGCTGGACAGCCCCCTGTATATATTGTTGCCTGGGACTGTTCTTCCCCAAGTGCAGGACTTTGCACTTGCCTTTGTTAAACTGCATGAGGTTCCTGTCAATCCATTTCTCCAGCCTGTCAAGCTGTCTCTGGATGGCTGCACAGCCCTCTGGTGTATCAGCCAATGGGTTGCTTATATACTGGCTGCGAGTTATCATTTTTCCAGATTACCCAGAACTATGGTCTCATGAACTGCCCATCAGGTTTCTTGGCAGGAGCACAGTGCAAAGGTAGTTAAGGCTCTAGACCAAGTTTATCAGGGCACAGCCAGACTCAGCAGCATTGACTCAAAAAAAAGGATGGCAGCTCCAGGGAAAGTTAAAAGGGACTAATGTTGATCCTGAGAACCAGGGCAAGAAGGATGAAGCAGCAGACCCTGAGTCACAGCAAGTGACAAGGTGGTGCAAGAACCACAAGGCAAAAGAGAGGGGGGGTCAGATGTGGAGCTGGAACAAATGAGAGAGACTGCAACGGATTTTATCAGAAAACGTTCAGTTCCACAATGCTTAGGAACCATGCTTTAGAACATGAGCCCTCTGCTACCATGATTCTTCCACCGTGTTTACTGATCAGGAGACAAGAGTTCTAACTCTAAACCATAGTTAGTGATTTTAATAACAAGGCATTGTTCTGTAGACTTTCAGAGGAAGTGTAAACAACATCCTAGAATTTTTGCCAAAGCAACTAACAGGAATTGGTTTTAGCCTTTGGCAAATGAGAAAAATTATTATGTTGCTTTACCATTCACTCATAGAAATTCATTTTTCCATATGCCAATTAACATTTGCATTTTTCATGAATCTCTTTATTCCTATCTATCTAACTATACTATCCATACCTTCTATGTTGCCAAAAGGACATTAGAATTTGTTTTCTGTATTGTCTTTCGTTGGTTGAATAGCAGGGAGTGTGTTTTGGCAGGTTTTGTTTCATTTTAAACCAAGCAATTTCCTCCTGACCCATAACTTAGCACTTCAAAAGTACTCCACCTTTTTAGACAAAGCATTGATCTTCACTGGCCACTTAAGAGAATGTGTCCCTGTATTCCCCAACTACTACTCAATTTGTTTCTATGATGTCATCTCAGGGACAAACAAGATAGATACAAATACAGTGTGGAAAGAAATAATAGGTGTGCTTCAAACTAAAAGGAAGTAGTATAACAGCGCTATTTTTAAAGACTATTTTCCTTTTAGAAAACATAACAGAGACACAGTAAATTACACGCGGGCAGCTAAAAGAAATCGAAATTAAACTATTAAACCAATTACACAAACCTCTGGTCAGTCCTGTTTCTCGGCTACAAAGCTTTTCAAAAGCATGCAGATAATTGAAAACCTGATAATACAGATGTCCTGAAATTACTTCAGGAACTGCAGAGGATTATATCATACGTAACACCACCAGAAAGACAAAAACAAAGGGAGTGAAAACTGTAACTGAGAGTATAACTGATACTACTGATATGAGAAAGGATGAATAGTAGAAAACCAACATAATCTGCAAAAAAAAGTTGACAAATAGGCCAACTACACTCTGAGTCATCCTAAAGATGAGGAAATAACAATTCCTCTATAAAAACAGTCATGGGCATAGTCCACTACTTATGACAACTCCATTGCTAAAAAGAATATAGTATTGTATTTTTACAGGCAGTTGATTAAGAACTTCACACACAGGTTAAATAGCATGGCTTAAAAGAATAATAGAGGTTGATGAAAAACCTATATCCTTATCCTTTTTATTCTTCACAGTCTTTGCATCCTCTGCCTAATACAGAAAATATCAGCAACACCTATTTGTGGCAGAGTATCTTTAAGCAAGTAGACAACTGACAGCCTAATTCTAGCCATGAAAAAAATATGAAATACTAGCCTAAATATATTTCAGTCTAAAAACTACAGCATCTTCATCTTCCTAACTTGACTCTTGCGTAAGCGTTCTCATTCTAAACAAAAATTCAGTCTAAATCTATTGTTACTATAGTCCTAACTAGACTGAACTGGCATTCCTTCTTTACCCTTTGCATGGCTCACTTTCCCATTCTAGAATTACCATTCAATTGGTAATCAGGACTTTCAGGACCCAGATCTCCCAGATCTAGAGACCAATGACCTTATCCTGAAACAAACAACTAGAGTGGAAAGATTGCCTTCAGAGCAGGCAGTAAAAATGCACCCAAACTTCACTCTCTCTTCCACAAGTGAAGAGAGCAGAGATGGCTACCTGTTGCTCTTTTCTTCAGAAGTCTATAAAAAGTTCTGAAGCAGAAACAGAGAAATTCACTAGGAGTAGACTGATTTCCGATGTCCACATCTTTATGAGAACTCCAGAAGTTGTGAATATACATAGTAGGAAAAAAATAATCCTGAAATAAGTCTGGAGAATCTGCAGCAATATCAGCTAAACTATACAGCAAATTAGTATCCACACCATGTCATTAATTTCAAAAATTTATCCAGATCAAAATAGTATGAGTGTTCCCTTCAGGAAAGAAATCTGAAGGTTCCTCTGTAGGAATCCTTTTCTGTGAGGAGAAAAGGAATGAGTATTTTGGGCACTACAATGTGCAGATGTGAAGCCAGAAGTGATTTCTAGTATTCACTTGTCCCCTTCTTTTATAATTTTCTATTGAAGCATTCCAAAACTCTAAGAACACCAGAAACTAGTCTTATGGCAGCAGCTGACGAATACCTCTCAAGGACTCTGTCAAACCAGCATTTAACTAAAGAACAGTAATGGTGACAGAAAACAGGGCATAGTATATATATATATATAGATAGATAGATAGATAGATAGATAGATATATCTTCTTTACAGCACCTTCTAATCCTTTTGTAGCTATTTACAGAAATGTCTTATAAAAAAAAAAGCATAGAGCAGGCCAACTGGGAATCCACTGTTTGCCACTAAGCTTTTCCTCATTGAAGGCACCAATGTTTCCAAGGAGTCCTAGAATGACACTTAAGGTTTCAGAATATTGAGAAATTGGAGGAGGAGGAAAAAAAAAAAAAAATTCATCTTTTCTCACCAGGGAAACTGTTGCTCTTCATCAGCAAATCTGCCATCATTGTTGACACTTCTGTTGAAAAATATGAATGCAGAAAACATTTTAGAAGTTTCATTTCTATAGCAATCACAATAGATGGCAAGGTACAATGGCTGGATGAAGATGTAAACAAAACTTAGCCTCCTTGTGATTGTCAGAAATTGCTCCCTCCTTTCCCAAGGCAACATGTTAATAAATTCAATCTGCTTCAATTAATATACCTATTCTAAGTAGATGGTTATGTGCAAAACAGAATTGCCAACAAAATGACAAACAACTCTTACCCTTAAAAGGTCATTTACTTCTCCCACTCCCCCCAGTATTTTTATAAAGTAGTAGTGATTTCATTAGCACTGCTCATCCTTTTCATCAGTCCTTGGGACAACAAAAGAATCTGAGACAGAAAATGAGCAAGCCCCTTGCTGGAATAAAATACTGCCCTTCTGTTCTCTTTGAAATAAATAAGATAGCATTAATGGCAGGAATCTGCCATGCTATTTTGGCATGGTCATCATTAACCAAAAAACAGCTTTATTAGAGAAGTTATTTTGGTACCTATATAGGAATTGTTGGGAAACAGGAGTAAGGAGTCTCATGCACCTTCTCCTGTATGAAGTATACCGTTTCTGTAATCCTCTTGCTCAATTGCTGCAAGAATTTTACATCACTGGGATACAGAATTGAGGCTGACACAGCTGCTTCATGTGGAGAATGACAGGACTCCAGGTAATAAAAGTGTTCACATTCCTTTAAGCCTTCATCCTATGATTCCTAATACAATGCACTTTAAATAGAAAATATCTTTTAACTTCCTGCAAAATGCCTCAAGTATTTATCACATAGAAGCAGATGCAACCTAATCATAGCAATAATCTAGTACCTGTGAACATGTTCTGTTGAGAACGAATGCCAAAACTCTGACCCCTCTATGGTACTGGAACCTTTTACACACAACTTCTATCAAGACCAAACTCAACAAACTATATTGAAGAATAGGTTTGTGATGCCTTCCAATTGCCTTGTCAGACAAAGAATGACATCTCTGAACTCAGAAAAGGATATAGATCAAGGTCTGCCTGACTTGTGTAGTATCACATGCAAATACTGAACCAATGTGTTTATTGGCCTAAGTCTTAGCAATGAGTGAGAATGTATGACAGCAGTTGAGATTACCTAGAGCCATTCCATCATACGATGGCATGAACTGCTTGGGCTGATATAGATGAGTTGTTCTTTGCTAAAGGGAAAGCATTTTCTATTATTTTTGTGCATACTACAGTACTGCAGGTATGTCTGCTACTCTAAGCCACATGAGCACCTAAATGTTGTTAGTGATCGTTGGTGCAAGGAAATAAAGCAAAAAAAAACCACATCATGCTACAACACTGGCAAAAATCATCTGTCCCAAGTACACAGAAAGCATGCACAACCCACAGGAGAAGGTAAAAAAGCACCATTCAAAAATACAGATCTTGCATTGAACACAGAAAGAGAGAGGAATATTATGTCACTTTTCTATCTTGAAGAAAACTGGTCAGAACAAAATTGGAAACCATTCTTTTTGCATGATCTTAAGGCCAGTAATTTGAGATCTTATTTAAGAGATGAGTGAGATTCAACTACCTCTAGTATTACTCTTCCTAGTTCAAACATGGATATGGCAGACTACATACATTAACATTGCATCTTTTATGGTTAGAATCATTAGTATCTTAGCTATCATGTTAAAAGTCAGAAAAGTAAGTAACAGGTCATAAAGAAATTAAGCCAGTGGAGCTTACGCAAAATGAATCTTCACAACCTGTTCTTCAAATATACATAATGATATTTGAAGATCGTAAAATTGAAAATATAAAAATTTGAAAGGGGAAAATTATACATCTAAAACTAGTCTTATATGAAGAAACTGAGCAGAAAATGTCGTATAAGATTTCATGTTGCAACAAGCAATCTTTTCAGTTATAGGCTTTTTTTGCCTGTTCCTAAGAATATTTCAATAAAGAAGCCAGTCATTCTCAAAAATTATCAAGGTAATCAAGGTAAATCATGACATTCTGTGGCTCAGGCTACCAGAAAACTCAATGATTATGGTACACAATGTCACACGAATTGGTGATTGCAAAAAGCAGCAGTAACAAGAACCCAAAATCAAAAATTTGCAGAGCTCTCAAGCTTATAAAGGAGAAGGATATAATTTTGAACAGATACAAAGGCTGTATAATGAGTTAACTGTTCAATCATACCTGCAAGTTTTAAAATTATGACTCAGAAGGAAGGTAATTCTTTCCAATTAGTAAAATTATCAACTGACCCTTTATTATTAGAGACAATTGGGTACCATTAACTAACTACCCATTTCAACTGCAACGCTGAAGTACTTTACACCACACCTCTACTAAATAGAAGTCAAATTACAGTAGCTTACATGGTATGATAATTCATACAATCTTTACTCAAAAAGTCTTCTGGGTCATTGATTTTAATGGGAGAAAGTGATTTTGAACTGAAGCGTTCTCCTTAGTGCTTTACTCTCCTTCACCCACATTCTTCATTGCTGGCCTTATTTTCTTGTTTCCCTCCCTCCATAATAATGAAACATCTTCTTTGCTCCCGCAAGTCTCCAGTCTTTCAGAATCTGTTGTTTGTTTTTTTTTAATCCTGCTTTCAGAGTGCTATGATGGCTCTGCTATGTATTATTTGCTCTAACAGCCTCAAAGGGCAACATTCTCTAAACTATTCAGTACTATCAAGTCAGCAAATGAAAGGCATTTCTTTTTATAAAATTAAGAATCTACTCCTCAGTATCAAAGGTTCTTAAAAATATCCAGGGAAATTACTTTTTCCTAAGCATAAAAACATGCTAGAAAGAAGATATGTCCTGACAAACATTTATATTTAATAGTGACCAAGTGTTTATAGGACATGTTTTGAAAATAAACTGTTATTCATTCTTTGTTGTAGAGACTGTCAGATCTGCAAATGTTATTAGCACAAAACAGTTATTAGTTTATCCAGCTACTAACACAGCAACTGATAGACCTACTGAACACAGTGTCACCAACTATTCCTCTCTGTGCAAGAATTCAGATCTGAATCAAAAGGAAAAGACAGACAGACTTAAATGTGAATTACGGAATGGATGTAATAATCTAGGTTCAGTAAAAACAGACTGCATGCACATAAACCTCATTCATCTCTTAAACCTGTTTCACCATCAAAAAAAATAAACCCACCTAAAAAAAAAATCAAAGCCACAAAAAAACCCGCCTCTATTGCCAATGAGTTTAAGACTGTCTTTGGTGCATGATCACATATTTCCTCCAATACCAGAACTGAAAACATGGCTCTACTCATTCATGTTAGCTAAAGGAAAAATGAAAAGCACTTTAAAACAACAGGCTTGAACTGTAAAAGCAAGCACACTGAATTTAAACTTGAGTATTCTATATGCAATTATTAGAAGACTTAGTTTTGAAATGTTAACGATCAAATAAAATTCAAGTTATTTCATATCAAGCAACTTCCTACCAACTATTTTTGGACAAGTTAGTCTATTAAGTGTAGAAACTTCCTAAGAACAGAAGTATGGGGGTTTTTTTTTCCCTAATAATCTACACATAGTTTTGTTTTAATGCATAAATAGTGCTACCTTCAAATTCCATCAATTTTAAACATCTCAATACTTGCACAATTGAATAGTTAAGAGGGTTGTGTGGAAGGTACACATTACCATACTCAAGCAATATAAACCTTTCTCCTCTCAGCTGAAATAAAAATTTCCCTGTTGTCCCTTTTAGAAAGTCTTCCCTCTCCGATCTGCTGATACGCTTATTACAAATTAATTGTCTTTCATCATTAAATGGTGTGCATGACCTCTGCTCTGCTAAGCAGTTCTGACTTCTGCAAAGATTACTCATCATAGCTGGTTCTTCAGAATCTAGCTTCTCTTCACCTGAAATAGCCAAAGAGAATACATTCTGTAGAAGTGTTCTTACACAATAAATACACAATGGAGCTCAAAATGAATTTGTCATGTTACATTATCAAAATTTGCTTATATCAATTTAAAAGGTGAGAAAGGTTAAGACTATTTAGAGCAAAGTAGTCACTTGAAGAAAGTTCTTCCTTCAAGTCTTTCAGTTTTGTGTTTTAACATTTTTATCTTTCACCTATGTTTTTTTATTTCCCTTCTACAGATAGGTGGATTGCAGCTTGTGAAAAAAGTGATGATATTTCAAGATCTGAATATTATGAAGGAACTTAAGCAAAAGGTAGCCGTTAGTCTTGTACCTTGGTATGGACACGTGGTAAGAACCTGCACAAAAAAAACCCTTATGTAAACATTTGCATGATCTCCAAAGGGGAGAAGAGGCAAACTCAGGCTATAACTACATTAGGTTCTCAACTTCTCTAATTAGCAACATCAACTTATTAAGGCTAATGGATTAAACTATATATAGGGGTACATTATATAAATATCTATTTATAGCATATGTACATAATAATGAAGTAAAGTTTAGTACTTTTTGTATAAGACTTCTTCTGCAATAAGGTAAAAAGTGAGATATTTGGTTCATCATGTAAAGTAACATTACTAAGCAATGTAAGAGCCGTCATTATTGCAAATGAGTCTTCATTAAAGACAGAGTTCCAGCACATTTTATTATGCGCCAATGTGCAGGAAACCAAGATGTCAAGTCATTTCCCATCTGCAAGAAAATTACTTTTAAATCCCACGTTTAGCGACCTTTATTAAGTCTCCACTAATGAAACTCTTTACAATAAATACAATGTAGTTGGAGGCCTGTCAAGACACATCATTCCTTTTTACTCCTCCTTTTGTGCTCAATAATCCATCAGGGAATCTCCTTAGATGATGCCATCTCATTATCTCTTTAAACATTCCAGCATTTAATGTTAATTTTACCCATTGAAGAAAACTTCCAGTAAAAACTCCATTACTTAGAAATTTGTAGGAAGGAAAGGCACTTGAGTAGCTTTCCACTCACTTTCAGAAAAGAAAGCAAGTATAATTTTTGGAAATTACATTTTCAAAACTGCCTTAAAGCCATTTAAATATTTTTAACATTTATTCTGAAAGGACATGCAGGTCTTATTATATAATAATTCATGTAATTAATGACATTAAAACCCATCATGCAGTTAGTTTGTGAGGAGATAATACATATCTAAACATTCTTACTCTGATCAGGAGGAACCATTTTAGTGGAAAGGAAATTTCCCTGAGAAGTTCTTCTAAATAAGCGTGCTCGAACACTGCTGACTTTTCTAACCCCTGCACCATCTGCAGGAGGTTTTGGAAGGGAAATGGAAGAATCTTCATCTTTTGCATAAGTGGCTAGTATTGGTTTCTGTGACAAAGATAAAGAAGATGTTTTAATAAAAGCACAGATAATTTCATTTTCCTATAAGCAAAAAATTTAAAAATGGAAAACTAAGTTATTTACATAAAGTGTTAAGTTCAGAATAGAGTAAATGAAAATTACATAGGTTTACTCATGAAGAAATGCTCATTTTCATATCCAGAATCTAATGATACCATTTCTCTGAACAAGTCGGGTATCTAGACCATTATTACCACAGAAAGCCATTTAAAAGCAAACATTCAGGGGTGCAGAAAACAGACAAAAACTAGCCTAAGTAGAGCAACAGAAACTCAGAATTATTTTCTTCATTAATACTCATTTAACATCTGTAGTATGCTTATTTGTAAAAAACAAAAACAACAACAAAAAAAAACCACATCATGCTAAAGACTTGCGCTAACAATTCTAGAGGCACATCTACTCTTTGACTTTTTTTGAGCACTAAAGTAGTTTTTCCAAAACACTTCAAATCATGCAGATTCAGAAACACGCAAGTTCTAGTTTTATTTATGTTATTATCTTGCATCTTACAGGATGTGACCAAGCCCCTGAACCTCCAGTGTTAGCAATGAAATTTGCAGAGACTCAGTTTCTTGTCTCTAAATCAATCAGAAATTTATTGAATTAAAGCAAGCAGTACAGCAAGCAAAAACAGCGCTGGGCGGCCGGGGAGACCTCGCTCCACCAACAGCTCGCGCCTGAAGTGGCAAACGATCTCATATTTATACAGTAAAACACTATATGTTTTAATGAGTCTATACATCTTAATTCCCTAACCCCGCCTTTCCCCTGCTTCGTATTATAATTAGCTTTATCAGTCCTGTGCTTGCGCAGTTCCTCCTGGTGATTTTGGGTAGGGGTCTTTGAAGCTTGGGCGGTGGTCTCTGGGAGGAAGGCCGCAGGTCTTCCTTGTGACGTACTTTTCACCTTTTGTCTGGAATATGTTGATTTAGCAAACTTTGCAGAATTGAGCCGGTCTTGGTCAGCTCTTGTCCTTGGTAAACATCTGTTCTTCTTCACTTGTCATTCTTCTACTGATAAGTCTGTGAGAGGTGTTACTTTTCATCTGTTAGTTCTGGTTTTTCCAACTGGCTTCCTTATCAGTTTCAGCCTCCCTTGTTAGTAAATCAAGTCCCTTTGTTAGAGTTTCAAGGCTCATCCTGTTAGCTCTCTCTTATTAGCAATTTAGCCTGTTTCCCTTCAAACGCTTCATGTTGGTTAGTGTGATGATTTCTTCCACTCCACTTCTCATGTTAATATCCCACTTCCATTCCCTATATCAATAACTATTTCTAAACAATAGGCCATGGCTTTAATAATCACCTTAAGATTTGATTAACAAACATTCATCCATCGCATCCAGTACAAAACACTTGTTGTGCCCCGCATAAACGCACTGCCCTCTGAGATCAAGGCTCTCTATCAATTTCCTTACAATAAAGAATCCATTAGAAAGTCTCCAGCTCTCCCTGGCATTAGTTGAAGAGAGCCAACAGGTGGGACTCTCTCCCCACAACCACTGGGACTAACATCAGCTCTACATCTACAGTATACTAACGTACCTCCATTGGTAAAGCAAAAAAGGCAGTTTTTGCATTGGTCTTAACAGCAGTTTTTCTCTAGTTTTTTTCCCCACTCTCACACACAAGATAAATGAAAATATAACACCAGTATTTAAATCCAGCTGCAGATATATTTAATCAGAATATAAGTATGGTCAGAATTTTTTAATTTGATTCATATAAATACATTATCTTACCAAAATTACTGCAGTACAACATTTCTTGGAATTTTTTCCCCTAGTTTCCTAAATGTCGCATTCTTTAAATTACTGTCTTGAAGAAACAATACTTATAGCAAGCATACTTAACTGTTGTGGCATGCTCTGTTCTTTCAGGTAGTAAACAAATTATCATTACTTAATCCTATATTTAGAGATTAAATATAAAAAATCCCCAAAAGAGCAGATACACCTAAAAACTGAAAACAATTCAAGATTTTCACAGAGGGGAAGAAGAGGTTCTTACAAAAACCTATATCTGTTTTTTAAAGAAACTATTATCATTACATTTTGTAGATGTGTAATTCAAATAGACAGCATAATCAAACTAGTTACTTTCAAGTTATTGGTCACAGAACCACAGATTAGTTGAGGTTGGAAGGCATCTCCGGACGTCATCCTGTTCAACTCCATTGCTTAAGTAGGGCCACCAACACCCAGTTGCCCAGGACCATGTCCCGGAAGCTTCTGAAGATCTCTCAGCCAGGGCTTTATCACCCTCACAGTGGATAAAGTGTTTTCTGAAGTTCAGAGGGAACCTCCTGTGTTTCAGCTTGTGCCCACTGCTTCTGGTCCTGCCACTGAAAAGAGCCTGTCTCCACCCTCTTTGCACCTTCCCTTGGGGTGTTTATATACACGGATAAGATCCTCCCTGAGCCTTCTCTTCTCCAAGCTGAAGAGTCCCAGCTCTCCTAGCCTTGCTCCAGTCCCTTCATAATCTTTAATCTTCATTGGGTTCTCTCCAGTTGCTCCATGCCCCTCTTGTAGGGAGGAGTCCAGAACTGGGCACAGTACTCCACATGCGGCCTTACCAGCACCGAGTAGAGGGGAAGGCTCACTTCCCTCAACCTGCTGGCAACATTCCTTCTAACGCAGCCCAGGATACCACCAGCCACCTTCTTAGCAGCAAGGGTTCACTGCTGGCTCATGCTGATACTCATGACGTTTTTCAGTTGCAGTAATCTTACACAAGAAAGCTGACTCTGGTATCAGTCTTCAGATTCCTTCAGATCTCACTTAGATGTGAGATCACTCCTTCAGACATCACTTAGAATTACAATGCAATACAGCAATATTTAAATAGTTTAAATTTTTTTCAGGTTTCTTTTGGGGAAAAAACAACAAAACTGACTTTGTAAGTCTCAGACTAACATTACAACAGGCTTCCACTTCGCCCTAGCCTATTTAAACCGTATCTTCTAACACCACTGATGCACATAATCTGATGTCAGTATGAGTTTTTTCCAGAGTACTCACATGATCCAGTGGGCTAAGACGAACACCAGACACTGGTCTTGATTCAGCCAAATCAAAACTGGATGCATGAAGACTAGTATAAAGAAATAAAACATAATATGAATAAAGCAGATCTAGTGTTTTGTGGTGTTGGTTTTAGAGGGGAGGGGTTTTGTGTTTTTATTCTGTCGGGTTTTTTCTGGTTTTTGTTCTAATTGCATGCTGCTTTCTTTTGCCAATGAATATGAGGAAAAGGAAGAAGAAAGGAAGAGTGACAGAGCACTTTTACACTATCACTCTTCTTCCATGAATGCTATTTAACTCTGTCATCTGGGAATCCAGCAGCAACAAGAGAGAATTACAGGATCACCTGCACATGTTCCATGACCTTTTTTTCATACATATCTATAACAATTCTCTAATATAAGCCTAAATTCATGCACAACCCGAACTGTGGTGCGTGCCCAAGCTATCCAGCACAAGCTGCAGAACACTGCAGGGCAGAAAGGCCAGGTTTGTACAGGCATGAGCATGCTCCTTCCCATACATGGGAGAAGCACAGACAGAACAAACACGAGTGTCAGCCGGAGGGACCTCATTACCTGGTCATCAACAACCAGCCAAGTCTCTCTCAGGCTCTCACACAACACTATGCAGTAAGGAATATTGGATACATTGAGTGTCTGAAGTCCTGCTGCCACGAAAACAGCATGAACACTGACTGACTTGTATGGCCACTACTCAAACAAGTTTCAGCATCCTTTCTGGCATGCCTGACACCTAACATGACAAACACAGATCACATCTCCTCCCTACAGTCATTACAGAATTGGCATATAAGGAGAGATAAAAAATGACTGGGAAAATGGATTATAAAAGCCCATTACACTATTTTTTTCTCTGTCATAAGAGACAAACCTATTGAGCTCTGTGAATTATAGTACATAAAACTTCACACAGAAATAATTCTTGTAATTCTACTTTATAAGTAGGATAAATTTTGTTAAAAAATGAGCATTTCAAACTTCAAGACCTACAATTTTGTATTTAAAAAAATCTGAAGAGACTCTGAAAAAAAGATCTAGCATACAGTTTATGTGGAAACAAGCAAGCTTTCCATTTCTAGGGAAAAGCTGAAGATCATCTCAATTAAAAGCATAATACGTTGTCTTAAGGAAAAGGTGAGTTACAGACCATTTTCCTATACTATTCTCCACATACAAAACTAGTGTAATGACTGCCTCTGGTACCCCTAATCTAGAGGAACTTCCTGGACAATGTAGACTAACACTGACAGTAAGGATCATTAGAAGGCAGCAAACGATGGGATTAGAAATACCTATTAACACACGGAATAAAAAAAAAAAAAAAAATCACTGGAAACAATTACAGAATCAAATCTCTTGTTGCTAAAGGATACTTGAAAAAAAATCTTAAAGCCACAATACCTAAAAACTGAAGGGGGTCTATTTTGAAGAGCTCGTGAGGATCCAGATCCAAAAAGTTTCCTTTGATACTCTGTAGGTGTAAACGGTCTCCGAGTTCTTAGTGTTCTTAGAACATTTCTGGCTTCATTTATAATCTCAGAACTGGTCTTCTTCTTTGGCACCGCAAGCCTATAGAGCGGTTCTGTCTTTTCTGTATTTTTGTTCTTTGAAGCTTGCATTCCTCTGCAAAGTAGTGCACAGGAAGAACATTGTACAATATATATGGAAGGCACAGAACATAATGCTATTTTTAAATTACAAACTATTAATTCACCAATGGTTATGCTACTGCAATGTAGTTAAAAAGGATATTATCACCAAATCCTAGACAGTGCTGAAGCAGTGGAAAAGAAGGCCCATTGATACTGCGTTTCCCTCACCATTTCTCAGTTCTGTAAAAAAAAAAAATACTGAAGGAGAGCAGAAAGCATCTGACCTGGAAGACCTCATTTTCTAGAGGGAGCTAGAATACACCACATGCAGTACCACAGTGCTTTCTGGACCTAATGTGGTACTCTCCAATACTGTAGAAAATTTGTTTCTTAACACTTGATTACTTATAAAACATCATAGCCAAAAGAGGAATTCAATAAAATGCTATAAAGACATTTTCTTTCCAATGAACTTAGGAAATACCCAATATAAGTTATCGACCTTAGCAAGGGCAGCTTCCTAATAAGTCAAAAAGTTACTGCAGAATCACAGAGTAATTTAGAGGCTGGAAAAGACCTTTAAGAACATCAAGTCCAACCATTAACCTAACTCTACCAAGTTTGCTGCTAAGCCATGTCCCTAAGCACCACATCTACACAACTTTTAAACACATCCAGGTATAGTAATTCAATCACATCCCTGGGTGGCCTGTTCCAGTGCTTGACAAACCTTTCAATTAATTTTTTCCTAATATCCAACCTAAACCTCTCCTGGTATCAGCAACTAAAGCACAGTTATCAGTAATTAATACGCAGAGACAAGGAAGAACAAGCAATTCATTGTTTTTCTCTAAAAGAAATGCCTCCCCAACCCCCTCCTCCATGCACATGCAAACAAATGTAACACTAATATAAGATAAATTATCAGTCCAAACTTTCAATCAGAGTTCTATCCTGCTACATCTTCTGACAAGTGCAGTGGGCAGTGAAAGACTTGCTTCATCATCTCTTGAGCCCCCTAAAAATCAATCACTATACTAGTGCAGTTCTCTGTTGTAAAATGACAAGGATGGTGTCTCCAAACTCATCATGAGCCTTAAACTGTCCAAAACTCTTCTGCTGCTTTTCAAACTTACCTAAAAATAAAAGTGTTTCTGCACTGTCTGCAACTCAGACCACCTGATAAACTATGTCAGAGAACAGAAGTTCTGACAATCAACTGACAGTACATCAGACGCCATCATCTTGGTTATTTCCAAACTATGGAGCAAAAATTCCAATTTCTCTAGTTTCTTAGTTAATTTCTTCTCGTTCCGTATTTTCACATTTCCAACTGCCTTTTCTGTTCTTTCTTTGAGAGCCTGTACATTCTGGCACAGTTTCTTTAATTAATACACAACCCAACCCCTCCAGCTGAACTACACAAGGTAAAATTGGATGCTAGGGAGCAGTGCACCATCTCTTTCACTGCAAGATGATTACAAAACACAGCAATAGTTCAGGAGTCTGAGCCTTTCCCTGTTTTTAATCTTTCCAATTATCATTAATACATTACTTTTCTTCACTGTGACTGAATTTGGCTCTCTATGCTCCCTACACTTCCCTCTACTACAACATTATTCAACAGAGTTAAGTAAGGAATTCCACTGCAGCAGTCTGTTTGGAGCAATTACACAGCCATTCCTCACTGAATAATAGGGAAGGGAGATTGTAATTATCTTATTCTCCCAGCTACTGGGCATCAAGATTTTGACCTTTAAGTAGAAGGTCTTTTGTATAGGCTGTATGTCTGATAGTTGTTATGCAGCACACAAAGAAACAATAGCTGTGAATATTACTAAAACATAATTGACATGATTCTACAGATCAGAAATTTAAATTAATTCACATTTCTTCTTTTCTGGTCTATATATTTCCATCTGCTTTGCTAAATTTTAAACTAAAGCTTCTCAACATTATATATATATCTCTCTCTCTCCAATATCTTACATTTAATCTCTAAAGGACATGGGTTTTTTTTTAGTTCTTAAAATCCTTTGTCTATTTTATGGGATTTACATATATGTTTTTCATAGTTAAACTAAGAAGCAACCTGAGAGATATGATGACGTGTTTCTGTGGAATAGCACCATCTCTGAAACAATCACTATAAAGTTTTGTTAATTCTGTCAACTGCAATTCTTCTATCCTAGAAGTATATTTGCCACAGTTGAGATAAAGCTTTCATTATGATAACTTTCTTATTGAAGCTTTCACCTCTTAGCTATTTCTTTTTAACTAGCAAAGGAACTTCTTAGTTAAGTCCTGCTATTTGGGCACCATTAGTCCAGTCCATTAAAAACAAAGTTTTAATTATTAACATTGCAAATGCAACCTGTAACTTAGTCTGAACGCTTGACTGAGCTCATTGCTGCGTTTCCACTTTCGCGGAGATGGGGACAGCAAGGCCTTTCCCTGCTGCTGCAGGAGACGCAGGGCTGGCAGGCAGCAGCCTCTGCTTCCAGTTGCAGCAGCAGAACAAACTGGGAGCCATCACAAAGGGTTGGCAAGCGAGCAGGGCTCGGCACTGACCACCAGCCCAATGAGAGACTCAACGCATCGTTGTCTGGGCACAAGGTAGGATTACACACATCCAGAACTCTGGTAGTGATACGATACCCATCTATTATTAATTGACATCGCATAATTCTTGGCCAGAAAACATAACAGAACACACAGAAAGAAGTAAGCAGTGTCACAAAATATGAGATGTGTGTGTACATAGAAGGATAGGAAAGCTAACTCTTTCTTGCAAGCATTTAAAAACCACGACTAACTCTTTACTTGAATGAGTTTGGCTGCTGTGCCACCACGGTCCAACCAACGTCTCTTTCTCAAAAGACAAAGACAATTTCTACTCTCTGTTTTATAAAGCAGAAGGCCAAAACATTTAAGCATCAAGCAATTCCTCTGCTGAAGCAGCACTGAAGAAGGAAGCTTCATCTCCTCTCCAGTATCGTACAGAAGCTCTGTGAAAGCACCTTCAGCTGCATTATGCCAGTTCTCCTCCCAGAAAACTACTACCTAGATCTGTGCATAGAGGGAAAACCCTCCAGTCACCAGCTTTCTTGACTTTGATGAACATAAGGTATCCAAATCATTCAATCACAATGCCAAAGACTAATTTAAAATAAGGTGCAACAAATGAGTGCAATAAGCAGAAAGTGGGAGCATAAGATGAAGGAGCGGCACGGGGACAGAGGGGAAATGACTGCACTGGCTGCCCAATTTAAATTCTTGCCCCAAACTCTACACCCTTTTTAAAATAAAGTACCTTAGTTGCAAATAAGAAATAATACTCATTATTAGTGCTTTTTTCTGAAAATCCAGCAGTGTTCCCATTTTGCTCCCCAATCCCAGCAGGGGACAGATAAAGGAATGTCGCAGGGTCAATGGGGACAGCATAACTGATAAGCACAAATATTGCCCCCCACTGCTGTCATCATTTCTCAGGTAGCCTTTAACTTGCACAGATGAAAAGCTCTTCTCTGACTCTCTACTGTAAGGTAGGAGAGTAGTACAGCAATGTCTGAAGCCGTACTTGAGCTCTTGTCTTTTTTCCCCAGTTGCTTACTCCAAAGGTCTGGTCTTTGCTGTATCAGAAGACCTGAAGGCAGTAAATAGCAGTACAGGATCCAAGAACCCCAGATTAGTCCTGGCTATCTCCAGAAGCAGAACAGATGCACCCTCACACCACTTATCCTGGGTCAATCAGCACAGTAGAGAAGTATGGCTGACTACCTCAGATGTGGCACCACACTGGCTCTGCCATCCCAGCTCCCATCTCAAAACCAGTGTCACTTAATTACTAGCATACAGAGTGGATATACTTCTGTGCTTCTGCTTCTCCGATTTCACTGGCCAACGCCAAACTCAGCAGCATCCCCTCAGAAGCAGCACATGCCTTTGCTCTTCTCTCTCAAATCCTCTACGTTTTGGCAGGGAACCAGTGTAGCAGCAACCACCACAAGGGCCCAAACAGGGAGCTGCTCACAAACCTATCAGCTCCTGGTTGATATAGTCCTGGCCTCGCCAACCACGACCACCTGGGGGAAAGTGGGGCCGCACGCAGGTGGGCCAGGCTCTGCCTCTGGGGTCTGGAACCAACTGGGGAACTAAACACTCTGCTACGTTGTGACCCATCCACAGGTCAACTCTAACTCGGGGCCCACAGCCCAGGCCCCAGCACTTCAATTTGGAGTTCACCGACACCTGCATCCAAGTTGTGTCTGCCCAAGGAAACCTCTAGAATAGTTAGCACCCAAGAGTGAACTAATAGTGGGTATTATTAGATACAATTTTAAACATCAACAGCTTCTTAACCACAACTTATACGCTTTCAGCATGGTGAAATTTTGAAGCAACCACTAGCAAAATGAAACGAGAATCAAGTTAGGAGGAATGGAGCCTGCAGCCCGCAACCGAGCGAGGCTCTGGGCGCGGCGGCCAGAGGCCGTGCCCAGGAGGACCTCCCCTGAGCAGCAGCTCCTGTGGAGCACAACCTGACCCGCGCTTTGCGGAGCAGCCACCCCAGGCCCGGCAGAACAAGCCTCTCTTCGGGCGCGGCGGGCAGCGAGCTGCCGGGAAACGGGCCGGAGGTT
>VZZY01022426.1:154572-181362 GCA_013400335.1 Eurystomus gularis
CGGCACAGGCCGCGGCAGGATGAGGGGCGCGGCGGCGGCGGCGGCAGCGCTATGACGGTCCCGGGGCGCTTCTGGGCGCTGCCTGTGCGGGCCGCTCTCCCCGCACGCCAAGGGCAAGGGCAGTGAGAGGTCCTGCTGCAGCGCTGGCCCGCTCGATAGTGGCTTTCGCTTCCCCTGGCCTGTCCAGGCCCACGTTTAGGGCATGGTAGTAGGTGGCAAAAGCCCAGATTAGGGTTGACAGAAGTTACTCCGTTTGGGAATGCTGGATGTCGCTTGTTAGGATGTCTTCTCTCTGAGCTCAGATTTGCAGATCGGAAACTAAGACGTTCGAAGTTTTCCACAGTAAAGACCAGGAGGCTCAGGCGTGGTGTAGCAGCAGCCGCAGAACCCTTTGCCTGGCCAGACACAGAGGATCTGATCGCTCATCTCAGCAGCTTCCTGCCAGGCCAGAAGCACTATGGCATCTGTTCACCCTCCGTTCTCTGGGAAGCTGAAAGAGACCCGTTTTCACGTTGTACCAGAGCTTCACACAAATCATCCCCCAGGCTGGAGAGTTGGGAGTAGCATGAGGGGTCCACTTGCAGTGTCTCCCCTAAGCTGCCTCCTGGGCAAGGTCCTACCAAAGATGCACCCACCTCCAGGTTTCAGGACCCCGCTGGCCAGGTGCACAGGACACTCACTGAACAGCTCCCTCGAGAGCCTCCCACTGCTGGGATGGGTAATGTGATCACGGCCTGTATCAGAAAATCTCCAGACATGTTAGCAACAAAGACAAGCCTGTTGCAGCAAGTGGGTTGTTCATGACTGACAAGGACAGTCTTTGTTCGCTATCTCTGAATGCATTTTGAAATTTATCTAAAAACTGCTATAGGAGGGTGGTTATTATCTCCTTGTGAATAATCGAAAAACACAACAAATACAGCTCCATCTGACCAAGCTTCTTCCATGGTTCCTTTATAGCATACTTCAGCTGCTTCTAGAAGCACTTTCTGAATAAATTAATCTTGTATATATATTTATATGTAAATATATATCTTACTGACTTGAAGTTCCTTTTACTAGCATCATAACTTTTACTTCCTTGTGTTTATTGGACAAGAACTCTGTGGACACTTTAAATTTAGTTTGTCTTTCTGAATATTGTTATAAGCCTGTTATGCCTCTTTCTTCTAGAAAATGTCCTCTTCCAGTTCCCCTTTTGATTCTGACAGGCATTATGATAGCAGTAAAAGGATCTCCATGTGTAACCCTACCAGGCTTACATAGCACATGCTATTATCTCTGCTAGCTTCTACTTTGTCTCTAATTATTAGGCATCTAGCCCTCTTTCTTCTGCAGCCAAGTTCAGTACCTCAGAAGTAATGAAAACCTTGTTGGTGTTATACTTACTTTCTTTGTATAGTCTTCCTTAAAAGCCAAAAGAATGTGTGTGTGTGTGTGTATGTACGTGCACATTATTTTCAGATCATTCACAGTTACCTCATTCTCGTGTTATTTTCTTCTGAACCTTACTTTTATTGAGATAATACAAGGGAAGTTTCACAGAAAAATGTGCAGATCTGTTTCCTGGTAAAGCCAGTTTGAATCTCCTTTTACTGTTATCATCTCATCATTCTTTAAACAATTTTTAAATCCACCCAGTTAAACCCACTAAGCCTTCCTTCTTGTCTTCTTCTTTAATCCTTTTCATATACACATTATTTTTCCTCTCTCTATTTTCTAGGTCATCAAATCGAAGAGTTAAATTTTTATTCATTTTCTGAACTTTGGCAATTACAGCAAATATTTCTTTTGTGATGTCTCTCTGCTATGTCTCAACTGTTACAGCTTTCTCCCTTAAATCCCCTTCCTCGTGCTTTTTATTGAGTGAAGTATCTCAACACCTATTTTAAATGCAGGTACTTAATTAAAACTCCTCGTTTGCAATAACACTGCTTTAGGATGGATGTATCATCAAAACGTATAAACTGACGTGGTCTAACCAAGCCAGTGTTTGCTCAACAGATTGCTGAGGTAAAAGCAACATGTTCTGAGCAGTTCTGCCTAACTAACAAAAAAATACAAACTATTCAATTATGTCATATTCATTCAAATCATTTTTTAGATTTTAAAATCGTGAAAGGGATTTTGTGCTGATAACCAGTCTCAATTTGGCTAACTTAAATCTGTCTAGAAATGAAGCTTACCTGCCCAGGTGGCCAAGAAGGCCAATGGCATCCTGGCCTGTATCAGAAATGGTGTGACCAGCAGGAGTAGGGAGGTGATTGTGCCCCTGTACTCGGCACTCCTGAGGCTGCATCTTGAGTACTGTGTCCAGTTTTGGGTGCCACAGTACAAGAAGGACATTGAGGTGCTGGAGTGGGTGCAGAGAAGGGCAACAAAGCTGGTGAGGGGGCTGGACAGTATGTCATATGAGGAGCACCTGAGGGAACTGGGGCTCTTTAGTTCGGAGAAGAGGAGCCTGAGAGGTGACCTCATTGCTCCCTACAACTACCTAAAAGGAGGTTGTGGTGAGGCTGGTGCTGGTCTCTTCTCCCAGGTAACTGAGGACAAGATAAGAGGTAATGGCCTCAAGCTGCACCAGGGGAGGTAAACCTGATTGGATATCAGAAAGAAGTTCTTTACTGAAAGAGTGGTTAGGTACTGGAACAGGCTGCCCAGGGAAGTGGTGGAGTCGCCATCCCTGGAGGTGTTCAAAAAACGGGTAGATGTGGCACTTCAAGACATGGCCTAGGGTTTAGGGAGACATTCGACAAAGGTTGGGCTAGGTGATGCTAAAAGTCTTTTCCAACCTAAATGATTCTGTGATTTGGTGATTCTGTGGATACCCAAGCATACAAGGCCTATATTTCAATGCAATTCAGAATTAGTTAACAGCGTTAAACACTTTGCTTGCCAAGTGTTTGTGGATCACACTTGCAGCTTCTTTTTGCTGCCCTGTTAGGGCAGCCTCCCGTGCAATTTCAGCAACATAAATGGCAATGCAATCCCCATTTAGAATCATGGAATCATTTAGGTTGGAAAAGACCTTTAAGATCATTGAGTACAACCACAGCCCTACTCTAGCAAGTCTGCTGCTAAACCATGCCCCTAAGCACCACATCTACATGTCTTTCAAACACATCCAGGGATGGTGATTCAACCACTTTCCTGGGCAGCCTGTTCCAGTGCTTGATAACCCTTCCAGTGAAGAAATTTTTCCTAATGTCCAACCTAAACCTCCCCTGGTGCAACTTGAGGCCATTTTCTCTTGTCCTATCACTTGTGACTTGTGAGAAGAGACCAGCACCCACCTTGCTACAACCTCCTTTCAGGTAGTTGTAGAGAGCGATGATATCTCCCTTCAGCCTCCTTTTCTTCAGACTAAACAGCCCCAGTTCCCTCAGATGCTCCTCATAAGACTTGTTCTCTAGGCTCTTCACCAGCTTCACTACCCTTCTCTGGACCCACTCAGCACTTCTGTGTCTTTCCTGTATTGGGGTGCCCAAAATTGAACACAGTATTTGAGGTATGGCCTCACCAGTGCTGAGTACAAGGGGATGATCACTTCCTTAGTCCTGTAGGCCACACCATTTCTGATACAAGCCAGGATGCTGTTGGCCTGCTTGGCCACCTGGGCACACTGCTGGTTTATATTCAGCCAGTTGTCGATCAGTATCCCAGGTCCCTTTCTGCTGGACAGCTTTCCAGCCACTCTTCCCCAAGCCTGTAGCATTGCATGGGGTTGTTGTGGCCCAAGTGCAGGAACTCTTTCCTGCACTTTTCCCCCCTATTTCTTTCCTCTTTTTCAGAACAAAACACCAGTCCCACCCCCAATCTGGACAAAAATCTTCCTGTCCTGGTCAGCTTTGCACAGACCACCTGGCATGTGCTGTTAAATAAGCTCTGGGTTTCATAATCACTTGTAGATCATTAGAAAGGCAGGTAAAACAGTTCATTTAGGGCAGTGAGAAACAACCCCTATACTAGGTAGCCTAGTAAGTTTTAATCAAACAAGTTTATGAAGATCTCCATTATATGCAGCAGGGAAATTTGTCGCAGGGAAATTTGTCACAGGAAAAGAGCACTGGGTATATGATCAGGTGACTGGTTGGTGGTTAAGGGGAGAGCAGCGTAGGGTGTTTATCTTCAGGAAGGCTTTTGACTGTCTCCCATTGCAGCTTCACAGACAAACTGATGAAGTGTGGGCCATTTACACGGATAGTGAGCTGGACTGAAATCTGGCTGAACTGCAGAGCTCCAGGGGGGTGAGATCAGCAGCACAAAATACAGCTGGAGGCCAGACATCACCACTGTGCACCCTCAACTTGTTTGCTGATGAGCAAAACTGGGTGGAGTAGCTGGTACACCAGATGGTTGTGGTGCCATTCAGACGGACCTTGACAGGCTGGAGAACTGGGCCAAGAAGGCTCTCAAGAAGTTCAGCAAAGGGAAATATAAAGTCCTGCACCTGGGAAGGAATAACTCCATGTACCAGTACATGCTGGGGGCCAACTGGCTGGAAAGCAGCTTGGCAGAAAAAGACCTGGGAATCCTGGTTGACACTAAACAACATGAGCTGGGATACTGCTCTTATCATTCATGTAAGCCTGCAGTGAAGGATACCAAGAACTGGCTAAATTGGAAGAGATTTTTGGGAACAGACACGGATAGAGTTAAAACGCTAGAGTGAGAACCCCTTAGGGAGCTCATTGAACATGTAGGTAACCGAGGAAGGGAATTCACTGTAATAGGGCTGGTGTATTAACGTGGTGATCTTATTTACTTTCTCAAGGTTTCTACATGAACATTCCCTGCCTTTCCTCCTAACACATTTTCATGTCAAATTGTATCTACCAGCTGCTGGTGGAAGAGAATAGTAAGAGTACTGAAATGTCAGTATTCAGTGAAAGTCCAAAAAGTCAAAATGAAAACTTTTACAGAGCAGAAACAAAGCTGTTGCAAAGCAGAGAGTGAGCACGTTCATCATTTCATGGAATCACAGAATGATTTGGGTTGGAAGAGACCTTAAAGATCATCTAGTTCCAACCTCCCTGCTATGCTCACAGGCAGGGACACCTCCTGTTAGTCCAGGTTGCTCAAAGCCTCATCCAGGCTAGCCTTGAACACATCCAGTGATGGAGCATCATAACTTCCCTTGGCAACCTGTTCCAGTGTCTCACCACCCTCATAGTGAAGGGCATCTTCCTAATTTCTAATCTAAATCAACCCTCTTCCAGTTTCAAGCCATTACCCCTCATCCTATCATTACAAGCCTGTTGTGCTGGTTCAGCCATCATCATTTTATGCTGCCATCAGTTGCCTGATCACACAGGCCAATGCTGAATTCAGCATCATCCCCTCAGAAGTCTTCTTTCAAACAGTCCTGCCGTAAATTCCTGTGGGCCCAGCTCCTCCACTGCCCACTATGGTGTTAGCATCACCTGCTGGACACACCAGACAGAGATGGCTCCCTCAGTGGCCCTTCACATGGAAGGACACCACCAAGAGAGCTCAGCAAGCTGCAGCCAGCCCCAACAGAAGCCACACCCAACAGGAAGCTTCTCTGACTAATCAGCTCCTGATTGAAGTAGTCCTAGCCTCACCCACCACCCCAACCACGACCATCTGGGTGAGGGCAGAGACACAGGGACACAGGTGGGCCAGGTTCTGCCTCTGGAACACAAAGCCAGGAAGGAAAACAAAACATTCTGCTAGGTTGTGGCTCATCCACAGGTCAACTCCAACTTCAGGCCCACAACTCAGGCCCCAGCACTTCACAAGCCCTTGTAAAAAGAACATTTACAGAACAATTACCAGACACACTTGCTTTAAACCAATAACATGCAATGTCATTGGAACAAATCCAAATTACTTTAGATTATTTTTAGTGGCAGTGAAACCAAATAAGTGAGTATATATTTTCAGTAAATAACTCTATAGAAACTGGACTTGCTGATTTTTATCCAAGAAATCTAAGGCAGCAGTCTCAGTCCATGTGCAGCACAGCACATATACAGTGATGCCAGACCTTCTGTGCATGTGCTAAGCAGAATATCTGTGAATGTTTGATAAACGGGATTTGCAATTGCTGCATGTATACTGGCTGCCTGAAGACCACAAGTCTGGCATGTCCACCATCACATCAGACTTGTTGTTTGGGAGCTCACGTTACACATGGTTGTGCAGAGGTCCATGCAGGCATATGGTCTCTAAGAGATATGTATTTTCCGTCCACCTGTATATTCTACATATATGATAGTTACCTAAGGGATGCACTTATCTCTAATATCTGGCAATGTAATGGAAAAAAGCAAAGCACTGCCACTGACTGTGTGCTGAATTCAGGAAGCAGGATGAAACTGTGCTCTGCAAATGAAGGGACCCTATGAGACCCTTCACATTTTTTGCAGGAGTCTGCTAAGTTAGAGTTTTGTGGTTTGGTGGATATTTCTGCTATTCTTTCCCAGTTAAAGGGAAGGGGTTTGGGTTTTGCAAACACCTTTCCAACCAGGACTGCTTTGTCTCTGTTGCCAGAGTTTGCTTTCTAACTCTAATAATGACAATGGTATAGATGGGGAGGAAAGCATGGGCTTTGTCCCAAATAACATCGAAGTAAAATACTGTCTAGAGAGATCACCATGGAGAAGCATTGTTTGCATTTTATGTATTCAAAACAAGATGGGACCAGATTCAACATAAACCTTACTTACTGTTCCACTACAGTTAGCAAAGCCCATTGTATCAGGTTCATCTCTTATTTCCAGTACATTACCCAGCATGAAAGGACCATGTGTAGCTCACTGGAGACTGAGCACCTCAAATAATGCCAAAATGCCCAGATTGGCACAGCTTTCCAGAAAGCTGGCACCACCTACTTCTCCTCTGTCTCCTCTTTAAGCAGCTCTTAACCCAGGATGAATGTGCTATGAGGTTAATGCAAACTTGACATCCAACTCTGAAATTTTTTCACATCCAGTGTTCACAGTATGACACAAAACTACAATTTGTTCACGTAGTTTAGCGAAAACTTACTGCAAATAGTTAGCTACCATTCATTGTCTGTATATTCCACTTGTCCACAGTACCCAGTATTTTAGGATGCTCTTTAGATATGAAAGAATCCTTTCATCTGCCCTCAATGAACAAGAGAGCTCTGCTGTTTGATACAGTCTGGGTTTCTGGCGATGAGAAATCTGCAATATGGAGAAACGACACGTATAAAAATAGGTTATCACACAAGATAGAAGAGCTTTTGAAAATCTGACCCAATATTTATACAAATTTTATGACATGACATTGCACCTCACAGTATACAATGGCAGCTCCACAGTGTGCTGCAAAACAATTTCCAGAAGGCAATCTACCAAGTGTGGCACAAGGTATTCTGGGTATTCTGCCAGACTTCTTTGCTGACAAAAGCCTGATGCTCTGAGGACACACTGCATCTTTAAAAAACAGGCAAATGTGAACACATCCTGCCAAAGCAGCTATGTCAGTAGCACGTGCCAGCAGAACTTCTGCCAGTAAAACTTTCTAGATCAAACAAGGCCAGCAGCAGCAGCAGCAACAATGGTATACATGGCCTAGGGGCATCTCATGAGTGGGCATCCTGAAAGTAAAAAGAAATTAAGACTAGCTAAAGGGTAAAATTGACAGTTAGGGTAAAAAGAACTTTAAAACAACAGACTCAAATGCTTAGAAACAAAGTGATCACTACACCATGAATACAATTCTTACACTGCAAATTTTTACATCTGTAAAGTATGTATGTACATGGAATTATGGAAATCCTTATTCTAATATTTTAAGCAGGTGTTACTAAATTTTAGGTAATTTTAGATATGAAATAGTTCAGATTTCCAAAGATGAGAGTTTGGAAGGTTTATATCCACTAGGATCTGAAATTTAATTTTCAGTGAGCTGAAGTGTATTTCCTGCAACCATGAAATTGAATAATTCCATTTCTACTATTGTGATACCTGTCTTTGAATGGTATTTTACTGACAGAGTTCCTCCAGAATACATCTTCAGTCATATTTTTATTCATTACCTCAAAATAGGAAGCTGGAGTGTGTTAATGAATGTGCTGATGACATGGAAGTGGGAGACATCATTAATATGGAAGGGGATGGCAATGTGATACAGGAAGACCTAAATAAAAACAAGAACTAGAGTAATAGAAACAGAATGCAATTTAATAGTGTAAATTGCAAGTCTGTGCCCCTGTGAACTAATACAAATTTCTGTCATAAATTGCAAGGTCATCAGTTCAGAAACAGAAATACGCAAGTTGTGCCTGGTAGTGTGAGTTAACCACTGGCTTCAAATGTTAAGGGGATGTGAAAAAGGCAAATTTGATCCTTGGGTTTACTGAGCAAGATGTTTTGAGGAGACAGCGTGAGAGTGGCTGGAGGAGGCAGTGCTGAGAGTCCCCCTGGAGCCTGGTGCCATCCACAGCATCCGCATTCAGGAGAGAGGGATTGAGATGGGGAAGGGTGCAGAGAAGGGTGGCAAGACTGATCCAGGGACAAGCCTGTCATGGCGTAAGGCTACAATGGCACAACTTGTTTATTTGGTCAAAGTGAAGAGTGAGAAACGCTCTCCATATCACCTCTTTAAAGCATATAAAGAGCAATTTACACTAAAAGACAATGTTGATTCAGGAACAAATGGGCATTATCTGACATGGAAAATTCAGAATGCAAATTTTTAAAAAGGTTTAAAACCACTGGAGAGGTAAGATTCTGAAACAGCCTCCCAGGAAGACTGGAGGAGGCAAAAACTAAACTATATTAAGAGCTATATTAAAGTTGTATGAGAAGAATGGGGTGAGGTAGTTGCCTGAAATAGCTGGAGCTGAGAGTCAGTTGTTCCATTCGGTATTCCTGTGAAAAACTTTTAAGTGATTTAGTAGCCATTCATAAAAAAAAACAAAACAAAACAACAGAAGTAAACAGCCTTAGTTTCTAAATAAGCTCTGCATTAGCACGAATTAGATCATTTTTTCAGTTGGTGAGCCAATTCTTTGTTTTTCTTGATAATATGAATAGCAGTACTAGTTCCAAGGACAAGATTAATACATGTGGTATTTTTCATTACTAGTTACAGAACTAAAAAGCCAAATCTTATGTCTCCCTCAGGTAACACTGAAGTTCTTAGAGCATTACTTTTTCTAGCAGATCGCTTGCTGCAAGGCCTGCCTTAGTCAAAGAGATTGCCATTTGAAAGCTCAGGAAAAAGGCAGCACAGCACTGCGAGCCTTGAAAAGAAAACAACTGTTTTCGCTCTGTGTGTGTGTGTGTTTTCTCTGTTATGGTTTGTTGTGCAACAGCAATAATCTCTATTGCTTTGTAGTATACTCACAATAAATGGCTTTTTAGATTGATTACATGCCTCAACTTTGCTTTGGCTATTAATCAATCTCAGCAGCTGTTTATTGCTTTGTACATTACAAAGCAATAAAGATTATCCCTTAAAGAGCTGTTAATGCCTCATGGAAAAGTTTGAAAACCATTATTTTTAGAAATAGTGCTGCTGATATATAATTTTCTGGCTTTTCTTTCTTCCTTCCGTGTTATTTTAAGAGAGCTCAGTGCTTGTGAAACACACAACCATGTGTCTACCATCTTTGTTGCTTTTTTGAATTCCTTTCTATTGCCTCGTACATCTTTCCTAAATTGCTAAACATGGTGCTTCATTGCCGAGAGTGTTTTGTGTAATGATCTGGATTCGTCCTGAGTCAGCAATGGGTTCTGCGTACAAGGGTAACATCCCCAGGACATCTCTCAATACTGCTCCTATTCTTCCACAAGTCTTTTTATCAAGTAATAGTTTTAGAACTTGCCTACACTGAAAAATGAACCACTAAAATCTAGCAACATGTTTATGGATGTAAAGCTGCCTGTGTGGACTTTTCAATTCCATGATAAATAAACTAAGGAAAAAGGCATTCTTTGTTATTTTGGAAGAAGAACCTCCATGTGAGGAGTGATACATTTTAAATATCTTTCTACCTGTAGAATTACATTGGCAAAAAAGCATTTTAATTTCTGGCAGCAGCTGCAGCTCAAATATTCATAGATATTTGAGTGATATTTGCGTGACCTTGCAACTGTGATAGATGTGCTCTCTTCACAGAATCACAGAATAGTAGGGGTTGGAAGGGACCTATGGAAATCATCTAGTCTAACCCTCCTGCCCAAGCAGGTTCACCTGGGGCAGGCCACAGAAGAATGCACCCAAACAGATTTTGAAAGTCTCCAGAGAAGGTGACTCCACAACCTCTCTGGGCAGCTTGTTCCAGTGCTCTGTCATGCTCACATGAAAGTTTTTCCTTATGGTGAGATAGAACTTCCTGTGTTCCAGTTTGTGCCTGTTGCTCCTTATCCTATCACTGGGCACCACTGAAAAGAAACTGGCCTCATCTTCTTGACATCTACCCTTCAGATATTAATAAACATTGATAAGATCCCCTCTCAGCCTTCTCTTCTCCAGGCTAAACAGACCGAGGTCTCTCAGCCTTTCCTCGTAAGAGAGATGTTCTAGTCCCTTAATCATCTTCATAGCCCTCTCTTGGATTCTCACCAAAAGGTGGTGCTTGTGCCAAGCCCACCACCTTTTGCAACTCTGCTGGCCTGCTCAGAAAGGTTGGGCTGCTCCGTGTTCTTGCAAGTGCTGTTTTTCATCACTTCTTGTATTCTACAACCTGTTCCTGAGCACAGAAAGGAAGGATTGGGTGAAAGAATTATTTTTCCTTCTGTCCTTGTTCCTGTGCAGAATTGCCCAGCAAACTACAATCTGGCCCGTCATTTCCGTCTTAGTGCACAGGAGATGTATTGTCAGTGTCAAACCACAAGCTTGGGTTTTGCAAGCTTTTGGTCTGTGGTCTCCTGTCAGTGCAGTCTTCAGTGATGATGTAAGGAAAGCCATTCTAGCGGTGAGAAGCTGGGTTCTGTTCAGTCATCTACTCTTTCTACTTAAGTATCAGCAAAAGCCCAGGGTGTGAACAAAATTTTGTAAGAGTTACCCTCTCCTTCAAAACTCTGTTATCTGCCCACAAATACTAAGACCACTAATCAGCCATTGGTTGATGCTGAACTTGGTTCCAGTTTCATTCTCATTAATAATAAAAATACAGAAAATGCCTGGAAATAAGTAGAAATATTCTCTCATATAGTGGTAGTGTAACCTAGAATATTGCAAAAGTAAAGAGAAACAAAAGATACACAAAATGGCAAAGCTAATTTGGTGACAAAAAGCTTATCTGAGGATACAAGGAATAAGGAGAAACATGGTGAAGAAGAGGAAGTGTCAAAGGGTGGATAGAATCCCTCCCTTTTCTTTATCCTTTTAATTGACATCTACCCTAGGGATTTTTTAAATCATCAAAATATTTCTAGAGGATACAATTTCACATTTTGTTAGTAGGTGAATGCATCCCATTCATCTTATGAGTTTTCAGTTTTGTAAAATTAGTTACAGAATTAGAAACTGCAGACTGACACATGAGAGGAAAAGACTCACTCACCTAAGAACAGATATTGTTAGTAGCTGTATCAAGTGGAATGAATAGATAAAGAAGGTAACATGCCATGATGAATCTTCCTGGTGAACCTCATGTACAACATCTTGAGAACTTATTGTAGACAGAGGGTATGCAGTGAAAGATTGCTTATCTTTTGAGACATCACCTGTCATCCCTACTTCTGAGAAGAAGATACAGAGTACAGGCAGTGCAAAGAATAGCTCTTAAATGACACTAAACTTCCCATTCAGCAAGGTTCACTGTAATCACAAAGGCCAGCGTTGCCAGATGCTGTGAAACATTAGTAGTCAATATTACATCAAAAGAGCCCTGAAAATAGCTTCATTATATATTTAGGAAGATTTTTCAGCTACATTTAAGTCTAAATATGATGGAAGTAGAGTAAGTGCAAGTTGCTAAAACCAACAGTACAACAAGGTCTAATTTAATTTCCACAATGTAAATACTTTAAAAGTATAGCCCTTATTTTGAAAGCTGAGGTTATGCTTCTGATGGTAAGCCCTGGACACAGATACTATGTTTCCATCATGCAAGGTAGCACGGCTGTAGTACCGCTGCCTGCTGCAGCATCACTCAGCCTGGTCCAGGCAGGACATACCTAGCAATCAGGTTAGCCTATTGACAGAGATCTGTGCAGATATGTTTTCTTTTGCTATCCCCATGGTGGTTGTGAATTTCTGTTTCTTTACTGCAAAAATCAAGCAGGCCCCTTGGCATCAAATGACTGAGCCGTGTTTGCTCTACACCACTGGTTTAAAAGTGATCAAGTCCTTCACACATTAAAAAGATTTGGCACAGATTCAAGCAATAAAAATTTGTCCAAGATGTTTAATCTCTGTAGGTACAGGAGGTCAGTCAGTAACAAGACTATCATTAAGTACAGTCCAGAGTCATGCTAGAAAAATGACCTTTCCAGTTTGGCATATGTTTAAACACAGTCGACAGAGAGGAAATAAGGTAATCATACCCTATGGGGTCTTGCAGCTGCTGACACCTTCATTCCAAAGCCAGGGTAATTTTGAAAGGTAGGCATATTTGGTAGGATGGACTGTGAGAAGCAGGTGAAACTGAAGGTACAAGAAACAGCATTGCTAGGTGTGAGGGGTTTAAAAACCCCAGTATTTCTTTTAGCTTTCCTCTCTTACCGTACCACTTTTTTAGGCAGTTCTTTTCAGCTCTCCACTCAGTGCTCTTGGAGCAAGCCCACATACGGGAAAAACACAGGAAGTTTTCTTCGGTAGCCTCCCAAAGACTTTCTAACAGTCTTCAGCTGTGATAGAAGCAGAACAACATAATATTAATAAATGTGAGAAGCAAATAAGGATATCTTACTGTACAGCTGCAACCCCAAGACTACAAATATGTGATAAAAGACAACGTACTGCCAAGGGTAACGTAGTGATCAATGACCAATATGACCAAAACCCGCCTATTCCTCAGGTGTCTGGTCATCTTTAGTATTGTGTTCAACAGAAATTCTAAGTCGTCTCTGGGATGGAGCATCACTTTGCTAGTGTGTTTATACATCATCTCACATTATGAAGACCTGGCCATGACAGGACTCCAGGGTGTTATCAGTCTGCAAGAGATAGATGAACCAAACACATGAAGCTGAACCCCAGAGAATGGGTTCAAAGTGAAAAATTGGTCACTTAAAGTGAATTTTCTAATGATTTTTAGAAGACAGCTGTTGGAAACTTCTCAGATATTGAGGTTTTGCCTTATGTCAAGGGATATGAAAGGAAAGAAATTTATGAAGAACTGAAGCAGCTGTGCCCTTCCCTTGAAAATTTTGACTACTGGCTAGCTAAGCAAAAGGGAATTTTGGAGCCATCAAATTCAATAGAGAAGTTCTCTCTTCATACTCTGGCAGCAATGTCAAATGCTAATAAGAAAACATTTGTTCTAGTCCCAGGAAGTTCTGTGGGGACCCTGAATGATATACAAATTCACTTTGCTAGGAGCATGTGTTTCCAAGAAAAGGACACACTGCAAATTTAAACTACAAATTAAATGTGGAGTTTAACTCCACATTTTTTTAACTTAAAAAAATGCACACAAATTAAAACCCCCAATGACACCCCCCTATTATTCTTACAGAGTGCTATTAAAAGAATAAAAGTTGCTTTACATACTTGAAATTAGTTCTATCAGTCCAATGATGAAACGTGAGAAAATAACCACTTAGAGGCCATCATCACACAGTAAGTATATGTTAGAACTCATGGTAGAAGATAGAGACTCTGTGTCCCATCTCTTGAACGCCAGGACAATAACTCAAAGCCAGAAGTAGGGTGCACAACTGCAGTTTTGATTCACCACTGTGTCACCTTCTTTCCAGTTGAACGTGAGGACTGAAGCCTTCCTCCAGCAAAGGCTGGCAGACGGAGGTCCTGTGGGTTATGGCAGACCATGCAGTCTAGTGCTTCAACCCAGACTTTTTTCTTTCTTAATATTAGACCTTACTGATGTTACATGTATGCTTCATAGCAGCTGGAAGCTTGCTAAACTACCTTACTTTCTGTTCCAGCATTTCACTATTCTGAACAAACAGTAATCAAAACAGTATTTCAGGCCTGGCCATTGATCATCCCACAACAAACTGCAGTCAGCAGAACCCTACCCTATTTCATGTAAAATATGGTTTCATTTTTGAAATAAAATTAAACATATTTAATTGATTGATGGGAGGCACCGGCCCTGAAGCAGGTCTTGAGACCCTTTTGGAAGAGAAATTCTGTGCTACATGACCAGATGTGGCTTTTGTGGATTTACTTTGCAACAGGGGTCAAGTTATTGGTTAGTAAAATTCCAACTGACTGAAGTGAGAAAACAACCAGAAACACCATAGCCTACAACACTGCATGGGTTCTTCAACTTGCCTTGACTGGATATAATTTTTTTTTTTTTTTGTAAGCAACAGACAATAAAATATAATCTCATGTTTTAAACACTTGACAACAGCTCTTTAAACAGAGTTTTGGAAGACTCCTCTACCCCTTTTCTCTTGTCTGTCCTAATCTTTCCTATCCCTGGTATTAAAAAATCATGCATTTGCCCCCCAGATCATAACATCAGATGAAAAATTCTTCATGTTTATTGTGTCTTTTAATGCTTTTTAAAGTATCTTTCTTCTTCTTAAGCCTTAGTACACCAATATTTTCATTTTCTCTCCAGAAGTACAAGGCTAGAGACACATTTTTTGCTCAAATGAAAACTAAAAATCTCATGCAAGTCACTTGACCTTTAGAGCTGGTGCATTAGTAACTATGATAAATACCACAGGAGTCAAATGCAGTCCCTGATAATGGACTTGGGAGACTACATTCTCCCAGGCCAGATACAGTCCCTTACACGGGTCTTTGGTGATACTCCCCACTTGACCTTGCACATTGCTCCACTGTAGAGCAACTCAAGAAACTCCTGCTGAAAAGCCCCAAGTAAGTGATAGAATAGAATTCTGGGCTCAGAATCCTGCTGTCATGCTAACAGTAACTTCCCTAATGCATGCTAATGTGAGCTAGTGAATAACCATCCAAAGTCCAATTTTCAGTGCAGCTTATATTTATTTTTCATATAGAACTTCTGACTTCCATTTTGCCTCTGAGAAAATTAGAAGTTTGCTTGTAAATAGAGTGATTTCCTTTACATCAACATACAAATTGTTCCACGGTGGTAATTATTCCAGTTGTTTGAGGCTAAATAGTATTTCAGTTGAAGTGGGTTTACCAGTCAGCCCGCATCGCTAAGTGACAGGCTCCCAAAGAGATTGCCAAGCCAATTGGCTCTGCGGGGTGATTTATATACTGGTAAACTAATCAGGGGCAGGACATTTAGTCTGGATTCTGGCTTGCCACTATTCGTACTGTTAAATTGTTAGACTGATACCTGCCATAGCTTTGGCTCAGGCATAGTTGAGACCCCAGCACTAACCAGGAAGGATTCCCACTGAGCACTTTGGCTGGTTCTTACTGTAAGAAGCACAAAATGCAGCCATGCAGCACAGTTACCAAGATATTTGTGGGGAGATATTACAAAGCTAATCACCTGATGCTTTTTTTGTGTGTGAGTTTCGCTTGTTTTTACCCAAAACCTTTGGGGTAAATTGTGACTTCACTGGGCTAAAAGACTTGCTAGGGATTTCAGTGAGGCTACGGTTCAGTGGGTGGATGTGGAGATATTTCAATCCATGGTTGCAACATATTCCATGTTTCCCATGTCTGCGTGGATCCTAAGTGCCTGTGCAGAGTGAAACTTCTGCCATGTTTGATACTGGGTATCTGCCCTGCAACATAAAGATTCGACTAAAGATGACCAGGCCTCAGACACAACAAAAAATGTTCCTTCCATTCTTCTTACCTTTTATTTCAAAGGAGTATCTTATATTTTTCATTTCCTACCCTCAGAGGAATATGGCCTGCTGAGCAATAATTCCATTTCGGTAGCTCATCCTAGCAATTTCCAGTAGCAGCATTTCTTATATAGTCTTTTTTATACCAAACTAAAGAATTATATGAATGCACCATATTTTAAATAATTTCAATTATGATACTGTCACTTTTTATAACAGATGATAGCACAGAAAAACAATAGTCCATCAGTGTACCAATGTAAAAAATTAGTTGTGATTGGGTGAAAAATTGAGCATTTTTTCCTATGATTTAAGACATTGGAGACAAGGGTTTTCATATAAAAAGTAAAATTTCACCAATAAATCAGTAAAAGCAGCTTTTAGACATGTGCTGTATACTTTCATTAATATGCTTTTTTAGATTGGTTGAGTCTCTTTCTATTTTGTAATTAACTTATCAAGGAGTAATGGTCTAATTTTAAAAAGCCGACTGGATGACAGAAATACTATTTGTTCTAAATTGAAAATATTTCACCATCTGCCAAGATTAGATTTCTTTAAATTACCCTTTAAAAACATTGATTTCTAATACCGTATTTCCTTTTCTCAATAAAATAGAAATATGTGTCCAGAGGAAGCTGTTTTTAAGGAGACATTGCTGAGAAACAAAGTAATTCTAGTAATATTAATCCCTCTCCAATGAGCTGCCAAAAATACAGTCTCCATTTAATGCTACAAGTTTGGTGGGTAGACATTTTTTATTATCCACCAGACTGAGAATCTGAAATTAAATGCTCAGCAATATTTGTATAAATGAAGAAGCCCCCAGCTCTATACTTTGACATAACTAGGACACTCTAACGTAATAACTTTATAAAGATTAATTCTCCCCCAAATTAGTGTCTGATAAAAACATATGGCATGGTGTTTACCAGGAGAAAGAGCTCTCGTCTCATATATAGGCTTGTTGCATTCACGGCATATGATCAATGCCATTTGAATGATGTCCAATAATGCCCCTTGGATATTTCATTGCTGTTACCAGGGCAATAGAGAGGTAAATGTAATATCTGGAATATCTGTTATGTGTGCTAACCTCACATTATGTGGTTGATACTAGAAGCCTCATTAACATCATTTATTCTGTATGGAAAGTAGAAATTAAAATGTCTGTACTTGGGCAGACCAAGGGTCTTTGTAGCTCAGTTCCCTCTTCCCCACAGTGGCCAATTGTGGGTGCTTATGAGAAGCTCATTAGACATAAAAATTGATTCTTTCCAGGGCATATCCTGTAGATCTCAATAATTCCAATGTGTATTCTATATTCAGTTCTACCTTATGGGAAAAATTACTTCCATGTGCTTGGAACCTGCCAAATAAGAATTTTATAGACTCCTATTCAGTTCCCTCATTGTGAGAAGCCGTACATGACTGCTCTCCATCTCCCCTAATACCAGTCACCATTTTCAAACATTGCTTTCCTAGTATCCCCTCAATTACCCTTTCTCCAAACAGAAACATCTTAGTCTGTTTATTTTTAATTTACGATCTCCTCATGGAAAAGTTCCACACCTTTGATCATTCCTCTTGATCTTCCTTGTAACCCAAAGAGAAGTATAGAGTGCTATACCAATGTTTGTCTCATTTATTCTGTTTCTTTCCTTGGGGTTTGCCTTTCAACTGTAACTATTTTAATCAAACTGGTCAAAAGGATTCCACGGACTCTTTCATGAATGGTAGTAATGCTAGTTTAGAAACCATGGTAGTAATGCTAGTTTAGAAACCATTTGTCTGTATTAAAAAGTTAGGATTTTCTTAAATTAACCTAATTTTGTCATCTCTTTTCTCATTCAGCTATTCATGGGGTCCCTCTGCAACACTTCTCAGCTGGCTTTTCATTTTAATATCCTAAAGAACTTAGTACCATCAGTAAACCTCATCACCATATTCTTCACCTTTTCAACATCACTTATTAATAAAAGACCAGCACCAGTGAAATTGTAACAAATTTCTGTTGCAAAAAAAAATGTGTATTTTTATCCATTGCCACATAGCTTTTAAACAGTTACTGACCCACAGAAGATTTTGTCTCTTACTTCAAACTCAATTTTTTAATGAGCGTTTATTGAGGGACCTGGTCAAAAGCAGTTTGGAAATCTAACTGGATGCCTCTCAGCTCCTTGTTCACTTTTGTGTGCTCATCATAAAGAACTCTAGTAGATTTTTGAAGTACAATTTCCCTCTGACAAAGCCATATTGACTCTTATTCTATCCACTTACTGTATACACTAGTTCTAGTTTTGGATAGTTTAACCTCATTTTTTTGGTGCAGAACTCAGACACTCTGGCTTATGCTTACCTTTGATTCTTCTGTTACTCGGGCCAATTCAGGTGGCACACCACAAAAAGCCGTACAGCAATTTCACATTTTAGTGATGCTGGAATTCAGGAATAGATACTGTCAAGTCCTGGCAATTTGCACAATTCATTTTTATCAGTTTGTTCTAATACATTTTTAGTGAGAGATTTTACCAATTTAAGTCATCTGTGCTGCTGCTAAAGATGTGGGCAACCTTCTGTCCCACCCCACATAACATATGTCCTTGTGTCCTGCCCCTTTGCTGTGTGTTGGTACTGACTCTCACGTGGCTGTGCAGTCAGGGAAGGGACTTGCCTAAGTGGAAAACAAACCCAGCCCCCTCTCCAAAAGCAGCTGGTTTTGCCAAATCAAGCAGTTGATCTGTGAGCATGTAAATGTAGGACCACTTCTGCTGCTGGCAGGTGTGGAGCACAGGGGAAGGATACAGCAAAATGGACTGAGAGCAGCCTCAGCTAATTGTGAAACTGCTTCCTGATACTTCAGCTTGAAGCAGTTTGCTGTCATTATACTTTTACTCATCTATGTGCATGAGAGATTTCCACAGAAACACATGCCAGAATCAGATTTAGTGATACTGTTGAGAAAGGAGATGGAGTGATGGTCTCCAAGAGTGCAGGAAGCCTTTCTAACCAGCAACACCACATACAAAGAATGTCTCCCTTTGCTATTACGGGTACAAAAGAAATAAACTTATCCAACAGCTGAGAAAAGTGGGAACTCTGCCCATTCAACCACCAGTTCAAGTAGGATCAGACGAGACATTGTGAATGGGAATTATTTTTTCTTTGCATATTCCTGAAATCCATAATGAGAACTTAAATTCACCTTAGCAGAGCTTTCAAGGGTTGTATGGATACAGAGAACAGGCATTCAAGCAGAAGTCTCACTCTGCTTTGTTAATATTCCTGTGATTTCCTTTATGAAAAGAAACACTGCTCTTCCCACCTGCCTACACAGGGGCTCTGTGTTTTGATCATTGGCCTAGGACTATCTGTAAATATCAGTTCATCTCTCATTTGCTTTTCTTATAGGTGTGTATATATAAACCTATCCTTTTAAATACATGTATGCAAACATTTATACTTTCCAATTATGTCTATAGAAGTGTGATTCTTGCAGAGAGGAAACACTTTTGAGTATACTAACAAAATTTATTTGATGGACAATAATAGGAGTATACAAGAATAAAAGGGGGTTTACTTTGGCAAAGCAAGCCCATACACAGGTGGGATGTAGCATACTTCCTCCAGATGACCGAGTGCTGCAGATCACCTTAAATGCGCAGTAACACAGAATAAGGCTTTAATGGAGCCTCAGATTCCTCTAAACACCGAGCTCTTTTCTCATCTATTATGGATGTTAAATAAGATAGGCCCCTGATGCAGCATGGCTAGAACTTGGGCTGTGGCTTATGGACTTGCAGGATAGAGGAAAGCCATAGTTCAGTAGAAAGAAGGTTGACGAGAAAGCTCATCTTTATCATCAGATCTACTGCTAGGTAACAATCCTAATTCAGGAAAGCACTAAACAGAGTGGGACTTGGTCAAAAGTATTTTATTTCTGTATCCTGCCCTGTTATTCCTATAGTACATCCAGAGATGTATTATGATTTTTGTCCCTCGTGCAGGAAGAACGGTGTTCCTGAGCTGGAGGAACAAAGGACAAACATTGTTCAAATTGCACATTTCCATCATGTCTGGGATTTTCAAGTATTTCTAGAGAGGAAAGTCCCACAATCTGCTGCTTGCTTAGTTTCTTGATGCTCTCTCATCTTCAAATACATTGCTAAATTTCTTTAATTGTGAAAATAGATTCAACAGTTGTGCTTCAAAAAATCTTGCGTTTTTGGGGAGGGAGGGGGCATACTTGGCCTTTTGTGATGGTACAGCCAGATGGTGTCCTGTAAGAATCTGGTGAGATTATACAGCTTAGAAAATCTATTACTTTAAGTATCTAAAAGAATACACAGTTGCTGAGGTTTTGAAACTGCGCTGTCCTAGTATCACAGCATTTTTGCAGTGAAGGATGATCCAGTTTATTGTCTCATGCTGAGGGTCCAGATAAACACTAAAAGAGCTGAATACTTGTTCTACAAACAAGGCAAGAAGAAGGACTCCATGGCAATTTGAGATGGAGAAACTGTTTTGTGGATAGAATCCTGAATCACTGACATTTTGTATTTTCTCTCAGGAATATTCCACAAAAACCTCCTAAAATACACCCTTAAAATCACATGCTATTTTAAAATGAATGCATGAATAAAAAAAAAATATCTGTATTTGTGTAATACCTAGGAATTCCAGTCATGAATCATATTAGGAGTTTCTCTAAATACAGAGCAAATTGATGACATTCTTGATCACGAAGATTTTGCAATCTAATTATTAGGAAAAAGAGAGGTGCATGCAGAGATGGATGGTATTTATGAAGCAGTGGCTATGACAGTAAGCGTAAATCCCAGAATGTCTGCAAACCAGATTCTGGCCATGTTTTGGTGCCTATCATGACAGACAGTTTTGGAGAGTGGCTGGAAGAAGGCTTACATTTTTAAATGGTCTGCCATGTATGTTTGTTAAGGACTACTCAGACTTGAGACTAGTGAGGAAGAAAGCATTTTGAAGTGTGAGTTGAAACTCAGGTAGGCAAAGCAGTATGGAAGCACTGGCTGAGCAAAGATAAGAACCAGCTTCATTGAAAACCAGGAGAGAGAACAAAGGACTTCCCAGACCACAGAAACTGATCTTTCATTAATAAAGCCATGTGATGAAGAAAGTCCAGGTAAGTTTCAATTGTTCGAGAAGACTGAACTATTTTAGGGATAACTATGGGGAAGAATCAGCCAGTTTTACACACTGCATGGATATGAGGACTCTGAGGACACCAAAGGCAACACCTGAGTGAAGCGATGATTAGTCATCTAAGATGGGATAGCTTGCAAGAAACACATAGAGCTGTGTTTTATTTATGCTGGGAGACAGCGAATGTTATCAATGTGGTGGACAGGTCAACTGGCCAAGGTTTTAGTTTGGATACCAAACAGATCAGGAATGAAGAGAAAAATGTTTTACTCCATCCACACACATTCAGTCAGCATTAATTCAGTTGCTGATTTAAGCTAGACACAAAGCCGCATAGCTGTAACCTCTACATAGACTCAAAGGTGTGGAGAAAAAAGAGGCTACTGTGCTCATCAGGACTCTTCCCACTGAACTGTGATCCTGATGTATCCAACAGTGATACCTTCCGCAGCATTGGGAACCAGAATTTGAAGGGAAAAGGTGGAAACTGGGAGAGGAGCTTGGAGAGAGTACGGGAAATACCCATCATTAATTGATCCTAGTTTAGAAACACAGAAGGCACGCTTGAACTGACTGAAGAGACTTTGGCATCTTGTGATTTAGGTCAGGATGGGCTAAATGCATGTGTTAATTATCATGCAATAATTGGATATATGTGAAGGAGTGTGGCTATTCATTACTTCTGTGAAAGAGTGATGACTAATGCAAAGAACACTACAAAGTTACACAAGAGTGGTTATCTCTACTTCCTCTTTCCTTGCTGACAGAACTAGCAGTTGTCAATCATCAGAAGGAGTAGTGTTAAGTGGTTCCAACTACACAAGCTTGGTCCCAGATGTTCCTGAAGGTCCTCCATGGTCAGGTGTCCCTGAAGGCAGGGCTGTGTTACTGCCCTTCAGGCTGATGTAGATAAGTTTTATGGAGAGCACTATCCAGGTTGGCTGATCTTTACTGGCTGGTGGTCTGCTTTAAAGTGTTTCTCTGTGATGGGTGTAGCGAGTCACTGGGCAAGTATTCTTGTATTAGGTTGGTTCTGCTACTTCAACCAATTATGTTTTCTTCATAACACTTGCCTGATCGTGCTTTACCTAACAAAAATTACATCCTTAACAACTACATAGCAATGTAATGAAGGTCCAGCTGCGTACCTCTGATATCAACATGACTACTTGAGTGATGTCAGCTCAGTAGGCCAAGACACGGTAGCAGCAGCTGAAGACTGCAAGGGACTGCCTATGCCTTAGGAGACAGAACCTGCTGTTCTGCCCTAGATAATCCTACCCACCTTCTGCCCCCTCTTTGCTTTCTAACAGGAGTCACACCAGCATCCTCCTCTTTTCAGCAGAGAATAATTAGAAGCTACAGCAAAGCCACAAGGAGGGTTTTTTCTAGGTAGAATTGAGTTGACAGAGGAAGACAGCTAAAAGGTGGGAAGGAGACAGTTGTGGGCTTTGGAAACAAGCTGGAAACTCCAAGAACATGAAAAGGCATCCCTGGGAGGAAGAGATGGGGCAGGTTAAGAGGATGGAAAGAGACTGAGTACAACCTCCCTCTCCTCACCAGGTCTGCTGCAGACCTACAATACCCTGCTGGTTTTCCCAGATTCTCTCCCCATCCCTAGACACATCTCCTCACAAATACCCTTCGAGATTTCCTTTCCCACTCTCAGGAACTTGCTCTGTTGCCACAAAAGCTGAAAAATGGCAGCTGGTGCCAAGGAACTTTAAGCTGCAAATTCCTAACAGCATTCCAGCCTGGAGGCTTGCCCCAGGCAAGTAGGTCTGAAGAGCTTTAACCCAAGCTAACTCCTAAACAAGAAACACTATTGTTTGAGAGCTATAACTGTTTAAACCACAGAACCAAGCGTACTGTGGCTCTCCTTTACTAAACTTCCTTGCCTCCTACCAGCCACATACCAGATTATGAGGGACCACAGGTATCAGCATCTGCAGATCCCAGCAGCTGAACTGCCTTTATTGATTGTCTTCACATTGCAGTACAGCTTGCACATCAGTTTTATTCTAGAAATACTAAAGATAAAATGATTAGATAAAATGGTTAGATAAGCAGGTCTGCCATGCAAAGCAAACAGCACTGATACACTCCTCAGCTTCTCATGGGTCCTAGCATCCCTAGGTAGGGTCTGAAATGGTACCATAATGGTACACCTCTGTTCCGTCTTCGCACTCCATGCTTGTTCCCTTCTGCTTTCCTCCACTGCACTCTGCACTTCTCCTCCCTTATGAAATCCTCTTGCATTTTCCAGCTGTCTCTGTGTCCATTCCAATGTTGTATGCCATTCAGACTCCCTTCCCCAGAGTCCTTCAAGTAACCTCAAAATTGCCATGAAACAGCACTACATAGTCACAACAAGCAGAAAGTAGAAGTTCAGATGATACTGGAGTTCCACACTGGGCTGTTTGGCAATCACACAAAGCCAGAGATTCTGCCACAGCTCAGTCTCCTCAGCATTTGAATTCTGCCTGCTGAACAGCATGTGACACACGTTTATGTATGATACAGCAGCTAGTATGAAGTGTCTCACAAGATTTTCCAGCAACACGCTTCTCCACATACACAACCAGCTTGTTTTGCTGTGCATATTATTTCCACCCACACCTACAACATGGTTATCTCTCTCCAACATCTTATCATAGCTGATCTACTGGTAAATTAAATTTACCTAAATTAATTTAAAGAGTAACATGCGGCCTCAGTTTTCTGCAGTAGATCACAACTTCTTCTTGGCTCTCATTTTATTAAGGATGCCATAGAGTTGCACCTCATTTTCTAAGCAGCAGCTGACTTGCCACCAGATACAGTTTATGCTTAGCAGTCCTTGATTTTCTTACCCTGCAAAAAGTCATGTAAGATTCAGGAAAATTATTAAGTGAGACCACGTTTTTTCTTGTTTTCTCCTGCAGCCTGGCTGTCACATTCTTTAATGACATCTTTATAAATGCTCTGTGTTTTGGTGCTGTGTGTTACCTATCAGATATTGAATGCAATGCACAGAAGCAGGATCCCAAAGCACTTGTGACACCAGTGTATCCATAAATTGCTGTTTTCTGTCTTTGTTTTCCTTTTTTGATGCAGGTATTTGGATAACTTAGAAATTAAAATTATATTCTGCTCTAAGTGATCATTATCAGATAGCATGAAAAGGGTACTTCTTATCCTTTCTACTACTGCATGCTTTGCTGTCTCATGAGCACTTCTCCTTTAATTTATCTATTACAAATCCTGGTGGGTGTATTCATTATGGACTAGGGATTGTTTAGGCAAATCATAGAATCATTATGGTTGGAAAGGACCACCAGGATCATCAAGTCCAACCTTCATCCTAACATCTCTCTAGCCACTAGACCATAGCCTCAAGTGCTACATCTACTTGTTTTTTAAACACCTCCGGGGATGGTGACTCCACCACCTCCCTGGGCAGTCTGTTCCAGTGCCCAGCCACTCTCTCAGTAAAGAATTTCTTCCTAATATCTAATCTAAACCTCCCCTGACGCAACTTGAGGCTATTTCCTCTCATTCTATCATTAGTAATTTGGGAGAAGAGACCAACACCAGCCTCACTACAACCTCCTTTTAGGTAGTTGTAGAGAGCAATAAGGTCTCCTCTCAGTCTCCTCTTCTCCAGCCTAAAGAGCCCCAGTTCCCTCAGTTGCTCTTCATAGGGCATGCTTTCCAGACCCCTCACCAGCTTCACTGCCCTTCTCTGGACCCGCTCCAGCACCTCGGTGTCCTTCTTGTACTGTGGTGCCCAGAACTTGGACACAGTACTCAGGGTGTGGTCTCATGAGTGCTGAGTAGAGGGGCATGATCACCTCCCTACTTCTGCTGGTCACACCATTTCTGATACAGGTCAGGATGCCCTCTTGGCCACCTGGGCACACTGTTGGCTCATGTTCAGCCAGCTGTTGACCAACACCCTCAGGTCCTTTTCTGACAGGCAGCTTTCCAGCCACTCCTCCCCAAGCCTGTATCGTTGCATGGGGTTGTTCTGACCAAAGTGCATGACCTGGCACTTGCCTTTGTTCAACCTCACACAATTGACCTCAGCCCATCGCTCATGAGTTATGAATCCCCTGGAAAAACAAAACCAAAACAAGACACCAATCAAACACATGGACACAGCTCTTAAACAGGTAAGTAATGCTGGATTCACTCCAGGGCTCTGTGTTAGGACAAGTTAACCCAGTAGCTGCTCGGTGTTCTATATTGCTCAGGACAAGAAGCTGTGAGTGCTCCTTCTTGCAGGTGTTGCTCCATGAATGGTTGATGATTCCATTTCAGCCTATAAATTTGATATGCACTTCTCCTGCATGCTGAATTGTATAAATTGAAAAGCACTGCATGACTTACAACTCCTAACAGAATAATTATTCAAAGGATGCAAGAGAAGTTGAGGTGGTGAGTATGTGTACCAGAACAAAGATGTACATTTTTAATCTCAGAAATTAAAGACCTAAGGAAATAGCACTAGAGACATTTTCCTCTTTCTATCTACTCAGGAGTCAGACACGATTTCAGTTCTTGTGTTAAAATTATCCCTTTCCTCACTCCAAACCAGGAATCCCACAGAAACCAGAGGAATATAGCATTTTAAGCGGTCATAGAAAAGGAAAACAGTCCCATGCAAACATAGCAGAGAATATAAATCAACTCTGAAAACCAGACAAGAGGATGTGTCACGATTCCACTCATGCCACTAAGGTGAGATCTCTCATCTAGTAAGTGGGAATTGTTGTCTGAGGGCGCTGAAAGACTGCTTTCCTCAGCAAGTCCTCTAATGGACGACCATTAGGCAAGAGGTGGACAATAAACATCTCTGCTGGTTTGCATCCTTGACTGGAAATAGCTCTGTGCTGAACTCAGTAAGGTAAGTGTATGCTAAAGATGCAGCTGTCTTCATGAAGCCATTCCACATAGGATTAAAACAGTGTCACAAAGATGGTAGGTGTCTGCATATGCTCAGATGATGAAGAGGTGATGAGTGGTTTACATGGATTTGCTTTTTTAGAACATGGTGCTTAAACCCCACCTAGATCATACTCTAGTACCAATACATAGATATGCATACCTATAGGAGCTAGGTTTTATTGCAGATATTTTAGGCAAGAATTTATATTGAATGTCATGCTGGTATTTACTGTAACAGTCATCTCTGAAATTTTATGCTAGCTATTGAATAGGCTGTTCTTCGAGACTATGGGGAGAGGGAAGACAACACTGAAATGTGAGAGCTAACTTCTAAAAACAAAAATAGTCCACCTACTGGGAAATTCAGCTGACAAGCTTCCCCCTTCATCCTATGGGGTTGTAAAAGGACATTTCTCTCAGGTTCCCTGTGCAGAAATTAGTATTACCTCCTGACATGATACCACATCATGCTATACTTTGTTCCAAATCTAAAAGCAGTTGCCCAAACAGGCCAATACTTTAAAAAGCAGACTTTGTTATACATGTACAAATAAGGTTAATGAGAAGAGAGTAAAATTTTGCATTGCCTTAGGAACACTGTACCTAGGAAACACTACATAAAATTCCTCCTTGTGCTATTGTGAACATATTCTTATAGCCTTCTTTGGTGTCTCCTGCCTTTTGATATGTGGTCCCAAGATTCTAACAAACAAAATATCGTAACACTGGTCATACAGCTTTATTGCAACAGGAAAACTACAATTCAACAGCATTTTAGAAATACTGATCAATAACATTAAAAAAA
>VZZY01022427.1:263-33949 GCA_013400335.1 Eurystomus gularis
GCTGCCCCATCCCTGGCACCATTGCAGGTGAGGTTGGCCGGGGCTCTGAGCACCCTGCTCTAGTTGCAGATGCCCCTGCTCCCTGCAGGGGGGTTGGACCAGATGACCTTGAAAGGTCCCTTCCCACCCAAACCCTCCTGTGATGCTACGAGTCCTGTTGGCAGCAGCATCCTCGGCTCACTGCCATGCGCCGTTCACTGTTTTAATGCATAACGCCATCGACTATCAGGTTTCCGGATTCTTAAACTGGAAGATTTCAAATTTATCTCAGCAATACCTTAAAGGATAAGTTTTGAACATTGAATCAATATTAATTAATTTAAAAAAAAAAAATAAAAAATCATGCAATTTTAACGTGCTTCAGCAGCCCAGTCCCAGCAAGCGCAGAGAGCAATCCTTCCTGATAAAAAATGTCACCCTGCCAGTCGCTTTCCTTGGGACATTTGGGGCACACGTTCCTGAAAATGAATTTCTCCGTTGAGCAGGGTTTCGATGGCGGCTGCCCGATGCTCTGCGCTTCCACGGCTCGGCTCAGGTGCTCCGTTGGTATCGGTGCATTTCTGTGGCTGCAAAGGTGGAAAAATCCTGCAGAGGTAGAAAAATACTCCAAATGTATATGAATACTTTAAAAGGTAGGAAAATCCTGCAAGGGTAGGAAAATCCTGCAAGGGTAGGAAAATCCTGCAAGGGTAGAACACGGATGTATTTGAAAGACACCTTTTTAAAGAAGTATTTTCAACGTTTCATAGAAATAGCTGCTTTCGCCTTTCTGCATGAAGAGCTGAATTTCTTTCGGCCAAATATGTTCCCCTTTTAATGCTGGAAATGTGCTTTTTTAAAGTTGGGCCTAAGAGATCCACAGTGGAAAACTTCCAGGTGTGTAAAAACAGAATCAACCATTAGATGGAGCTCATAAAAAAGAAATGCACCGTTTTTGTGTATATAAGAGATCTCCGAGACCAGATCTCTGTTCTGCGCACAGAGCACAGCCCGTTGCGTTCTGTACCTCTCTGTTTATTTAAAATATTTCAAGACTATTTTTGTTAACAGCTCTGCTCCATGAACATTCACCCTCCAGCTGCCAAACTTCCCTCTGACGGCGGTACTGGTATTTTTGATATGCCAGTTAGTGAGGAGTCCCCCTCCTCCTGTTAAAGGTATTTAGGAGTTACGACTTGGTAATGGACAACGGTGCCTTGGCCACGTCCAGAGAGATTAGAATAAGGAATTAAGGAATTAAAAAGGCATTTCCCAGTACAGGCATTCAGATCATTTTCTCTGATTTACATGCTGTTATTAAATTTTCTATTTTCCTGTAGTTTAGTTTAAACTGGGGTATTTAAATATATATTTAAAAAGTCTTTTCCAAGAATTTTGACATACCTTAGTAATACTAACAGGTCTTCTAGGTATTCTGAGCATTGGTATTGTTTTCCAAAAATAAACAAGGAGCTGAGGAGGTTTCGCAGTGGTGGTGAGAAAGGTACATCTCACCTGTTTTCATACCTGTTTCTGAAAGTATCAGATTTAACTGGTTTTGAAGCTCCTTCAGAAAGCTCCTTTTCTCGTACCAGAAGTGTCTGTGAATTTGTGCAAAATGCTTTAAACAGACATATTCAGACACTTCTACTTGCACTCGAGAGGCGAGTTAACTTGGAACACTGGAAGAAAATAGCGATCGGAAGGTATCGGCTGGTTTGTCAGAACAGCAGATCACTTGCTGAAGGACAGGACAGGAATTTGCGTTCTTGTTTTGGGCCAAAATCAGAGATTCCTAGAATGGTTTGGCTCAGAGGGGACATTTATAGGTCATTTAGTCCAACCCCCGGCGCTGAGCGCAGAGAGAGGTAAATAATCATAGAAAGGAATTTCTTGCTACAGACTTCCAGACCATTGTCTTTGATTTATATACTGTTATTAAATTTTCCATGATGTGCTCACTTATTTTAAATTACGGTATTTAAATATCTTAACATATAAAAGGGAAATCAGATGAGGACCCCAGCTTCAGCCTCTGGGCCTTTGCCTGGGTCTGGCGTGCTGGGGTCACCCCAAGCCAGCAGGTGACACGGACTTGAAAGGACATGGGGAAGGAGATCCCGAGGAGAAGAAAGTAGGGTTAAAATACTGAGAAATGCGGAGTTTGCAGCCGTGGTCACCGTAGCCCGTACACGTGCCAACAGATGTGCTCTGTTGTCTTGGGAAGAGTCATGAACAGTAGGAAGAGACCTGGGCTTCGTGTGCAGGACATAGTTCTAAAGTAATTATTTTGATTAATCTCAAAGAGAATTATAAACACCCGCCACCCCCCTGAAAAAAACCCCACGGGGAAGGTGTGGGCACAGCAAAGAGGCTTCTGCTGTTGGGCGTCTGTGGTGAACATCACCCACGTTCAGCGCCGGAGAGTTTCCAGCAGCAACCAGAATCCACGGGCTCCTGGGAGGCCGGAAAGGGGGTTTTTTGTTCTTCTGGCAGAAATCAAATTTGTGTTATTCTTGTTGCGCGGATCTGCTGGTAGGGGTGAGTCGGTCAGACACAGATGTGGGTGTGTGGTGAGGTCTCCTTAAATGTCTAATGTCTTTAGAAGGTCTGCCCGTGTGAACCGTGCTGCTTAACATGACGCTGAACCTGTTGGATTGTCAGCTGATAACTGGGATACATCAGCTGATAACGGGAGTAACTCAGATGGTAACTGGGATAAAGCAACTGGTAACTGAGGTGAATCAACTGGTAACTGAGATAAATCAACCGATAACGGAAATACCTCAGCTGGTAACGAAATACCTCAGCTGATAACTGAGATACATCAGCTGGTCACTGCCTGTCAGTGAAGTTGTTGGCTGGAAACAACACTTTGCATTACGTCTTTTAGGGTTAGAGTGATGGCGGTGCCTTTGTAGGAGACAGAAATACCGTGGTGCCTGTAGAGGTTTGTACACCCTGTGCAAACAAAAGCCCAAACCAGCACAGAAGTGGGTTTAAATGAATTTTATTAAGCAAAAGCAGCTGTGGCTGAGGAGATACTAAGTATTAGCAGATTGCCACAGGTCCTGTCACTGAAAAACATCATTGAGGAAAATGATATCTTAAAATTTAAAAAGGTAGAGGAATCCTGTATTATGGAAGGGAACATTATAGTTTCCGAGTGATTGCTTTCACCTTGAAGAAAGCAAACATTTAAGTTGGTATGTGCAGGGATTATTGTCCTGTCACGTAATTATTCCTGCACCTTCCTCCAAAAAAGCCTTAAAAATGAGTTTTATGAACCTTCTGCTTAGAACATGCCTTGTCTGGGTTAAAAAGCAGACTGGAGAGGGGTGAGGAGCGGGCTGCCTGGCACAAGTGCTGCTTTGCTGCTGTGAGCAGTCTCGATTAGATCATGACGTGAGGGCTGGGGTGAGTTGCTGACGATGGATGTGCCGTGGTGGTGGTGGCAGCTCGTGGTATCCACCAGCAGTGACCAGGGCAGCTGTAAACTAATAATATTAGTTTATATTAGCTGATTGAGAGAGCTGGCGTAAGAAGAAAAGCTATTCGAGTCGCTGTGTGTGACTGTCCTCTTGCTTGCTTATTTAATTTGCAATATGGAGAATATTTTATGTCAAGCTTAAGCAGCAAGTTGAATTTCATTTTCTTTTTTCAAAGCCCCAAATTAGAGGAGTCGAATCAAACCTTCTCTTTTGCCGTCTACATAAAATGGAAGTCCTGGTGGAAGCAGAACCGTTTGCAATCCAGAAGTGGGTTTTTTTCGCTGTTCAAACAGATTGCTCCATAATTCGGTTTTTCAGTTGGACTCAGGGGTGACGGGAGCTGCCAGGTCTGGCCCCGCGGGCCGCGCAGGGTTTGAGGAAACCTTTTATTCCATTGCAGGTCCCTACAAGGCAGTTCTCACCGAGCTGCGTCTTTTCCTTAACCCCACAGGATAAATTATTTAGATGTTACCTGTAGAAGGCAAAAAGAGAGCCCAGTATTGATATTAATATTTATGTAGCCTAAAAAGAAGCCGTTCTACGGTGTGGTTGTTGGTGTGGTCTGGACTTAAGGCACCACTCAATAAAGAGACCTGCTGTCACCAGGAGCAGGCAGGAGCTCCCGCAGATCCCCAGGGGCCGTTTCCAGGAGTTTCCTTTGCTAAATGGCTTTTAACACTTCAGGCAAAGGTAGTTTGCAGCATTTTTAAACATTTGGTTTTTCTTTTTTTCCTGAATGTTTTTACAGGAATTCTTTTTTTCTCTTTTTTTTTTTTTTTAATCCATTACTTTCCATTATTGAATTTTTAATGCTTTTCTTCCCTACTTGTTGAACAGCACATTAAGATTCCTGGCCCTTGCTCAAGCTGCCCATTACGCTGCAGGGCAGCTCCATAACTCAGCTCTATCGACGGGACGTGCCAAATTAGAATTTCCCAGCTTTCAACGGCTTCCTATCAGCCTGTGTTTTATAACGTATTTATAACGCATCAAAGCTGCTTGCTTTGGAATGGGGGTGGGAAACGAGGCGGCGGGTCGGCAGGAAGAGATCAGGGAGGCGTGATGGGCTGGAGCCAGGGTTGTTCCAGCAGCCTCTGGTCTCGCTGGTCTGAGGAAACTCCTTTTTCCCAGTTTTGTTTGTTTCCCCATTGTGGGGCAACGGCCTCGGTGGAGGTGTTTGTGCCGGAGTTTCATAGAGCTGGTGTTTGGCTGCCAAACAGACCCATCAGGTTGAGGTGGGAAGCTGTGCAGAGCGTGTCCAGGTTCGTCCTCATGTCCCTGGTGCCTCCCGTTGCGTTGCCCAGCGTCACCCGGACAAATGTCACCCACAAATTTCAGTGTGGTGAAATTTGTATGCCATGTAACACATGGGGAAAAAATCATGCTGTAAAGATGTCATGTCGGATAGAAAATCACTGCATTTCATCACGTGTGAATAATGACATTGGGAAGAAGTTCTTCGCTGTGAGGGTGGTGAGACACTGGAAGGGGTTGTCCAGGGGAGTTTGTGGATGGTCCATCCATGGAGGTGTTCAAGGCCAGGTTGGACAGGGCTTTGAGCAACCTGGTCTAGTGGGAGGTGTCCCTGCCACGGCAGGGGCTTGGAACGAGAGGATCTTTGAGGTCCCTTCCAACCCAAACCATTCTGTGACTCTCTGATTCTACAATGTGATCTTGGGTAATCACTGTTACTTGTCACCAAACACGCTGTCCACGCAAAGCTGTTGAATTCGCATTCACAGGGAGATGAGGGTCATCACAAAAATGTTTCTTGAGTCACTGTTTGACCTTAATTTCGTATATTTTATTTTTTTTTTTCCCTCAGTACATTGGTAAATGGGAATATAGCTTTGAGGTAANATGGAGGTGTTCAAGGCCAGGTTGGACAGGGCTTTGAGCAACCTGGTCTAGTGGGAGGTGTCCCTGCCACGGCAGGGGCTTGGAACGAGAGGATCTTTGAGGTCCCTTCCAACCCAAACCATTCTGTGACTCTCTGATTCTACAATGTGATCTTGGGTAATCACTGTTACTTGTCACCAAACACGCTGTCCACGCAAAGCTGTTGAATTCGCATTCACAGGGAGATGAGGGTCATCACAAAAATGTTTCTTGAGTCACTGTTTGACCTTAATTTCGTATATTTTATTTTTTTTTTTCCCTCAGTACATTGGTAAATGGGAATATAGCTTTGAGGTAAGTCCAGTAGCGACCACAACCCCCGTAGCAAACCCTCGACCAGCGCATCTCTCGCTTCGCTTGCGGTGCTGTGTAGAAGTGGCTTAGTGCCTTCCCTTCATTTAAGAACTTAGTTTATTTAGTTATTTATTAAGAACTGAGTTTATTTAGTGCTTTTTTAAGGACTTAGTTTATTTAGTTCTTTGTTAAGAACTTTATTTAAGAACTTAGTTTATTTAGTTATTTAGTAAGAACTGAATTTATTTAGTGCTTTTTTAAGAACTTAGTTTATTTAGTTATTTATTAAGAACTTAGTTTTAGCCCTTTATGAAGAACTTTATGTAAGAACTTAGTTTTAGTCCTTTATTGATGACTTTATTAAGAACTTAATTTAGTTCTTTATTAAGAACTTTATGTAATAACTTGGGTTTTTTAGTTATTTATTAAGAACTCGAGTTTATTTAGTGCTTTTTTAAGGACTTAGTTTATTTAGTTCTTTGTTAAGAACTTTATTTAAGAACTTAGTTTATTTAGTTATTTATTAAGAACTCAGTTTATTTAGTCCTTTATTAAGAACTTTAAGAACTTAGTTTATTTAGTCCTTTACTGACGACTTCATTAAGAACTTAGTTCTTTATTAAGAACTTTACTTATTAAGAACTTCAGTTATTTAGTTCTTTATTAAGAACTTAGTTCTTTATTGAGTTCTTTATTAAGAACTGAGTTCTTTATTAAAGGAAAACATTGCAGATTTTGTTTATTACCTTCTTCGACAGTAATGTTTGATAAAATGAGTGAAGGGGACAACTGATCCCTTACTTTCTTCACTGTAGATTTTATACAGTTCGTGCAGCCTCGCTGATGTAGGGAAGTTAGACTTCATGTCCTGTGTCCCAGAGGAAAGAATCTGGCCAGATTACCAAAATAATGCCTAGTGCTTTTTATACCTATGTAAGGAGTCTGTTAAATGTAGACATTGAACAGAAGCAGAAATAGAAATATTCAAAATAGAACTAGAAATAGAAATAATCAAAGTAGAACAAAAGTAGAAGTAGAAATAGTAGAACAGAAGTAGAAATAATAGAAATAGAAACATGATATAAGCATGCAATATAGAGAGATCATGGCATTTCGAAGTAATTTATTTATGCACCTCTGTTTTCCCTTGCAAGAACAGCAGACAGAAGTGAACACGAAGCAATAATACATAATGAAACAAAAACAAGCGTTGATGTTCGTGCTGGTGACTCAAAGTGACATTATAAGGACATTTGTTCTTCATGTTTTCTGTGGCCTCGTTCCGTTTTCCCCTCACCAAACCAAAACCACCGAGCAGATAGAACAGGAGATAAACCCAAACCCCCATCGCAACCCACCTGCTCTTGGTGTGGTGAAGGGAGAGCTGAAATCGCCGCTGGGGGAAAAAATTCCTATCTCCTTGCACGTAAATGTTTAATTGGTGATGTTTTAAATTCCGTAACACTCAAGCAGGCTTCGGGGTGTTTAGTAGGGGTGTGGCTGCCGGGGAAGCAGGGTCTCTGCCCACAGCTGGCTGGCAGCAGGCGGTGTGTGCGGAGGAGGGCGCGAGGCCGTGCTCGGGCCTCAGCGGGTCTCAAGGGGAGAGCAGAACATTTTTTGTGAGCCTAAAGCCTAGTCCGTGCCTATTTATTTTTGTTCTGCGTGTGTCAGCGAGCGCAGTTTGCCCACGATTTGACACCAGAGCGTTCCCGGGCACAACCACCCGTCAGCAGTCCTCCTTCGAGCGGTCTCGCCTTCGTCTGGTCACCACCATGGATGCCCAATCGAACCGACCGTTGCTTCTCCCTTCGTTTGTCTTTGCCTTTGCTGCTGTTGTTTACTTTTACCATTTTTCTGTCGTGCAGACCCACACGTTCCTCCACATAATCACGCAGTCCTGCCTGACACTAAGCAGGATAGAGGACGGCAGCCGCGGGCCCACGGTGGAGGCCTGCGACGGCAGCCCCGTGCAGACCTGGATGCTAAGGAACTACACCAGGCTGGAAGTCTTTAGAAACATTTTTTACAGCCCCACTGACTATTTCCTTTAACAGACGGTTGGAGGTTGGTATGGAAAAAGCAAATATAACGTGTAGTGATTTAAGCCGTTCCCAGAAAAACGTGTCTCTGTTCCGGTGAAACTCGGCTGAATTCCTTTCGTGTTTCCTCAGGGGGCTGTGTAGATTTGTGATGTTATATGTGTTTGGTGTTAGTCAGTGTTAGCTACTGGTAGTTAATACTAGTTATAACTGGTTATTATTAATTATGACTAATCGTAGACGAATTCAACCACTTGATCTGTTGATGTCAATGTGACTGTTACTGTTTGTGATAGCTGAAGATTTCGCCCCAATTCCGTGACGCGTAAATAGAATAAAAAGGTTGGGGCGACACTTTATACAAAGGCCAGTGGTGATAGGGCAAAGGTGATGGGTTCAAACAGGACAAGGGTAAACTTAGATTGGAAATTAGGACACTGGCACAGGTTGCCCAGGGAAGCTGTGGATGCTCCATCCCTGGAGGTGTTCAAGGCCAGGTTGGACAGGGCCTGGAGCAACCTGGTCTAGTGGGAGGTGTCCCTGCCATGGCAGGGGGGTTGGAACTAGATGATCTTTGAGGTTCCTTCCAACCCAAACCACTCCATGATTCTGCGATTCTGTAACAGGGTAGCACAGGCTGCAGAGCCTGGGCCAAGCCTGGGCAGCATGCTCAAGCATGCTTTGTGGACAGTATTTCAGAAAATGGCTTTTTTTCTAGTACCTTTTTTGCTGTGAACAACATTTTGCTGGTGTCTTTCATTTGCTAAAGTCACATTTTAAAACTGAGACCTCCCGCAGTCACTGATATTCGTGGTATCTACCACTAGAGTAAAGCAGAGCTGGGGTTAAGGGTGGGTGCTCCATCATTTTTGAGTACGCCATCAGTCATTTTGCAGATGACACCAAATTGGGTGGGAGTCTTGATCTGATGGAGGGTAGGAGGCTCCACAGAGGGATCTGGCCAGACTGGATCAATGGGCTGAGGCCAGTGGGCTGAGGTTCAACAAGGCCAAGGGCTGAGTCCTGCACTTGGGGCACAACAGCCCCCTGCAATGCTCCAGGCTGGGAGAAGAGTGGCTGGAAACTGCCTGGCGGAAAAGACCTGAGGGTGATAGTCAAGAGGCAGCTGAAGATGAGCCAGCGTGTGCTCAGGTAGCCAAGAAGGCCACCAGCATCCTGGCTTGTACCAGCACTGGTGTGGGCAGCAGGACCAGGACAGGGATCGTCCCCCTGGACTGGGCACTGGGGAGGCCCAACCTCAAATCCTGGGATCTGTTTTGGGCTCCAACCGCGACAGGGACTTCACTCTTCACTCCCAGAAGGACCTTGAGGGGCTGGAGCGTGGCCAGAGAACGGCAACGAAGCTGGGGAAGGGTCTAGAGCAGGAGTGTGGTGAGGAGCAGCTGAGGGAGCTGGGGGTGTTGAGCCTGGAGAAAAGGAGGCTCAGGGGAGACCTTCTGGCTCTGGACAACTCCCTGAAAGGAGGCTGGAGCCAGGTGGGGTCAGGCTCTTCTCCCAAGGAACAAGTGATAGGACAAGAAGAAATGGCCTCAAGTTTCATCAGGGCAGGTTTAGGTTGGAGATGAAGAACAATTCCTTCCCTGCAAGGGTTGTCGTGGGCTGTGCCAGGCTGGGCAGGGCAGTGGTGGAGTCCCCATCCCTAGAGGGGTTTCCAAGCCATGGAGATGTGGTGCTGAGGGACATGGGTTAGTGGTGTCCTCGCAGTGCTGGGTTCACAGTTGGACTGGATGACCTAAAGATCTCTTCCAGCCAAAACGAATCAATGTTTCTCTGATTTTTCCATGATGTATTCAGTCTCCGCTCGTCAGAGCTGTTATTTGCATACATTTGGTAAGCGGGAATTACCGAGCTCGCTCCCGTGCATCTGCATGTCTGTGCAGCTCCGCACCCGTGCACGTGTCCTCACGTTGGAGTAAAACACACAGCTTGGGCTGCCTTGTAGGAGTATCACATTGCCTGGTAATTAATTGTTTTCCAAGCAAACGGGACCTTTTTTGTAATAGCCTAAATAATGATGGAACACAGAAGGCAAAAACTCTCTGAGACGGTTGAAAATCCCAATGATATGGTAATCTAGCATGAAATTATACCCTGAATACAAGGGAACAGCTGATGGAGGCAGCAGCAGCAGCATTTTTAGACTTGTTTGCATTTCTGGTTATAGTAGGAAATGATGGCAGCTTAATTGCACTTAAAACAATATAAGTAAAGAATCAGTGATGCTTTGAGCAGCGCTATTTAGTAAACAAACCGCTTCTGTTAGTGCTGCTAATTCTTTCCTCTTGCCATTAGAGAGCGGGGGGAAAAAAAGCCGTATATTCATCACTGCATCTCAAATGGCCCCTGGGTGGTTGGTTCTAATATCTGCAGGCTTTTCTCCAGGAATTGCCTGATCGCGTGTTTTTGGCGGAGGAGCGAGTCTCGAGGGACAAGCTATCGAAAGAATATTCGCGATGCACGTTTCGGAGCGTTAGAACGCGACGTGACGAGCCGGCGTGAAATCGCAGAGCGCGCCGGGGCAGGGGGGGTTGGGGTGGTAAAACCACCCCGGTCGTTGGCAGAGGGAGAATGTCCCAGCAGCTGCATCGAAGCGCTGGGTGATGGTCTTTTTTAATGTGGAGATGCACAAGTGGTGTTTGTTAGCAGTGAGACTGCGTCAGAGAGGTGTTGCTAAAATGAGTCGTTTATCTGCAGAACTTCGGTTACAGTAGTGTTATTGGTATCATAGAGCCACAGAATGGTTGTGGTTGGAAGAGACCTTGAAGATCATCGAGTCCAGCCGTTAACCGAGCACTGCCAGGGCACCACTAACCCATGTCCCTCAGCACCACATCTCCACGGCTTGGAAACCCCTCCAGGGATGGGGACTCCACCACTGCCCTGGGCAGCCTGGCACAGCCCTTCACAACCCTTGTGGGGAAGAAATTGTTCCTCATGTCCAACCTCAACCTGCCCTGGTGCAACTTGAGGCCATTTCCTCTTGTCCTGTCTCTTATTCCTTGGGAGAAGAGACCAGCACCCACCTCTCTACGACCTCCTTTCAGGGAGTTGTAGAGAGTGAGGGCTCCCCTGAGCCTCCTTTTCTTCAGACTAAACAGCCCCAGTTTCTCCTCTCTCTCCTCTCTCTCCTCTCTCTCCTCCTCTTCTTTTCCATTCCATTTGTATTTATACTCGCAGGGGTGTGCGATGGAGCGAGCAGCTTCCAGTGCTCTGTTAGCTGCTGTCTTCCAGGAGACCTCAGCACTGTGGCTGCTCCAAGGCTTCTGGTCAGGCTCTACCATCATGGGATAGGTTCATCCTTTCTCCAAGAGGCTGCAGATTTTTTGCTACTCATCCTTATTCCTCAGTTTGTACCTTTGTGAGGTGTTTGATGTAAAATTGTTCTCCGCTCTGGTGTTGGGTCTGCAAACAAGGTTTGGCTCCTCAAATAGCCTGTTTGCTTGGTTGTTCTTGTTGGGGCAGGGCTGTAATCCCTGTGGAGATGCTGTACAGCAGCTCAGACCTTGTTTGACCGCTTCACCTGGAGCATTAACCTACCTGTGTAGGTTGCTTGCCAGCTTTTAGATGCAGTGGAAGAACACTTCCCTAGAAGTGCTCAAGGCCAGGTTGGACGGGGCTTTGAGCAACCTGCTCTGGTGGGAGATGTCCCTGGCCATGGCAGGGGGGTTGGACCAAGATGATCTTTAAAGTCCCTTCACTCCAAACCGTTCCATGGCTCTTCAACAGGGTGCGTATAATCCAGTGGGGCAGCGGAGCTGGTGCAGGTCCCACAGCGGGCAGCTCCATGGCTGTGTCTGCAGGGCTTGTCTGGAGTAAACCCCTCTGAGATCTGGACAGGGGAGCATGAGGTGCTGGGCTGGCATGTGGGGGTCCAGCCCGGATTGATCTTCAGCTTCATCCTCAGCCATAAATGGCCCACAGCCATCCTCCAGCACTGCACTGCCCTGCTCCCGCGTGTTTCAGCGTCCAGGTCACACAGATCTGTCCCAGCCGTACCGTATGTGCGGGTTTGCGTAGAGGAGACCTTAAAGTGTTTGCGTCAGGAACTGAAAGGCTGTTTAGGAACCAGTGAACTGGTCAGTGCAGCACTTCATAGCAAAGGTGCTTAAGGTTTGGGCTTCATCGCCGTGATTTTGGTGTCAAACCCTGAGACCAACCCTGGAGCAGTGCTGGAGAGAACCCCTGCAAACGCACCCATCTTTTATCTAGGTATAGACCTTCACGTTTACCTTCCCTGGATCTCTCCATGAACATGTCCTCCCAATGCTTTTGAGCAAAAGATGATTTATTTCTTCCAAATAAACGCTGTGTCCCTCTGACTCTCCCGTTCCTCAGCAATGCAGCATCTGTGGTGGGAAGGGGCGGGTGTCCCCAAGGAGAAAAAATGTCTTGGAAACAGAAGAGTTTTCATCTGCGTGTTGCCCTTGATCATATAATACTTAGCAAATATATTTCCATTAGCAACTATTTCTGACCTAAGTGCACGTCTGGAGTGCACGTGTTGAGGTTGCTGGAGACTAAGCTCCTTCATCCAAAGTCCTGTTGCTCTGAAGTATTTCAACTTCCTTGCACTCACTTTGTACTTTTCTGTCCCGTTTATCCGTTGCTGGGTTCAGCAGAGGCACTCACTGCCCGCGTTGCTTGGCCCCACGTCAGAAGGTGAGCTGGGCACCTCGTGGAGCAGCAAGTAGTGTGGTAGAGGTCTTGTAGAGCCGTCCAAGTGATAGCTGGGATGAGAACCTGTCTTGTGGCTTGTGTAGTGACTAGAACAATAATGAGATAAGACCGAAAATGCAATTACAGCAGTAATTATCTTGCTGCAGCTCTTACCCTTCTCTGTTGCAGAAGCTCACCCTGAGGCACGTCAACAGCAACCAGTGTCTGGATGAACCATCGGAGGAGGACAAGATGGTTCCCACCATGAGGGAGTGCGGCGACAGCCGGTCCCAGCAGTGGCTGCTGCGCAACATGACCCTGGGTGCCTGAAGCTGGCGCAGACCTGCTGCCTCGGCCAGGATGTCCTCCTCCTCCTTCTTCTCCTTCTCCTCCCTCTCCTCCCCTCCTACTTGCTGAGGCCAGCAGCACCGAAGTCCTCTCCAAGTCCCAGCTGTCGGTGCAAAGTCACTGGGGGGGTTTCTTCAAAGCGGTGGGTCTCAAAACCTGTGGCTGTTCAAGAGAAGTTCATCTGAGCCTGTCAGTGTCAGAACATGTGCTGTTACCACCACAAACGTTCTCAAAATTGGTTCAGAGAAACCCCTCGAGCCCTGTATCCAAAGGTTTGGGGTGGAGGGTGTTTTCTGGGCGTCACACACCGCGGCGGAGAGGTGACCCGATACAAAATGCCTTATGACAGCAGCTGGCACTGGGAACCATCCCGGCAGGCATCTCCTGAGCTGGACGCCTTGGCGCTGGGCTTTCTTGGCAACGCGGTGGGGATATTTGCTGCTCGCTTGTGTCGAGTGGGACTCGGTGAGAGCCACGCTGAGCAGCAAAGTCACCAGACAGGGTGAAAGCGGCGTGGTTTGTGCCAGGAAAAAAAATGAGACCTGGTGTTTGGGAAAGCAGCAAAACTGAGCAAGGACTTCACTCAGAAAGTGAAATTAAATCAAAGGAGGCACCAGCAAGAGACGCAGGAACTGTGTGAAGGAGGAGGAGTGACACGTGGGTACCTCAGACCAGCGGAGATGGAACTGTCCTCTGCTAGGGGAAGAGGAACGGCTGAGGCTGAGACCTGGGGAGCTGCAAGGAGGCTGCAGATGGAGGTACCAAAAACTGAGACCACTGGAGACTGAGAGGTGGTCTGAACTTGATCACGGGCTGCTGCCCTTGAGCATTAGCTTGTACCTGCATCCTGGCTAGGACACGGACAAGAGCTTCATCCGCAGACCCCCTACGAACAGAGGACGGAACTGGATGGACTCTTGAGTTCCAGCTCCAGATGTTCTTGCTTCGATAGCGATGACAGATGCTTATTTATATTTTTAATAACTCCGTGGCTTAACCACTTTGTCAGCACGGTTATTCGGAGCGAGCTGATGGCACACGGTCGTAGCGGAGGCGTCGCTGGAACCGTGGTGGGGTGTGGGGAAGGGTCCTCTACGTACGGGTGACATCTCCTCTATGTTCTGGTGACCTTTCCTGTGGTTTTCCCCAAAACACATCCGCGGTGCAATGGGCCGGGATTTTGGCAATAGTCTCTAACCTCTCGTTGTCGTGAGGGTTCAAGAGACCTAGATCATCATGGGCAGCAGCCGCGGCAGAACTTCAGCGCGGGTAAGTGGTGAAAGGGTTTCCCGTTGTTCCACTCAATTCCTCAAAAGGTCTGTTTATGCACTAGGTCGTTAAAAAAAATGACTATTTTCTGTATAATGCTCTGGTTGTTATGGATTAATAGTGTCATATATGTACGTATTATAAATTTATAGATCATATTTTCTTGATACACATCATTAAATGAAGAATAGAAGGATATGAAACTGGAGAAGTGATTGCTGTGCGTGCACGGGAGCTAGAGTATCACGGATTAACTCAGGTTGGAAGCTCGGCTAGTCCAGCCTCCCTGCCCAAAGTAGGGTCAGACACTTCCAGGATGAGAACTTCCAGTTCTTATCTCCACATCACCACAAAAATGCATGATATGGCTAAAAGCTGGCAAAACAGGAGAGGCTTTAATCCTGATTCCTCCAGAGAGCGCGCAGACAGCGCGGACAAATTCAAACACCCATCTCCACGCAGGAAAAAAAATGAATCCGTTGTTTCTTCATCTCCTTTCCGAGGACTTTTGCCACCTGCACAGCCACTCATGCTGGAAGGTCCTGGATCCAGGCACTTGGCTTCTGCAGGTCATTGCAGAAGCAAGCGTTGTGGAAGGTCCTACAGCATCCAGGAGCATTAGGAGAGGGCAGCTGGTGGTGCCATCTCTTCTGGGTTCCTCTGTCACTGAGGAAATACCCTTGACTGGGAAGAAGGTGGCTGCCAAGTCTCATCCCTTTTCCAATCCCAGGATTTTCTTGATGTCTTGTTTCCAGCTGTCAAGGCTGGAGGTGCGACCTCAGAAACAAATGAAGAAAAGAGTATTTTTCTCCTTAGAATGACTATAAAGGTTAATATTCTTCCAAAGTGTACAACCCCTTGACTGAGATACCAAGCTTGCGGAGCTGGGTGTCAGTGCCTGCACGGCTGTGCCCCTGCTCTGGGGAAAAAAGAAGGGAGATGCCTCGGGGTTGGACTATTAGTGAGGGGTCTAGAGCACAAGTCTGGTGAGGGACGAGTCTCAGTTGAGGGACCTGGGGTTGTTGAGCCTGAAGAAAAGGAGGCTCAGGGGAGACCTTCTGGCTCACAACAACTCCATGAAAGGAGGTTGGACCCAGGTGGGGTTGGGCTCTTCTCCCAAGGAACAAGTAATAGGACAAGAGGAAGTGGCCTTAAGTTGCACCAGGGGAGGTTTGGATTGGACAGGAGGAACAATTTATTCCCCACAAGGGTTGTGAAGGGCTGTGCCAGGCTGGGCAGGGCAGTGGTGGAGTCCCCATCCCTGGAGGGGTTTCCAAGCCGTGGAGATGTGGTGCTGAGGGACATGGGTGAGTGGTGACCTGGCAGTCACCACTGGTGCTGGGTTAACGGTTGGCCTTGATGATCTGAAAGGTCTCTTCCAACCAAAACGACTCTATGATTCTGTCTCGTCTGATCCCACTCCTTTGGGCCGCATCTCACGGGCGTGCTGGGCAAAGCCTCGGATGAGGCAGTTCTCAGAAGGTCAGAGCTATTGAGCAATTTGATCAAGAGGAGTTGGGCAGTGCTGGCGAATGCCCCAGCCCGCTGTCACCATTGGTGGTTTTTTGGGTAGCATCCCCACGTCTAATACAGGTGGTGAGACTACACCACGTGTATCCTGCTGCTAACCACGTGCTGATGCTGTTGGATGAACACCAGCCGTGTGCTTTACTGCTTCTGTGGCTTTCCGTGTCCACGCTGCCTCTCCAACATGGAATAGCGTCCACGCAGAACCATCGCTCTGATCTGTGGCCACCTCCTTTTTATTTTATTTCTTTGCGAGTACGTGTTCAGGACCACTCGGTAAGCGACGCCTCGTGAAAAGGAACTTAGTTGGGGCATCTACAGCCTCAAGGGGGTTGTAGATGCCCCAGCATTGGATATGTCCAAGGCCAGGTTGGACGGGGCTTGGAGCAACCTGCTCTAGTGGGAGGTGTCCCTGCCATGGCAGGGGGTTGGAACTGGATGATCTTTAAGGTCCCTTCCAACCCAAACCATCCTGTGATTCTATGAGTTCTGCTTGGTACTTTCTGAAGCAGGAAAAAAAAAAAAGACCGAGGTGTGGTGGTTTGGAGGACGCGCTTACAGAGGCTCCTGAATATGTGCTGGGAACTCTAAATTAAATTTATAAAAGTAGATTGTGGATAAAGAATGACGCGTTTTAAATGTCGTAACAGGTATTACATGGTATAGCGGTATATCTGCTGTATATTTACATATTTATACATTTTTGTAGAATTAAAATATGCTGGTTTAGTTTTCTTCTGGCGCATTTGTCTTCTTCTGTACGTGCGTATTTTTTATATGGTGAAACCCCAGATTCTTCTCTGCAGCCCCTGTAGTTTTAGATCCTTTATTTCCAGGTACAACGTCAGAACTAGTCAGAAGGGCTTCTCCTGCTGTGGTGGGAGCGGTGGAGACGTGGCCGTACACGAGTGCCTCTGGGCTGGTTGACCGGGACCTCTTTGGCTGTCCCTCGGTTGGCCTTCAAGGCTCAATTTTCCAGACAACCCCTGGAAAACGTTGTCGTGCAAGAAGACTGAGCTTGGCCACCTCAAAGGCCAAGGGAGCAGGTCAAGGTCCTCATCTCACGTTTGAAGCCCTGGTTTTTGCCCTTGTGTGCTAGATGTTGCCCAAATGCTGCGTTAACTGTCCCTGGTTTGGAAAAATAATGATAATTCAGTGGGAAATGAGTTGTTTCCGTATAAATCCTGCTTCAGCTCTCCCTGCAGTGCGCACGGAAGGGCCAGGATGGGCAGCTGTGGATCATGGACGTCGTGGCTGGTTTGTGGTGCTCCTTATCCCAGTATTTCCTGATTCTGGAGCTGTAAGGAAAAAAAAGAATCTGGTTGTTTATTATAGATAATTCATGATGCCATTAATGGAGCTTTAGTCTCACTTTGGTGGCCAGAGGATTTTGCTCCAGGGAGACCTCATTGTGGCCTTCCAGTATCTGAAGGGGGCCTACAAGAAAGCTGGGGAGGGACTTTTGACAAGGGCTTGTGGTGACAGGATGAGGGGTGATGGGTTCAAACTGGAAGAGGGGAGATTTAGATTAGATGTAAGGAAGAAGTTCTTCACTCTGAGGGTAGTGAGACACTGGCACGGGTTGCGCCGGGAAGCTGTGGATGCTCCATCACTGGAGGTGTTCAAGGCCAGGTTGGATGGGGCTTTGAGCAACCTGGTCTAGTGGGAGGTGTCCCTGCCATGGCAGTTGGACCTGGATGATCTTTAAGGTCCCTTCCAACCCAAACCATTCTGTGATTCTATAATTCTCTGATTTATAAAGTTGCATCTTGAGTTATGAAGCAGCTGGATGAGTTCTGGTAACAAGGGAGGAGGGAGAATATTTTTAAATGTGATCTCTAAACATAAATGAAAATGAATCCTCAGGACACTGCGAGGGGGAGAGCAGTTCATGGCAGCACCGCGGTGGGAACGGTAACGGAGAAATTTCGTCATAGATAATAATATGGAATTACTTCCATTGAAATTGCTAGATCGAATCCAGCCTTTTTGTTGCTTATAAAGTGTTAAGAAAAGTGGAAAGAGTTACGAGTGAGAGAAGATCATCGTCTGCGTTAGTGTTACTGGCAGAGAAATGATAACGTCGAAGGTGATAAAGATTTGTTTTTTTAATAGCCATTTTCATTTCCTAATTCATCTTCTACGCTGGTGCAGCGTCCTTTGATCAAATAACGCGCAGAAGTGGATGTTTTAATGAGCGTACCGGATGATATCTTATTTAACGAGATGATGTCCTTCCAGAGTAGCCTCCTTGATCGTGCAACTACAGGGTAAGAAAAAACGAAATCCTTTTTATCGAGGTTTCCCCGCTTCAGGTTGTCTTCAGAGGAGCACGTGTCTGTGTTTGTTTCTGGTGAGCTGCCGTTTCTATAAACACGCGTCGCGTACGTGCGATTAAAAACGGGACTGTCGAGTTCCTGCTCTGATTATTAAACTATTTTGCAAGGAGGCAATTAACTGTAGAGCTCGTGTTAATTACAGCATGCGAGTCGTTTAAATGGATCATAAAGTAATCTGTTTGTGCATAATGAACGCAGACGTAGAGGGATTTTTCTTTTTTCCTTCGCGTTTCTCAGAAGTGTTAATAATTAGGACTGATTATAGAGCTGAAGTTAGTGAGGGAAACAACCTCGTTCTTCCTAAAACCTGCACGTGCCTTTATCTCTTCTCCTGAGGTGTGTTCAAGGGTTTTGTGGAGCCAGGCCCCCATGAATGAAGCCCTGCAGGGTGTCACTGGGGGTGGCTTGTTCACCTTGGCTTGCCAGGACGTCGAGGTATGAAATGGGACTTTGGCAGGACGTGGCTGCAAGATCACGACCTTGCAAAGCAGCGCGTGGGTTGTAGCCTCACCACCCATCAGGGCTGATGGAGCTCCGCTCCAGCGAAGGATCTCTGCTTTGAAATCTCACGGGGCAAGGAGTCCACGTGGGTATGGACCATCTCTAACAGACCCGGTGCCGCTTGCCCTGCGTAGGTAAGTTTATGTACTGATAAAGCTGCAGGTTGTTGTCAGCTTTCATGGTGATGCCGGTTGTTTCTCAACAGCTCAGCCTTGTTCCCAGAACATCACCAGATGGAGTGTGTGGCTGCATAACGAAGTGCCTTGAGGATTAGAAGGGCGTCTTCAGCCACCTTAGAGCGGCCTCCTGGGGAAGAGAAGCACAAAAACCTGGACTGGTGAGGGCAGAAAGCTCCCAAGTGAGACAGTAAATGAGTTACTGAGTGTCTGAGACTGCTGGTCTGCAAAGGTCCCTTTTGTATTCACCTGGCTTTAAATGCGTGGTTTTGTTAAAGCCTTAAAGAAGGGTTGGGATGCAGAGGGTGGGTGGTGTGTCTGCGGGGTCCCTGGGGAGCGGGGGGACAGCAGGACCCCCGTGCTGGCACTGCCCTGGTGTGATGGTGGGGCTCCCCATGGGGAAAACAACCAAGACCCAGCACTACTTGTGGTTTTCACCTCCGAAGTTTGCTGTAGTTGCTTCTGACAGTTTAGCACAAACATGTCAGATGAGCTGGAGGCCGGTATGGGAGTCACGTCAGGAGAGCAGGTGATTTCACCCCGTGCACCAGTACAGGTGAGGGGTTGACCTTCTGGGCATCAGCTCTGCAGAGAAGGACCTGGGAGTCCTGGTGCACAAGTTGCCTGTGGCCAAGAAGGCCAATGGTCTCCTGTGCTGCATTAAGAAGAGTGTGGCCAGCAGGTTGAGGGAGGTTCTTCTCTCCCTCTACTCTGCCCTAGTGAGGTCACAGCTGGAGTATTGGGTCCAGTGCTGGGCTCCCCAGCTCAAGAGACAAGGACTGGAGAGAGTCCAGCAGAGGCTGCAAAGATGCTGAGGGGCCTGGAGCATCTCTGTGCCCAGGAAAGGCTGAGAGCCCTGGGGCTGCTGAGCTGCAGAAGAGAAGCCTCAGAGGGGATCTGAGCAATGCTGAGCAAGAGCTAAAGGGCCCGTGGGGGGCAAGAGGATGGGGCCAGACTCTTGTCAGTGGTGTCCAGTGACAGGACAAGGGGCAACGGGCACCAAGTGGAACCCAGGAGGTTCCACCTGAGCAGGAGGAGAAACTTCTCTGCTGTGAGGGTGGCAGAGGCTGAGTCAACTTGGAGAACAGCGAAGCTGTCAGATGAACTCGGGTTCAAAATGGAGCTGCAAAACCTGCTCCAACATCTCCTCAGTCTCTGGAGGCTGCTTTAAAAACACCAACCATAACAAAAAAAGCTTTGTGAGCTGTTGCAGCTTTTCAGCGTGTCAGCCCTTCACAGAGACCGTGACGAGGAGCAGCCCGAGAGAACATGGTTCATGACCTTGGGCTTCTGCCTTTTCATTCTTCGAGATGCAAAGGGCTGGGCTTGAAAGTCATTTGCTGCTTCTCCTGGAACACGTTTTGTTCCTCCCATCCGCGGGCTCCCCAGCAAGGGAACAGGCGGGTCTGGACCTCCTTGCTTTTAATCAACCCCGTAGATGCAGGAATGAAAGTTTGTTGCGATAGTGAAATCCCAGGATCTGTAACATCAGCGGTGTGTTTCTGGAACGGGTTTGAGACGTGAGGAAAATCTATTTAGAATCATTTTCATTTGAAGGCTAGGGAAGATTTTTGGCATTTCATGGACGCAGCAGCAGAAGGAAGGGCAGGGTTTATATCCCGTGCAGTTAAAACAACCTCACGGATGTTTTGGAAGGCTCCGAAGTGATGAGTACCAACAGGGGCTGGCAAGGCGAGTGTGCCCTTCCTTGTGCGTTTGCACTTCACTGCTTACTCTCCATTTTAAACTGAAAGGAGAAAGAGAGAACCCTGCGGCTGGGGCTCTTTGCTCTTACCATGGGTGTAAGAAATGACTCCGTCGATGTCTCAGCAATCCCACACTGGATGTAGGTGAGAAAAGCAACCTTCCACGTAGCGCACAAATTGTGTTTCTTCCAAGAGATGCCATCGCTGCAGCATGTTTTATGCGATACATTCTCGATGTCCGTGTAGCTGTCAGGCATCCTTGTCAATCGAGATAATTTTCTTCACCTTAATGAATTCTGTTTCACTGATTGTGCTCCTCATTCAGTCCTGATGCGGGACAATGTGGAATATAATTTATTGACAGGACAAGAGGAAATGGTCTCAAGTTGCTCCAGAGGAGGTTGAAGTTGGACATGAGGAACAGTTTCTTCATGGCAAGGGCTGTGAAGGGCTGTGCCAGGCTGGGCAGGGCAGTGGTGGAGTCCCCATCCCTGGAGGGGTTTCCAAGCCGTGGAGATGTGGTGCTGAGGGCCATGGGTTAGTGGTGCCCTGGCAGTGCTGAGGGAATGGTGGGACTTGATGATCTTAAAGGTCTTTTCCAACCAAAACAATTCTATGAGTCTATAATTACATAAAATGGACGAGATGAAGAGATCCATGTGTATAATACATAGTCTATAGTACAGTGGTAAGTGCTGTGACCCTTCACTAGAACCAGTTTGCACCTGCATTTACCACGCAGATGGTGGTGATGGTCCTTTCCGTCTCACGTGCCAGCTCCTCAGAGGCTGTGGGTCTGGCTCAGGTCCTTCCATCCTCATGCGCGTTGTTGTCTGTTGTTCCTGGGGTTTCATGGATCCTCCCTCACAAGACTTGGACCAGCCACATGCTTCGTTCCAGTCTTAACATGCTCCCAATGATACCGATCTTTAATGCCAAAGCAACCAAGGGCTGGTACGGGAACAGTTGGAGAGCAGATAATTGCACCAATAAACTTCTCACACAAGTGAGATCAGGACCAGGCTGTTTTCCCATCTCCTGATCACTTCCATCTCTCTTCTTTGAACCTCTGCCAGCTCTGTAAATGCTTTTGAGAGAGTGAAAAGCCAGGAGTCAGACAGAGGGCACGCTTCTCTTGCAGCTGTTCTTCTTGGTTTTTTTTTTTCCACAGGCTTTCTAGCCATAAAAGTAATTTTTCAAATTTTTATTGCATGATTGCTTTGGGTTTTTTTTGTAGGTGATGTACTGGCTTGGCCCCTGACAATGAGTCTGCTGTGGGTGTGATGAGGCAAGGAAAGGAGAGGCATGCCTTAGGTAAGTTAGGACCTTAGATATCTGTTAATGATGCCATCTTTATTGGCTCTCCTAAAAATAGAAGTGGATCCTATTCCCTTCGTGCTGCCCCAGAGGGAAGTTTTTGAGTAGAAATGAGGATAATAAGCACATCCGAGCAAAGGGGCTGGCGCGTTTTGCACAAGTTTGGTTTGCTGTGGCAGTAAAATGCTCTTTCTTATTGATTTGCCTTTCCCTGGTGGGAGCCTTCTCTGCCCGCTGCCCTCCGTTGTTGGGGTGGCGGAGCTCCCTGCAAGGAGACACGCATAGAATCATGGCAGCATGGAGTGCTTGGGGTTGGAAGGGACGTCTTTTGCATCTCCTCTCCAGTCTCTCTGTGCTACACATGCTTTGCTGCGGTGTGTGGCGAGCTGCCAGGGTCTCTGCTGGGTTTGGGAGGGCTGTGGCTCCGTGGTGCCAACCAGCATCCTGTGGTACAGGCGAATATAAATCTGCCTGGCTGTTGGAAAATCCAAAGCTCTCCTGGCCACCAGTGATCTCTTGTCCTCCTTCCCAGGCAGAGTAAAAGCATTTCAACCTGTGAGTTGGTAGCTCCACATTCTGACACAGGTTTTGGATAAATGTGAATATGCATAAATCTGAGAAAATTATGTTTTAAAAAAAAAACCCCAACAACCCAAATTTTGTATCAGAAAACTGCCAGATAGCCTCAAATGTAGTATTTGGTTTTCACATCCAAGTTATCCTCTCCTCTAATCTGTTCGTGGGTTCCTAATTCCCGCCTTGCCGTAATAGCCAGTGGCCATTTATTTTATCTTTAAAAAGTGTTATTTCCTTGTGAAGACTGCCCGAATCTCAAAGAAAGGAATTGTCTGTCTCTGGAGAGTAAACAAATGGAATTCCAGGTCCATCCCCGGCGGATGGAGCCCCAGGAATCCTGCACAAACCCCGGGCCGTCTGGACTGAACCCAGGCATGGACTCGCCGAGGGCTCGCTCGAGTTATGGTGTGTTTCAGAACTACCTTGTTTTTCATTTGTGTTCCTCTCTCCTGGAGAAGTCGTGGCTTTGGGATCGAGACTGCTGAACATCATCTTGTGTATCACCCCTGGTTAATACAGAAGAGTCCTCCTTGGGCCTGGGCTCCTTCAGTTCTTCCTGCTGGGAGCCGCAGCTCTGTATTCGTGTTTTATTTTTTATTCACACTGGCATTATTTGCTGGAATTTGCTTTGAAGGTCAGGCTAACGCCGAGGGAATGTGCTAATGCAAGTGTTGCAGGTAACTGGCTTTGCTTTCAGCGACTTCGGAGATAAGTGCTCTTATGAATATTGCATGAAAACACCTCTACTAATGGCTTTTAAATGATTTCATTTTGAAAAACGACAGAGTTTAGCAGAAGAACAGTGTTACCTCCATAAGAAGCTGGCTCAGCAGCGCGGGGCGCTGGCTCATGGTGCTCCTGCAGCTCCAGCCCAGCAGCCCCTGGACGCAGGGGGCACAGCAGAGCATCCCTCCCCACGGGATGAGCTGATCGTCGCCGGGGCTTTCCCATCCAGAGCCAGCAGACAGTGATTTAATGCTCTGGAAAACCTTTCCCTTCGAGGGAGGAGCTGTCAAGATGTCACAATCCATACTAAGCTTGCTTGGACCAGCTCTAGTGTGGGCAGCAGGAGCAGGGCAGGGATCGTCCCCCTGGACTGGGCACTGGGGAGGCCCAACCTCGAATCCTGGGGTCAGTTTTGGGCCCCTCACTCCCAGAAGGACCTTGAGGGGCTGGAGCGTGTCCAGAGAAGGGCAATGAAGCTGGGGAAGGGTCTAGAGCACAGGTGTGGTGAGGAGCAGCTGAGGGACCTGGGGGTGTTGAGCCTGGAGCAAAGGAGGCTCAGGGGAGAGCTTCTGGCTCTGCACAACTCCCTGGAAGGAGGCTGGAGCCAGGTGGGGTTGGGCTTTTTTCCCAGGGAGCAAGTGATAGGACAAGTGAAAACGGCTTCAAGTTGTGCCAGGGGAGGTTTAGGTTGGACATGAGGAAAAGTTTCTTTGCTGAAAGGGTTGTCGTGGGCTGTTCCAGGCTGGGCAGGGCAGTGGTGGAGTCCCCATCCCTGGAGGTTTCCAAGCCGTGGAGATGTGGTGCTGAGGGCCAGGGGTTAGTGGTGTCCTGGCAGTGCTGGGGCAATGGTTGGACTCGATGATCTGAAAGGTCTCTCCCAACCAAAACAATTCCATGATTCTAAGAGCTTACAAACCTTCCCATGGTTATACCCTCACAACAAGATAGTTAAAGGTTCCCCCTTTTGTCCAAGGAATGCTGAGACTCAATTATGTGGATCTAAAGTCAGCGTAGGTGGTCCCTGCACCGCAGGTCGGAGCAGAGGTAGCTCAGCAGAATCTCCTCATTGAGCCCAGCCCTCCTTGGACTGTCCATGGAGGAGGTGATGCTCTGCCAGTAGCTCTTGGCTTTACAGGGCTCTGCTTTTGTGATGATGGTGGTGGTCATAAAATATGCACGGAGCAGCATGACTCATGGTGTCTGGTGCTAAAACGGGAACAGGGAGCGGCGAGGAGCAGCCCACGGTACATGGAATTCCCCTTTACTGTCCCGAGTGGCTCGCCCAGCCCTTCCTTGCTGAGGTAAGGCAGGTTTCTTTTAAAAAGTGCAAGCAAAGGAAAACGCTGAGTCTCTTCCATCTGCCAGAGACAGCGTGACAGTAATTAGTCACCGTGTCTTGAAGGACCGGAGTGGACACAAACTGCTCTCTGCTAGGAGGGCTGCAATCCTTTGAGTGGAAGAGACCTTTTAGATCATCGAGTCCACCCATTCCCTCAGCACTGCCAGGTCACCACTAACCCATGTCCCTCAGCACCACATCTCCACGGCTTGGAAACCCCTCCAGGGATGGAGACTCCACCACTGCCCTGCCCAGCCTGGCACAGCCCTTCACAGCCCTTGCAGGGAAGGAATCGTTCCTCGTGTCCAACCTCAACCTCCCCTTTGATGCCAGAAACAAACCCATTCATTTTGTCTTCCTTCTTCAGAGAAGCACAACCTAAATTTCTGAATGCCAAGCCCAGACAGGTGCTGCTGGACCTTTTGGATGTGCCAAGGAAGGTCTCGGTGCTGCCCTTGCCCCCTGAGCGTGCTGTGCTGCGCTGCCCTGGGTGTGGTTTTGGACATCCCAAGGTTTTTCAGAATTATCGCCACTTCCACGCTTCAGAGGTCTGGTTTCTTCCTTGCAGGCTTTTTAATATTCTAGTCAAGCTGACAATTTTTCTGCCCGTTCCCGCTGGCTTGAGTTGATCTGCTACAGTGCCATTTGCTGAAGTGCTGCGGCCAGGTCGATAAAGCTCTTGTTTGAACACATCAGATGCAATCTAGTGCAAAGAACTACAGAAGATCACGTTGCCAGATATTTTAAAACGGGGCTCTCAAAACACTTTTGACCTCGATTTCTCTGTCTTAAGCTCCAGCCTGTAAAATTAAGGGGAGATAAAATCTGTTTGCCTCCCGGGGATTCGGTAGAAACCAATTAGCTTTTATGAAGTACTCCGATAACGTAATGACAGGCGTGACAGGAAATCTGGAGTTTTCTGCCTGGAATAAAGTTTGAGTTGCACGCAATAAATAAAGCCTGGGGCGAGGCATTGAACAGCAAGAGTCAAAAGCCCCGGAGAAAACGCGGCACAAAAAGCTGCACAGAAAGGCAGGAGTTGGGGAAAAAGATGTCATGGGGTCTTGCAGGGAAAAATGGGATTGTGCTGGGGTAGAGAGAGGAGGGGCAGCAAGCTCCGGCTGCGGAAGCACGTTCAGGTCTGGCGTTTTCTAATGAAGTGCTTAATTTCATGATGGCTTAAGGAGGCACCTCCCTGGGGACGTGGTCCCCATCACCCCCTGCGAAGGCAGTGTGGGGACCCGCAGCCCTCAGCGCCCCCATATCCCACCCGGACCCTGGACAAGCGACTTCCCACCTCTTTTATTGGCTTTTATCCATGTAACCCCTTTACCATCACGGGACAAGGAGCTGGAAGGAGTTTCCCCGGAAAAATCTGGTGGCCGGTGCCCTCGGCAGAGGGGATGCTGAGGTCTGCTCAGCACCGGAGCTGCAGGGCACTGAGCTGTAATACCTGCAGACTCTGCCCAAACTATCCTTAGATACTGGAGAAGGATCTGAGGAAGGGGCACAAACTGTTCTTTGTGGTGGCTTCTCTCTTTTCCCGTGCCTGATGAAGTTTGAACGCCGCACTGCCGCAGCGGCCACAGTCCTGTCCTCCTGGTCCTGTGCCAGACCTTGCCGAGGAACAGCCTGAAGTTTTTAAGCTGTTAAATAAATAAATGAATAAGCTCCCCAGGAATGTATTGTACAAAATGATGTATTTTCCTAATTTTTTTTTTCAGAAAATCATAGAATGATAGAATGTTGGGGGTTGGAAGAGACCTCTGGAGATCATCGAGTCCAACCCCCTGCCAAGCAGGACCAGAGAGTCTAGGGCAGGTCACACAGGAACGCATCCAGACGGGTCTTGAAAGTCTCCAGAGAAGGAGACTCCACAAGCTCTCTGGGGAGCCCGTTCCAGGGCTCTGTCACCCTCCCAGTCAAGAAGTTCCTCCTCATGTTGAGGTGGAACTTCCTGTGCTCTGGCTTGCAGCCATAAATAAAAATAATCCACTTCAGCTTTTTTTTTTCTTTCCTTTTTAAACAGATCCCCTCCAGTGGACCCTTAGCGTCACCAACCTGCGATCAAGTTGGTTAAAACTATCTGAATGAGGAAGTGGCTGAAAACCGTTGACAGGACGCGCTGGTGGGATGAACAACAGGGCTCTGGACTGAGCACGGAGACGATAAATGCAGCGATCGGAGGAAGCCGGGAGCCAAGTTACCCAGATAACCCTCGGGATGCTCACCCTGGTTTGGTAGGACCAGGACACAGCCTTCCCTCGAAGGTGCACCACGAGCTGTTTTCTGGGGTATTTTTACTTAAATTAGGAGGCAATTGCAAGGATGCTCTCAGCTTTCTGGTAGGTGCTTGTGGTTTTCTGCGAGTGACACTTCTGATGCCGGCCGGGTCGCTGCTGCGATTGCTGCTTCCACTTGTGTCTGTTTTCCTGTAAACGTACCCTTAAATCGTCCATAAAATGTGATATTAGTTATTAGTGTGAGGGGGTTTCCTCCGGGATGCTAAGAGAAGATACTGAGGTAAAAAGGGAGCTGGTTTTAAACTAAAAGAGGGAGATTTAGACTAGAGGATGGAGAGATTTTGGACACTGAGGGTGGTGAGAGCCTGGCCCAGGTTGCCCAGAGAGGTGGTCGCTGCCCCATCCCTGGAACCATCCCAGGTGAGGTTGGCCGGGGCTCTGAGCAACCTGCTCTAGTTGCAGATGTCCCTGCTCCCTGCAGGGGGTTGGACTCGATGGCCTTGAAAGGTCCCTTCCCACCCAAACCATTCCACGATTCTGTGAAGGTTCCCTGCTTTCTGTAGGCTTTAGGAATGCCATCCCCAAGGTGTTGCACGGAGCCTGCCAGGCTGAGAAATGCTGAAGAACACCTTTTGGATAGAAACGAAACGGGGGGGGGGCTTAGGTTGGAGCATTGCTGTTGCATTAAGCTGAGCATGATCCGGAGGAAAGCTGGGCCTTGGATCAGGTATCACGGAAATAGGCAGCTCCTCCATCGCGAGGTGGGTCGCTAAGATCAGTGTGGGTATCTGCTGGCCCGTGCCAGCCCGTGCTCCTTCGCAGCCAGCCCCAAGGTCAGGGCTTCGGCCGCGCTCAGCCTGAGCCGTGTTTCGGGATATCTGGATTCTGTTGCTGACCCTGGCTTAAGAGCAGACCAGAGGAGATCAGGGATGGGGCAGGCAGGTCACAGCCTGGGTGCGTTAAAGCCGGGGAAGTTGGAGAGAAGCAGAACAGAGATGTTCCTGCAGAGGAGGATGACCCCTCCTCTTCCCCCCGCCCAGCAGTTTTGGTGCCATTCTCTCCCTGTGAAGAATATGTGTAAATTTAAACGTTTTGGTGGGTTTAGTTTGTGTGTGGTTTTTGCTCCGGCTGTGAGTGCCCCGGTCTGGGAAGGAGCCCATCCTTTCTTGCTGGCACTCGTCCTCACAATCCTGTGCAGTCCAGAGAGATCCTTGGAGCCCCAAGTTCAAGCAATCCTACTTAAGACAGAGTCTAACTTAAGCCCTGGAACAGGCTGCCCGGGGCCATGGTTGAATCTCCATCCCTGGATGCGTTTAAAAGCCCTGGAGATGTGGTGCTGATGGTTTAGCTGCAGACTTGGTAGAGTTGTGGTTGGACTCGATGACCTTCAAGGTCTTTTCCAACCTAAATTATTCTATGGTTCTATGACTCTAACTTCCTCCGCAAAGCTCAGGCTTTCTTTTTCCCCCCTCCTTCCTGCAAACTTTTCAAAGAATCCCATGCCCGCATTCACATCCGCTTCTCTCTCAGATTTCAGGAGCAAATAAAACTTTCCTCCAGAGAGGAGACCTAAGCTAGTTTATTTAAGAGGTTAGAGAATCACAGAATTATTTAAGAAGTGATGGCAAAGGAATCATTTCCAGACCTGTCTGTGCTGACATTTCAAGCAGAAATAATTGGGTGTATTTTTAGCTGCCTACGTTCCGGCAGCAACAGAAGTAACTGCACATTTTCAGAAGTTGTGAGTTTATCTGGGGAAAAAGTAATGGTTTAAGACTTGAAACAGGAGGCTCATAAAAGCCTGCAAATGACCTAGGGTCGGCTCCTGGCCCTGTAACTTTGAAAACACTTCTATAAAGGGACTCAGAGCTGGAAACACGCACACACTTTTCTCTCTTCTAGCCCGTGTGAATCTCTTTGTTCAGTCAGATGTCACCGATGTCTTGCACACGTCAGTACGGGGGGTGGGAGGGTGGACGGGAGCGCAGGAGATGCCGCAGGAACAGGAGGCACGGGGAAGAGATCAAAACCACGGCACAGAGATCAAAACCAACAGCCCCGTCTGGTTCTGTATTGGACAGGTTTTGCTGCACGGGTTGTAGCCTGTAATTCAAAGAGTGGGTGTATGGAGGTGGCCCGGGCTGGGAGGAGCAGCAGGTGTCACGTTGTGCGTCCTCAGAGCTGGTGGTGGGGAAATGGAAAGAAGAACGTGGTTGTTTTTCACAAGGACTCTCTTACTTGTTGATCCCGACCTCAAAAGCCCATTCCCACCCCTCCGCCTCAGCACGTCTCTGTAAACCTCCATACGGCCCATGAAGCTTGTGCACGGCCACTGCAGTGTCCACCACAGAGCCCTGCCTTCGGTGGTGTCCTCTCCCTGCCCCAAATCCCACAGACGGATGTGGTTCAGGGAGCAAAACTGGGGAGCCCAAGTCTTGTGGGGAGCGGCTGAGGGACCTAGGTGTATTGAGCCTGGAGCAAAGGAGGCTCAGGGGAGACCTTCTGGCTCTGCACAACTCCCTGCAAGGAGGCTGGAGCCAGGTGGGGTCGGGCTCTTCTCCCATGGAACAAGGGATAGGACAAGAGGAAACGGCCTCAAGTTGTGCCAGAGGAGGTTTTGTCCCAGAGGTCCCGTAACCACCCTTGAGGCTCTCCTGGCTGTGTGCTTCCCTGCACCCTGGGCTCTCCTCAGGGGTCCTTGTCTTTGCACTGAAACTGAAACCATGAAAATACATAAAAATGGGATGGAATGGAATGGAATGGAATGGAATGGAATGGAATGGAATGGAATGGAATGGAAGAGTTGAGTTGAGTTGAGTTGGAAGGGACCTACAACAACTCTCTGGTCCAACTGCCTGACCAATTCAGGTCAAAATGCTAAAATACTTTTTACTCCTCATCACATCTTTGGAGCAGGGGAAGAACAATCTCCAGTGGTTTTTTGTTGGCTTTTTGTTTTCCTTTATTGGTTGGTTGCTTGACTGGGGGGGTTTTGCTTTCTTCAGGGGGCTTTGTCTCCTAAGGAAACTCCAGGTCTTTCTTTACTAAGTCACTGCCTCTATTTTTTCTGCCTCTCCCAGGACTTGTTTTCCCCGTGGGAAGAAGAACGAGCTGAAAGCAGGGACATTTCCAGCCACCGCCGAGGAGTGAATCGGCTGCTCCCCCCGCAGCAGAAGGTGCTGGGGCTGGCAGGGGCGCGGGGCGACACTGCTCCAGGCCCCCAGCCAGCGGGGTCCCATCTTTGGGACCTTCTTTATGATGGAAAGGGAAGAGAACAACAGGAAAAGAAATGGGATTCCCGGTTATCTGATGGTGCAGGCCACACCGGGAGAGGGAAAATATTTTCCAGCCCCAGTAACAACTTCTGAGAGCAGCAGCATTTTCTTGACATGATTTACACTTGTTTTATAGGGAAAATGGGGAAAATGTACATTTGCTAATGGCACGGACGGAAAATTTAGGTGCTTGTCTTCAACAGCCATTTATTCTCGGAGGAAAAAGACGCTAGCTGGGTTTCTGCTTTAACTGTTTGTCTGAAACGAAGACGGATTTCATTTTCTGATCAACACAGGCGTATTTTTCTACAACTTGCCACTTTTACCTGTTTCTGTTGGTGAACTGCTGCTCTAAACTTGAGTTAGTTGTAAGCATGCACCACGCCTTTCCATGTGGGACTGTTGCCGTCACTCCTCCCTTTCACTGCATCAGTCTAAGGCGATTATTCCTTTGAATTGCTTCCCATTGAATTGGTATTTATTTATTTTTTTTAAGAAAAATTCCAAATTATTACTTGAGTTTGTCAAAACATTTTAAATTCTCGTTTTGTCCTCGCTCCTCTTGCGCTGCCTCTAGGTCTGGTATTGTCTGTAAATGTAAGAACTCTGCTCGTACCTTCTTTACCCACGGCGTGACCCGGAACCGAGAGAAGCTCCGTTGGGAATCTCTCCAGCCCAGTCCCGAGCCTCTTGGCAGAGACACCGGCTGCAGCTTCTCAAGAACTTGCGCAGAAGACGCTGCACTTTTTACAGCAAAGAAAAGACTTCAGAAACCGTAATGGCTGTCAAAAAATCCGCTGGCGATACCGTAATTCTGATTTACAGGGGAGGTTAAGCGCAGTGCACGGGGAGAAGTATGGATCTGGTGATGCTTTCTGGTCATGAGCACATCCAGAGCAGCATCTTCCCAGAGCAGGCCCGCTTTATTCCTCGGTGAGGGGTGTTCTGGCACCACTTCTGCTCTGAACTACTTTGAGTTAAAAATATGAAGGAAAAAAAAAAAGCCTCTAAGCGAGACTCGTGGACGTCAGGGCAGGACACGGCGGTTCCCACCACGGGGTAAATGCTCCTGCACAGAGAGGAGCTGGAGAAATGGGTTTGGTGACAATTTTCCCAAATTGTTGGGCCCTTGTGCCTTGGGACAACGGCTGGAGATGGCGTCTGTGAGCCCACTCCCCCAGGAATGACCATCGCTGAATTTGCCCTGGTGCTTATTGAACCCAGGTACAGTTCTAGCTCCTTGTGAGGAGTCCCCCGGGGCAGAAAGGGTTGGCAAAGGCAACATGTGAAGAGACTCTTCTTTTTTATTTCGGAAGTTGTTCGACGTGTGACCTCAGGAGAACAGAGCAGCAAATGAGCATCGATCAGGAAAGCAGAGGTTCCTCAGCACCAAGGCAAAAGCACACGCTGCAATCAAATCAGTAGCTCAGGGGTGGAGCATCCACAACTTCCCCGGGCAACCTGTGCCAGTGTCTCCCCACCCTCAGAGTGAAGAACTTCTGCCTATTTCTAATCTAAATCTCCCCTCTTCCAGTTTGAACCCATCACCCCTCATCCTATCACTACAAGCCCTTGTAAAAGTCCCTCCCCAGCTTTCTTGTAGGCCCCCTCTAAGTACTGAGAGGCCACAATAAGGTCTTCCCGGGAGCCTTTTTTCTTGCTTTTGCCAAGAAAGGTGGGACCAGAAGATCCTTGAGGTCCCTTCCAACCGGGTGTTCTATGATTCTCTGATTCTACATCCCATGTATCTGTTGCAGGTGGCATGCCGCCGTGGCTCGTAGTGATTCACAGAATCGTAAAGTCCCTGACATAGCTAGTGTTGACCCCTAGCAGATCTAGTGGTGACCTCTGCCATAAGTAGTGCCACAGGACGTGGGGGCCAGTCCCGTCCATCCGTGGTTGCCCTGAGGTGTAGGTAGGTAGCCACTCGGGCCGCGGGAGTTCAGCCAGTGGCGCAGTTCGTTAGCAGTTCTCACTCGGGTGCGCATTTGCTTATGAAGTAATTTGATGATTCACGGTGGAATTTTCTGTTCTGCAGCCCGAGAACATTCAGAGTCCCAATTTGAATTTGAATTGGAAATGCCCACATGGGTTTCCTGAGTGGATCTGCATCCCGATGAGCGTTGCCTTGCACCGCCAGGCATCTTTGCCTCCTCCCGTCCTGGTGGCAGGACTCTTGGGATCCATGGCACACCTAACTACCAAGAAAACAAATCAATCAGCTTGTGGTGTGGATGGGGAGGAAGAGTGTTGTGGGGTTTTCCTTCCTAGCACTGTAGCTGCTGGGGTCTGGGCTGGGCTGAGAAGCAGGCCTGAGGTGAATACCATGGCGGACATCAGGACGAGTTAGAAGGTAAGACACAGTTGGTCCCTGGGTGTTTCCACTTTGTCCCACAGCTACAGCGTGATGAAATTAGCAGGAGCTTCCATCACTTTGGGGCTGCTGGCCGGGAGAAAATAACTTTCCAGGGCTTTCTGGAGAGCAGAGCGTTCTTGTCACCAAGGTCATTCGTATGATGGAGGACATGTTTGTAATGTGTAGCGTTTTCCTTTCCACTCGCATTATTTCCTTACCTAGCATGGATGACAGAGCAAGCACGTTGTCAATCTGCTCGTCTCCCCAAAAGCAATGAGAGTTTTCATTGTAATTCCAGTAATTAGAAGGGAGCAGCTCCCCGTAGACTGTTGTAGTTCTGTAACCACAACTTTATGATTAATAACATGAAATCTTTGCCTACTTCTGGCCTACGGACGGGAGAGAAGAGGCGGGAGAAGCAGCAAGGGCTGCAGGAGAAGAGAAATTCCCGAGTCCGGGAGAGGCCTGTTGGCCTTTGACCCAGGATTCTGGTATCATCATACCATGGCCAGGCTGGATCCATGGGCCAGGGCCATCAACGGGGTCCAACGAGGCTTTGCAGCTCTGCTCCATGAAAAGATCTCGCTGCTGTTGTCTCTCATCTCCTCATGGCTTCTCTCCAGAACCCCTCCCACATCTTTTTTCACCGATGGTTATGAGGACTGGACACAATATCCCACTCTCACTCGTGTGATTGCCAAGGACAGAGATAATGATACGTTCCTGGTCCTGCTTCTGCTTTGCTTTTGTCTGCGAATGTCCATCATGTGAGACTTTTTGATCACAACGTGATTTTAATGTACTTCTGCCCAAGTCTCTCCCAGCCCCTGAGTCCGACATGGCTTCATCCTCCTGCCTGTGCTGACAGCGAGCTCTGTGTCACTGATCTGCTCCTCAAACCAAAAGCCAGAGCAGATTATTTTTAAAAATGTATTTTTGTGGCCTTTCAGTCCTTAAAGGAGGCCTGCAGGAAACACAGGGACGTGGAGCCTACAGGAAAGCTGGGGAGGGACTTTTACGAGGGCTTGTAGTGACAGGATGAGGGGTGATGGCTTCAGACTGGAAGAGGGGAGATTTAGATTAAAATTAGGAAGAAACTCTTCATGCTGAGGGTGGGGACACCGGAATAGGTTACCTAGAGAGACTGTAGATGCCCATAACCCAGAGATGCCCGGCACAACATCTGCATCCCAACGGAACCCATCGCTTTCCAGCCCTGGGCGTGGTGTCTGGGGCAGCTTGTGGAACTGTTGCCCGTACCAACACCTCTTTCCAACCCCATTAATTAATTATCTCGGCTGATGAGGGGTCTTCCCCTTGTCCTTTTTGTTCCTCTCGGCCATGCTGTCCCGGGCGCGGGGTGCACTGAAAGGACGGAGAAGCCGTTCCCAGCGCGGGCAGCCGATGCTGTGCAGCAAAAACACTAAATAAATAAAAATATAAAAAACAGACCTGAAGGTGCCACCTTCCCAGGCCTCCCCCACCCCGGCAGGTTCCCCTGGGGGGGCTGGAGGAGGAGGAGGCACAGGGGGAGCGCGGCTGAGGGGCGCGGCGGGAGGGAGGGGAAGGCGGGAAAAGCGCTGAGGGGGCCGGGCGGTGGGCGGGGCTT
>VZZY01022427.1:34237-62693 GCA_013400335.1 Eurystomus gularis
GGTGCAACGTGCAGCACGGGAACCTGGGCGGGGAGACCAGCCGGTACCTCTCGGACCTCTTCACCACCTTGGTGGACCTCAAGTGGCGCTGGAACCTCTTCATCTTCATCCTCACCTACACGGTGGCCTGGCTTTTCATGGCCTCCATGTGGTGGGTGATCGCCTACATGCGGGGGGACCTCAACAAGGCGCACGACGACAGCTACACCCCCTGCGTGGCCAACGTCTACAACTTCCCCTCTGCCTTCCTCTTCTTCATAGAGACCGAGGCCACCATCGGCTACGGGTACCGCTACATCACGGACAAATGCCCCGAGGGCATCATCCTCTTTCTCTTCCAGTCCATCCTGGGCTCCATCGTGGACGCCTTCCTCATCGGCTGCATGTTCATCAAGATGTCTCAGCCCAAGAAGAGGGCCGAGACGCTGATGTTCAGCGAGCACGCCGCCATCTCCATGCGGGACGGGAAGCTCACCCTCATGTTCAGGGTGGGCAACCTCCGCAACAGCCACATGGTCTCTGCGCAGATCCGCTGCAAGCTGCTCAAAGTAAGTGCGGCCCCACCGCTCTCGCCCCGCTCCAGCACCGGTCCCCTGGGGGTGTCCCGCTGTCCCCTTCTGTGTCCCCACCTCTGCTGCCAGCCCCTCCAAGCACCCTTGGCCATCCCTCACTGCTTCCGTGTCCCTACGGTGCTCTTCAGGCTCAGCCGTCAGGCACCAGGTTGACTCTCGGTCGTCTGATTTACCAGCAGCCTTGTAGGGTGACATTTATTTTCAGCACCGGCTTTGCACACGTTTATATATCTTTATAAAACGCCAGATTTCTCTGATGAGTAAATATTTTGTAGCTTGAATTCCTTGGGGTGCGTTTTAAAAGAAAGCTCTTTGCCTTTCTGGCGTATTTCTGTGCTTTCAGGCAATGGTGAATCCAGTCAGGCAGAACTTTATTTATATGGAGCATGAACTTCACGGAAAGCAGAATGCCAGGGTTAGACATTTAAAAATCATGGAAAGCAGGATGCCAGGGTCAGGCGTTTAAAAGTCGTGCTAACGGCCCTGTGTTTCTAGGGAGAATGGAGGGCTTGTGTGAGGCTTGTGTGTACACAGGGGAGAATAAATAGTTGCGGAGAGGGTCAGGGGGGATGGCTCGGCTGACGTTTGGTGCATGCTGAACATCCCGCGTGTTTCCATGGCCAGCAGGAGATGTGGGTGCCCAGCCCTCGAGGTGGGTGCTCAGCCTTTGAGGTGGGTGCTCTGCAGGGGATGTGGGTGCCCAGCCCTTAGGGTGGGTGCTCTGCAGGGGATGTGGGTCTCAAGCCCTTAGGGTGGGTGCTCTGCTCTGTGGGGTCCCATTGCCGGGGCGGGGGGGGAGGCGAAAGGCTTCCCTGCTTCCTTCCCAGCTCCTGTGACTCCCCTCGCAGAGGGATGCTCACCCCTCGTCTGCTGCACCTGAATCTGGTGAAGCTCAAGTGGCTTTTGCTCAGAGGTTTTTGAAGTTGTTGTGTTTTGGCCCAAATACGTGGTTGCAGGGAGGGGGTTGCAGGGTCATGCTGCATTCGGTGAGAGCTGCAGAACCCCCGCTGCACCCTGAACCACCATGGCCAAGAGAGGGGTTGTGCTGAACAAACTGGGGGCCAGAGGAATGTAAAGAATCCCCATAATTTCCCTTGTCTCCTCCTGCCGTTCCTGGATGGTTTCTGTAGCTGGAGATGCTCTCGCTGCAGCCCACCCAGAGGCATCTCTTCCTCCTCTTTCCTTGTTGAGTAGTCAGCTGGAATCTCAGTCACTCTTTCCCCCAATACGAGCTCTCCCCGGTTGTTGCCTCATGTCAGAAGTTTAGCTGGGTCAATTGAGTGACGTGCAATTAGCCTGGTGAGTAATTATTATCCGATCACTACAATGACCCCTGCAACCGCCTTGTGTGACAAGGCCATCCTGCCTGGGAAGCTGGCACGTCTAATGGAGCTCTTTAATAGCTCTAAAGAATCAAAATTAGTCATTTCCGTCACAAATTTTGAAAATGGCCCTTTTTGTATCCAGGGGGGAATTTTAAAAGTCGGAACTTAAAACTTTGCATGGCTCCAAAAAACGTCCTGAACTTTAAATACATGGCACAGCAGCTTCATCACCGTCATCTCTTCTGAGGGCAGGGCTGGAGTCCGAGGGGTGAGGGACTCGCAGCCGCTTTCAAAGCAGCCAGCAGCGGAGAGGAGCCCCGGGAAGCTCAGACAAAGCGAGCTGGCCTCGCGTCCCAGGCATCGCTTGCGTTAGGAGAAGGCCACTGGTGAGGTGTGCCGGCGACGTGGGCGCAGGCGGCTGCATGGTGGCCATGGTGGCATCCCACGGAGTCCGTTGTCTGCAGGCCAAGGGGCTTTCCCTGGCCCAGAGCTGCCCAGCCCGCAGGAGCTCAGGACATGGGCTTTAAGTGTGGAGGGAAAAGGCTAAGGGTAATAAAGGGCTAAAAAGTGGCTTTTCTCGGCCTGCAGCTCTAGCCGGCTCTGCATCCCTACCAAATGCCTCTGCCCAGCGCATCTTTTCGCTGCTGGTGGGGAGCGGTGCTTGACCAGGCCTCCTGGCCAAAAAAATAAAGAAAAAATAAAGAAAAAAAACCAAGGATTGCAACAGGGAGAGGGATCTCTCGTGGCGGGGGTGCTGCCTCGCACCGGCAGCCTTCCTGGCTTGCAGGAGCCAGCTGCTGCTTCTGTCTCTGCTTTGCTTCGCGTGTAAACCATCGCTGCAGGTTTGCTGGGGAGGGCAGAGATTGCTGGAGGGCTGCTCACAGGCTTTTCTGCTGAAACGCTTCCCTTTTGGTCAAAGGTTATGTAGAATGGAAAACCCAATACACCAGTTTTAATAATTATTTTTTTTTTCTGGTAACCTTAGAGAAAAAAAAAAACCCAAATATAAAACCTTCATAGCAGCAAGTTAGTGCAAAGACTCATTTGCTGTAACGTTCACTTTTAAAAATGAATCTCCAGGATCGTAAAGAACGTGAATGAAACTCAGAAGCCCTGTTCCTTCCTCTCTCCATTGCACCGGGTCAGGAAGAGTCACCCAAGGTCGTTCCTTCCCCCAAAATATATGGGCTCAAAGAGTGAAAGGGTCGAGTTCTCCCACCCTGCTTGGGTGGGACGCTGCCTGTTGCTCACGGGTGGCTGTAAATAATATTTGGTTTGTCGACAGCATCGTAGCTCTCGATCTTTATCCTGACCCCTCAGAACAGAAGCTTTGTGTGTGTGACTTTACAGCTCAATAGCGTAACACCCGATTTTGGTGGTGGATGTGGACGATTCCCCAGGAATCCCGTGGGAGTGGGAGCAGTGGGCTCAGCTCCTGGCGCCCAGGCCCACCCGTTTTTAACCATTCTTCCCCATCGTTCGCTTCCCTCCATCTGTAGTTTCCTTGGAATTTGCCACGTCCCTCAACTACTGCATTGTCTTTAACTCCCCTGCTCCATCACTATTTCATAGTCATAGAGTGGTTTGGGTTGGAAGGGACCTTGAAGACCATCTGGTTCCAAGCCCCCTGCACTGAGCAGGGACATCTGCAACTAGAGCAGGTTGCTCAGAGCCCCAGCCAGCCTGGCCTTGAATTTAATCTGTTAAGATGTCTGTATAAGAATGTCTTGCAAAATAACTGTTCACCCTCCTTTGTTGTCCTCTCCTGTACATTGGTAGGGGGATTTTGGCTGGTTGGTTCAGACTGAGATTTCAGGGCAGGTACTGCTGGGTGTTCCTTGGAAGGCGTCCATGGAGAAGTGCTATGTGAAGCCAAATCCTTTTGGACAGTAGTGGTAGATGAAGACCTAAACAGAATCACATAGCCATGGAATGGTTTGGGTTGGAAGGGACCTTTCAAGGCCATTGATCCAACCCCTGTGCAGGGAGCAGGAACATCTGCAACTAGAGCAGGTTGCTCAGAGCCCCAGCCAACCTCACCTGCAATGGTGCCAGGGATGGGGCAGCGACCACCTCTCCGGGCAGCCTGGGCCAGTGTTTTCAGAGAAGCTAGTGGCAAGAACTAGCAATGGTTTTACAACCAGACCCTTAAAGGACTTCCCCCACCCATCAGTGCTCGTAGCAAAGCCTGGTGCGTGTAACTCCTAATTTCTCTCCCAAAGCCAAGCTGAGTGGACGGGTCTTGGTGTCCCCAGTGTGATAATGGCACCCAGAAACGGGCCAGCCTTCACCTCCCCCATGGCTATAACAATTTTTGGGGGGTGTGGGACGTCTGATGGGAGCAATTCCCTTCCTGGAACTGCTCCATGCCCTGCTTTTGGGGGGCTTCTCTTGTGGTTTTGTCTTTTTATTGGAAAGTAGACTTTCCTCTAAGGAGAGAACAAACAAAGCCCCGCAGGCAGGATCTTTATGCAGATGTGCTCTAGATGTTTCTTGGCTTCAATGCCTTTCCTGGGTGGGGGAGCAGAGACCGGTGTGATAAATGTGAATTTGCACACACCGCAACTAAAGCGCATTTCTGAGCCGAAACTTGAGGGCAGTGAAACGCCCGATTGTTTGTTTGGGATTAGATCTGCTCCAAGCCCAGCCACCCTTCAGGGAAAATGGTAAAAATAGAACCCAAATCCGAAGCGAGGCGCGTAATCCCTTTTTGCTCTGTCTGCTGCTTTTTGCTTCAGGGCTCCCACCTCCCGCTGCCGACCCCCGGGGGCTCCCTCGTAAGAGCCCTGAGAGTCTGGAGGTGACGGCTGTGCTGGTCTGTGTCCAACGGGACATCTACCCCTCCAGCTACACAGTAATGGGGAGAATTGAAAGGGAGGAAAAGTTGGAGGAAAATGATGCTTCTTTCCTGCAGGTGTAGTTGTGCTCCTGTTAAAAAAAAAAAACAACAACATTTTAAGTCAGTGCTGTTGCTCAGTGTGGGGTTTCACGTAGCTCAAAATGTGAGGAACGATGGAAACGCGTCCCGAGCAGTGATTTAACGTTGGGTTTTGGCTGCATACGGTTGGTAGAACTTCTTAAAAGCTGAGTAGCAAATAATCATAGAATCATTTGGGTTAGAAGAGACCTTTAAGATCATCGAGCCCAACCATTCCCCCACAGCACTGCCAGGGCACCACTAACCCATGTCCCTCAGCACCACATCTCCACGGCTTGGAAACCCCTCCAGGGATGGGGACTCCACCACTGCCCTGCCCAGCCTGGCACAGCCCTTCACAGCCCTTGCAGGGAAGAAATTGTTCCTAATGGAAAATTCTATAATAAATTCAATGACCAGGAAGGGCTCTAATGTTCTGTTCCTGCCTATTCATAACATGGGGAGAAGAAATAAAAGCCAGAGAGGGAGCGTTTGGGCAGGGCTGTGCTGAGGGCAGAGCTCCTCATGGATGGAGGACACAAAGTGTAGCTTGCAGTAGGGCACTCAAGCCTGAACTTGAGGTTTCAGCTCAAAAAAAATTTTAGGAAGCTGTTAAATTGTGTTTTATAGTGTCTTAGTGGGCAGCTCGAGCTAAAGCAGTAGCAGCATCCCCTTCTCGGGGTGTGTTTTGTCCAAAGGACAGCAATCTAAAGACACCCCTGGAGAATTGTGTGCTCAGCTGATCCAGGGCTGACGTAGGCTGTTGATAGCCGGCGCCAGGGAACTGTCTCTGATGGGAGAAGCTGGTAATTAATCCAACTGCTGCTGCTTTCTGCAAGGAGTTCATGGGCGGTCCCTCCTGGGAGGGAGCTGGAGGTGGCTGTGAGCCCTCCTCTGCCATCGCTGTGTCACAGCATGGATCTGATGGGGGTTTGGGTATCTCAAGGGAAGATGTCCCCTTGCATGAGCCCCCGGGCAGGGGACCTGCTCTGGGCACACTGGTTGGTTGTACAAGGGATGGAGTCCAGAGCTGGCGAAAGGGTGGCCTGGATGTGTGCCAGCTTCATCTGCTGGTGGGTGACGCTGTGGGTCAGCGGCAGAACCATCATTCGTGTCCGTGGCCGGTTGTTTTCCAGGGCGGCTGTGTTGGTGACCTGCAGTTGCATTAAGATGAGTGTTAGAAATAATTCAGCCCTGTGCTGCGTTTCCACCTGTGTCGTGGCCATGGGGCTGGGTTGGGGTGTATCTCATGTGACGGGTGGTGCGGAGCGCTGGCAGGGATGCAGGGTGCTCTCGAGGTGTCTCAGTGATGGCTGCTCCAGCAGTGACCTCTCTCTTTCTCTCTGTCTGTCCTATCGCTGCCCATCCAGTCTCGCCAGACCCCGGAGGGCGAGTTCCTCCCCCTCGATCAGCTGGAGCTGGATGTGGGCTTCAGCACGGGGGCCGACCAGCTTTTCCTCGTGTCCCCGCTCACCATCTGCCACGTGATAGACGCCAAGAGCCCCTTCTACGACCTCTCCCAGCGCAGCATGCAAACGGAGCAGTTTGAGATCGTCGTCATCCTGGAGGGCATCGTGGAGACAACGGGTGAGTGGAGAACGCAAATGCTCCGCGGAGCAGATATCACCCCGCAGGTCTCACCACCCGCGTTCCAAAACCTGGGGTGCTTCAGATTGCCCTTTAATCCAGCGCCACGGGCCACATTTTGCATTTTGTGAAGGCCCGAGTCATATTTTCCTACAAAGCAAAAATGTTTGAGGGATTTTTGGCACCGTGTCTGTTACCAAGGTGATGCAAGCAGGAGAAACCTCCGTGGCGGCTGCCGGGGACGCTGCGGTGGGGTTGGCCGTGCTCTGCTCCCTGTGGCATCGCTTCCCAGGCTGCCACGGGGAAGATATTTGCAATATATTCAGTCAATTTTTTGGTCCGTATGCTGATGTCCCAGCATTTCTGCGCTGGGCTCCTTTTCCAGGGCAGGAGGTCACCTCTGAGAGCTTTGAGCTGCAGTGTTTGGTACCCGGGGCAGCAGAGGTGAATCGTCTGTGCTGTTCAAGAAACATTCCCTGATATTTCAAGAAAACCCTTGATATTTGAAGAAAAACTCCCTGCTATTAGCATAGCTGCCTTGCGCGAGGGTGTCAGGGCTGATGTGCAGACCAGAGGACTCCAGGTTTGCTCTTTTTTTTCTGGTAGAAGTGTTTTAAAACAAGAGTGATTGAAGAAGAAGGATTTTGTAAATAGCTCGTTAGATTTATAAAACAAAGCGGTGTGCTTGTATACTTCCGAGTTTGTGTTTGTAAATACTTCAGGCTTAGAAATTATACACAGAAGGAAAAAAAAAACAAACCACAAGGAGGTATTTTCTGAATCTATAAAGCCATAACTTATATAAGCTTGCAAATTTTGTGACCTAGTTTTGTGAGATGAGATGAATATTGGGTAAAATAGAGCAAAATGTGCTCGATCTTGATAAAACATGGAGGGATTAAAGGGTTTTAGAGTCAAAAAAATCTTCAAAAACATGAGTAAATGAGAGAGGAGGAGAGTACAGAGCTGGAGGGCAGCTGGGCTGGAGGAGAACCAGTGTCGGTGGTGGCAAGAGGATGTAAATACGAAGCTGGAGGTGCAGCAGGTGGAGGTGAAGCCTTGTTTGATGGCACTGCCTTTGGTGCAAGCAGTGGGGGTCTGTGACAAGCTGGAGCGCTTCTCACTGGTGGTTTCCAGCAGGCAGCATTTGCTGAGCCTGGCTAAGGCAAGGAGAAGAAGAACAGAGGTGAGGGAAGGGGAAATCTCATCAAAAGGACGCCCATTTTCTGAAGAGTAGGAGACTTAGTAGGTTTAAAGCTTGCAGAAAATAAGAACCTGTCTCTCTCTCCTGCTGCTCTCCCAGCAGGTTCTTTATTATAGTTTCCATCTCCTCGGTCATGCACCTTAAAGCCAAAACCCATTTGACAAGACCGAGGTCTTGCTCTGGGAACATGCAGGTGTCTACATACGCAACGTGGGCAATTTGTGTTTAGGAGTGTACGTTACATACCAAGCAAAATGGGAAATGTGTCACAGAATCATAGAATGGTTTAGGTTGGAAGAGACCTTTAAGATCATGAAGTCCAACTGTGAACCTAGCACTGCCAGGGCACCACTAACCCATGTCCCTCAGCACCACATCTCCACGGCTTGGAAACCCCTCCAGGGATGGGGACTCCACCACTGCCCTGGACAGCCTGGGACAGCCCTTCACAAACCTTTTGACAAAGAAACTTTTCCTCCTGTCCAACCTAAACCTCCCCTGGTGCAACTTGAGGCCATTTCCTTTTGTCCTATAATTTGTTCCTTGGGAGAAGAGACCTACCCCCACCTCTCTACAACCTCTCTCCAGGGAGTTGTGGAGAGCCAGAAGGTCTCCCCTGAGCCTCCTTTTCTCCAGGCTCAACACCCCCAGGTCCCTCAGCTGCTCCTCACCACACTTGTGCTCTAGACCCTTCCCCAGCTTCGTTGCCCTTCTCTGGCCACGCTCCAACCCCTCAAGGGCCTTCTGGGAGTGAGGGGCCCAAACCTGACCCCAGGATTTGAGGTTGGGCCTCCCCAGTGCCCAGTCCAGGGGGACGATCCCTGCCCTGGTCCTGCAGCCCACAGCCACCCCAGAACAGAAGCAATAATTGGAAGGGGATTATTGGAAATATTATAAAATAATTAGCGTCCTGCTCTGTTGGCTGTTCTGGAGATAAAGCCGACAGGAGACTGGGTCTGAGCTTTCCTCCTCCTGGGTGTAAGACACTCACCTGCCCTCGCCGTCGCACGTACGTGATGTCAGAAGTGCCGTACAAAGCCTGCAATGTCTGCTGGGGTGGGGAGAACAGAAATAACTCCAAGTTCTTTGGAAACCAGTCTGCTATTTTTGGTTACGTGCAAAAACGGTGCTTGTGTTCCTTTGGTTTTTTGTCTCGGAAAGTCAGCGAGTAGGTCGTACATTTGAAAAGGCTTTTCCGATGGATTCCGGTGGCGTGTGGCTGGAGGGGGAGCGGTGCTGGTGCTGGTGCTGGTGGGTTGGGCAGGGGTTGAGCGAGGCCCATTGATCTGCGTGTGGTTCAGGAGAGTCCTGCGGATGATGAATATGTAGCCTGCGGGAAGTAGGTTGGAGGAAGATTAAATAAACGGTGGTTGATTTGCAAATGAGCCGAAGTTGCAGCTGCGAGCGTTTGAAGCGGGGAGTGATCTGAACCAAATGGGAGAGGGGTTCGGGGTTTCTTTTTGTGCCTGGTTCAGTTGAGCCCAGGGGGACCAGACAGAGGTCAGGAGGACCAGACATGGCACAGCCAAGGCTGAGCAGAGAGGAAGGTTGACTTCTCATAGAATCATGGAGTGGTTTTGGGTTGGAAGGGACCTTTAAAGGTCATCTAGTCATGTGGTATGGGATGACTTGTGCTGCCGGCACCAGCCCAGCTGATACTCCAGGCCGTGCTCCTGCCCCTTTCAGCCCTTCCAGATTCCCCCTCACTATGGAAGTCTCTCTGACAGCTGCTCTCTTAGACCTCGGCTGTGTTGTTTTGTGTTTGAGTTTTGAAGTACAATCACAGTGTTCTGTTAATCCTGCTGGGAGTGGTATTTAATCCTATCTGGGCAGATAGGACAGCAGCCTCTGGAGAGCAAGTCCCTCCTACAACCCTGTTCTTGGGACGGGTTTCTCCCAGGGTTAAAATAGATGTTTACTTCAGAGTGAAGGACTTTCTACCTTTCAGTCTGGGAAGCTGCCTTTGCAGTGGTTATCTGTTACCATTCTATCAATTACTGCACGAAAAAAAATCATCATTATTGTTTTATATAATTAATTTTAAAAATCTGAAATTGAATTGGGTTTTGAAACTCAGAAGAGTATATGTCAATACTAGAACACAATGAAAATGGGTTAATTTGATGCAGTCTTGGCATTTTGACTGGAGCATCTCTGTGCCGAGGAGAGGCTGAGAGCCCTGGGGCTGCTGAGCTGGAGAAGAGAAGCCTCAGAGGGGATCTGATCAATGCTGATCAAGAGCTCAAGGGTGGGGGCAAGAGGATGGGGCCAGACTCTTGTCAGTGGTGCCCAGGGACAGGACAAGGGGCAACGGGCACCAACTGGAACCCAGGAGGTTCCACCTGAGCAGGAGGAGAAACCTCTTTGCTGTGCAGATGGCAGAGCCTGGCCCAGGCTGCCCAGAGAGGTTGTGGAGTCTCCTTGTCTGCAGAGATTCCAAAGGTGCCTGGACACGATCCTGGGCCCCCTGCTCTGGGTGACGTGGTGGAGCAGGGGGGGTTGGACAAGATGATCTCCAGAGGTCCCTTCCAACCCCCCGCAAGTGGGGACGTGTTCTGAGCAGAGCAGCAGCTTTAGGAGAAACTTTCCCCCAGCCTTAGATGTGCTACTTGGCTTCTGTGCCACCTCTCCTGACTTGACAGCCAGTTCAGAGGGTTGTGTAAAATGACACGGCTTCTGCACGTAGTCATGAAGCAACTTCATAATACAGCCCATACAGCTGCTGTCTTCTTTCCTTTTCGTTGTTGCTGTTGTAAAATTCATTTGAAGAGCATCAATCCCACAGAGATAAATTTTCTTACCTGCCCCAAAATCGAGCTGTCTGCTCCCCACTGCCACGTCCTTACGTCGAGCCGCAGCGGAGCAGCTCTTGCCCGGGCTGCAGGAGGGTCCTACCAGATCTTTGCTAATGGTAATTTGTAGCATATTTAACAGGAAAGGCTTTGATATTCATCAAAGTTCTTCAGCTCGTGGAATTTAAAGCGGGAGCTGATGCTTTCAGCCTACGCTCCTGCTTCACTTTTCAAGTAAATGATTTTCTGTGTCTGCCTGAGAAGTGCTGTGAAGTTGTGCTCAGATCTACAGCCTCCTTGATAAAGAACCATGTAACTCGGGTGCGTCTCCTCTGTCCTGTGGAGATCTGCTGGCCCAGATGTCAAGAATTAGACACTGAGCGAAGAATGATAAATAAGAAAAATATTTATTTCATGGGATACTCTCAGCACTTCTTCTGGCTGTAGTGAGATGATAGGAGCAGCCTTTAGTCTGGAGCTGAAGGAGGCAGAAATACCTGCAAAAAATAAATGCGCAATTCTGGTTCGATGAAGGAAAAATAAGAGAGCATTCAATCACGGGAAGGATCAATGGGGTGGATTCAGGGCTCTTGACTTGTTTTGAAATGCTTCTACAGACATATTCTGTAAATTTGGAGGCTGCCAGCAATGATGGGAGAGCTGGAAGCCCTCTGCTGGGAGGCAAGGCTGGGAGAGTTGGGCTTGTTCAGCCTGGAGAAGAGAAGGCTCCAGGGAGACGTTCTTGTGGCCTTGCAGGACTTCAAGGGGGCTACAGGAAAGATGGAGAGGGCTCTTTATCAGGGCCTGTTGGGACAGGACAAGGGGAGATGGTTTGAAACTAAAAGAGGGAGATTTAGACTGAAGAGAAGGAAGGAATTTTTGGCACTGAGTTTGGTGAGAGCCTGTCCCAGGTTGCCCAGAGAGGTGGTCGCTGCCCCATCCCTGGCACCATTGCAGGTGAGGTTGGCCGGGGCTCTGAGCAACCTGCTCTAGTTGCAGATGTCCCTGCTCCCTGCAGGGGGTTGGACGAGATGAGCTTGAAAGGTCCCTTCCCACCCAAACCAGTCTATGATTCTATGAGAAATCATTATTTCAAAATACGTTCTAGCAGTATTGTCACATTTCTGCACTGACATGTGATGGTATGGTGCCATCATGGTATGGAGACAGATCATGCCAGTTAGATCATGGCAGGACAGCACAATTTTTAAGGTGCCGTGTGAGGGATCCCATTTACTTTGCCATTTCCCGTGTTACTCCCATTCCAGACCTCTGCTGTCACCATCTGGGACAGGCCAGGGTGCAAGTGTATCACAAATTGTAGAAGTATTAGAAGGTATCGACTATTCCTCACTTTAATATAGCCTTTTATGTATATTAAATAGGGATTTAGGAGTCATAATAGCATTTGTTTTGAGTCAGCTCTGTCTTTTGGTAGGAACTTAGAGCCTTTTGGTTTTATTAGCAGGTGCTTGTGAGACTTTGTTTTCCCTTTGACTTTGTTTTCTGCTTTAATCAGTCGACTTCTGGTGTGCAAGGTTACCAAGGGATTTAGAGAATTAGTAAATATATACAATAAATCTTGTTTTGACCGTCTGCAGGGACAGTAAAGATTTTTTGGAGAAGTCTAATGAGTTGTTTAAGCAGGATCTTCTTGCTTATAAATCCCACTTGGCTGATTAAAATCACCATTTCCGATGCCTTCTCTCATTAAATCATATAAAAATGATTTCTCATAGATGCCTCCCAACTTGATTAAGTTAATTTACTGCCTCATCACTGAAATTTTAATTTCTGGAAATATAAACATTGCTTTATGCTTTCCTTACCCTCCTTAATTACAGCTTTTAGGTTGTTTAGGTAATAACACGTGGGAAGTGGACCCAGCACATCCTTAGAGGGAAGGAAGCTGGGGGTCTTCTGATCTTCTGAGACCTCATGGGGAGAAGCAGCTGGGCTGAGCTCAGCAGAGCCTGTCTCCCCTTCCCAAGGAGGGGTGTCCCTTCCCACCAACCCTTTCTTTTAGCAAACAGAAGCAAGATATCTCAGCAGACAGGTTCTTTTTTAGGAGGTCACAGGAGGTATCATGGCCATGGATGCTTTAGGTGACCGTGGGTGGCTTCCGACTTCTCCTCTCTTACCTCCTGCATGATCTGCAGACTAAGCCTCATGTTGAGGAGTGCTCTGGGGCCATCCCAATGCCCAGCCTCAGGTCAGGAGCTTTCCCTGGGAATGCTGGAGGATGCTCAGGGCTGGCCTGGGGGTTTGGTTTGGGTCTGTTTTTTGGAGTGTCAGCCAGCGGCGGGAGAGTTTCACAGCTGAGATCTTCAAATGGCTTTTCAGAATCCGAAGACGGTTACGATTCATAAGGGTAATTGCTAATCATTTAGGATTATTTTTGATATATATTCAACCCCTCCATTATTACGGTAACATCTAATTTTGAGGAACACTCCAAGCATTTATTTTCAAAACCTATTGTCCTGATTTCCCATTGTTGTGATGGAGAATTCTAAGCTCTGTTGTCAGCAAACCTTCCTGGTGGCGTTCATGGGGAGAGCAGGTTTTGACTCCTTACGCCGGATTCCCCTGCGTTTAGGAGTACGTGGCCTTTTACAATCGCTGTATTATCCTGCGACTTACCGATAAGCTGCTAAAATGGCTAAAAAAAAAAAAAAAAAAGAACAGTTAATAAGAACCTGAAACATGCGGGAACCTGGCAGGCACGGTACGCGCATCCATCTTCAAAACTCATTAAATGTTATTTTTTGAAACCTTTTAACATCATTTTCTGATTAAAGGAATCAAACAGCCTGCCAGGCTTTTTAACTAGATAAACAGAGATGGAATCAAAGGCCCATTCCACTGGTTTTACTTTTTAAAAACATGAATAGCTTGAATTATGAAACTGGGTCTCCTCCATACGAAGGTTTCTCTCAGAAACAGATACATGGGAATGATTTCAAACCTGAAACAACTTGAGTGAACAAAGAACTCTGGTACAGATCTGAAAGCCGATGTGATTTAGATAATTTCTAGGGCTATTTAAGCGTGGTTTTCCTATGCATTATTCTCACGGCTGCTTAGCTTCAAAGAAACCCCAGTAGAAATTCAGCAGCTTTAAAGGTGGAGCATAAAATGTATTTATTCTGGTTTTATCTTGCCATTTGGATTTTGAGGGTTTTGTGCAGATGTGGGCAAAGTGTTGTAGAAGAAAGGGAAAATAATCTGGAGTTAATGGAGAAACCAACCACAATCAAAACATTGCATCACTTGGTAGTTGGTGGGCTTTATAAATTATACCTCGTTCATCCTCTTGCTCTCTGTCTTGCAGTAGCTTTTGTGACCAGATCTTGGTGTCCATAAGGTATCATCGGTCTCATTGTAGTGACAGGGCAGAAACTGGGATAGAGAGGCAGAGCGAGGAGCTCTTGCACAGCACTGGACGTGCCGGCATCGCTCCACCGTTGGTGGCTCCTGGCTTGCTTAGGGTTTGCTTGTCTCCACAAGGATGGCATGAAGCTGTCAGTAGCTTGGGTTTGGTGGAGTGTGGACCTGCACGTGTGTCATAGACCTATTCATCACAGTCTTTGGCAAGGGATGATGGGAGTCCTCACCTTCTGCATTGGTGGGAGGGGACTGGGGTCTCAGGAAGCCCAAGCCAGGTCTCACAGGGATAACTTGAGGACTAGATTTGCTTAGAAATCATTTCTCTGAACCACTTCTCTGCAAAATATCACCGAATCACAAATGGTTGAGGTTGGAAGGCGCCTCTGGAGGTCATCTGGTCCAACCCCACTGCTCATGCAGGGCCACCTAGAGCTGTTTGCCCAGGACCGTTTCAGATGGCTTTTGAATATCTCCAAGGAGGGACACTCCACCAGTTATAGTGCTGAGACATCGGTAGGGTGTGTTAGACGGGAAGGTGACAGGAGAAGAACAATTCAGTGGTTCTACATAATGAAAGTGGCTTTTTTTTAAGCTTTTCTTTTTTTTTTTCTCCAAGCGTAACCAAAACACAATAAAATAGCCATTTCACATGTTGCGGCCTTGGCGGTTCAGTAAATCTTTTTCCAGTGCTGCCATTATATAAGATCTGTTAGTGGAAAAACCAATATTTGTTGGTCATGCGGGCAAACACGTTCATCACTGTCCAAGTGAGGATGGGCTGAAACTGGGACCTCGACCTTCCCGCTGCCCCTCCCGCAGCTGCTGCTCAGGTGCAGCTCAGCCAAAGGGCTCAGCTGGACCAGAAATGGGGGGGGAAAAGGCTCTTTTTTTAATGGCAATGAAAAGATGTAAGGTTCTGGGGAAATGTAGCAGAAGCGCCTGCGTTTGTGTGCGAGTTCTGAGGAGGCACAACTGGGAGAGAACAGTTCTGGGAACTCCATCCCGTACATAACTTGCAGCCGTTGGATTTTGGACAACGCATCCCTCCTCCTGCCAGTTCCCCAAAGCCTCTATGGCTCTTTCTCTTTTTTTTCCCTGGATCTCTTTGGAGATAGAGGAGGGGAGACCGCTCGTGGTTTGAATCCGGAGCTCTGCAGGCGCTCTCCTTTCACCATCTATAATCTGAATAACTGGTGATTCATCAGAAGTCGTGTCTTTGCAAAACGTACTTGTTCACGCTTAATCAAACAGAATTCATTCTCCTTGAACAAGCCTTCTTGTGCGGTGTGCGCTGACACGGACGGACCTTGTACCATCACTCCACACATCTAGTTCAATTTTTTTCATTAATAATTATTGCAGGGCTAAGCACAAGCGGGTATTCTCTGGGGGAGTGACATGTGCAATCATCCAGGAAACTCGGGAGCACTAAAACTTGATCTCTGATATAAATCTGCACCGTGTCTGCAGGAAATCGAACGTATCTAACAAGAAAAATACGAATAGCTGGTTCCTCTCAAGTGGGCAAGCGATGTCCCTGACATTGTGGAGTCCTCTTCTCTGGAGAGCTTCCAAACCCACCTGGGCATGGTCCCTGCTCTGGGTGAGCTGCTGGAGCAGGGAGGTTGGATGAGATGCTCTTCAGAGGTCCCTTCCAACCCCACCACGCTGGGATTCTGTGGAGCTGTGTGGGTTTGGTTATGGTGGTGCTGGGGGACAGGACCTCCCTGGTGGGGCTGGAAGCTGGTTGAGAACGTGAGGAAGGCAAAGGGATTGGATTTTTCAGGGAGCAAACGCGATGTGGTTGCACGGAGTGTTGCTTTCTCATGCTGCAATGCTGGGCAGGGAATACTTTTGTCCCATAAACCCACCAGTGGGCAGGGATGTGGAGATGCTGCCTGCTAAATATAGACCCAAATTGCTCCTCTCTGAGAAATTAATGACCAAACAAGAGAACTCTACAGTGCTCAAATCGTTCCGTTTCTTGCCTATTGTTTTTTCAGTTAATAAACATAAATTAGAGGTCTTCATTTTATTCTTGTCCTCTTACCATCACTGTCTCTCCTACTGAGTAGTAGCAGTGATTTAGTGATTTTTTTTCATATTTCTGGACAGAAAAAAGCTTGGGTTATAATAGCTCTGGTGTAGGAGTGACAGGGATCCTGTCGTGGATGTGCGAGAAGATGGGCTTAAAGACCTGTTCAACTCGTGTGCATGTGTGGGTTGTGTCAGGAGCTGAATTCAAGCCACCATGAATCTGAGGGACATTTTATTTGCCCAGATCTGGAAGTGGGGCATGGCATATCCTACACAAGAAGGTTCCTGCAAAATAGTTGGAGCAAAGGATGAAAATAGTCATCTGAGAATGAGTAATTTGATATTAAATCAGGAAGCATTTTAATTGCTGGTGCCATTTGAGGACTGGTTTTGCCGTGTCTTTATTTTCTAGAATAGCTCTTGCCATGGTTGCTCTGCTTGGGGTTGTCCCCAAATCTCTGTTCAGTGCTACACAGCTATGCCCTGAGACAAGCAGCTCCTCCCGGGCCGAGGGCGGGTGGTGGTACCTGAAGAGGAGACAACCTGCTGAGGAGTTTGTCATTTGCATCAAATGACTTATTTCAAGGAATCATAGAATGCCAGGTTGGAAGGGACCTCGAGGCTCATCTGGTCCAACCTTTCTTGGTCCTGGCCACCCCCCCAACACCCCTGGTGTGGTTGGTATCAAGGATGGAGATGCTCATTTTTGAGTGGCCGTGCTGCAGGAGGGACCACCCTGGAGACCAGGCCGGGGTTTCCAGCAAGGCTGTCGCCTTAAATGAAATTTAATGGGAAATTGATGGAAAATCTTCCATTTTCTATCGGTGCAGCAAATGCATTCCTATTTCCAAAAGCTGCACTTTTTAACCATTTCCTCATATATTGCATCTTTCCCATTTTCTCCTCCCATCTCCTCATATTCTGCATCTTTCTCATTTTTTCCTCCATTTTTTTGGTAAAATACATTGTAAAAATGCTATTCTTGCGGGCAGTCCCGTTCTCTTCTCCTCAGCAGCCCCGTTCTTCTGCCTTAGGAGGAAATTAAGTCCATTTGACCTGCTTTGCTCTGACAAATCCACTTTGGCCCTGGCATGCAACCTGACTACGTTCTCACTGATGAAAATGGTTCGATTCCTTTGTGGGGGGTTTTTCCATGATCAGAAGTTCCCCTGACGGGCCGTAATTACCTGTCCCCTCTCCTGTAGCATGGGCTCATCTCTGGACCCACGTGTAAGTGAAGGGTGGTGGGTGCCTCACGTACCATCCACTTCTGAGGCAGCAGGGAGGAGCAATAGGGTGGAAAATGGGCAAAAAAAATTATCAGAATATCAAGGGGTGAAAAACAAAGCTGGAAATACTGATAGTCCCTGGGAAAGGCTTGCAGCTGGTGAAGCCCTTCTAGCTCAGCTCCAGTTTGTAAACCCGGATTAATTAGTGTTGTGTTGATGCAAAACAAGGGGTTAGAGCAGCGTGTCCTTCACTGTGCTCCTTTCTTCACATCATCAGAAATGTCCATATTTGCAAAATTAAAAAATGCCTTCGACCTTCTCACTACTTGGAAGTTCTGGAGAGTCCAAAGCCCAATTTTTTTCACTCTTTTGCCTGAGAATTCAGCTGTGAAGGCACAAAGCGCTCACTGCTGAGCGCTCCGGAGCTCCTGCAGCTTACACTTGCCATCCCTCTGCTTGGCATGGTGTACACCCACAGATTTGAGGTGAACTGTCCTAATTCGGAAGGGTGTGGAGCAGGCGAGGCCATGCCGTGTGTCAGTCCCCAGCCCCTTGCCATAACAGCGTTACTTTTGTATTCTTAGTTGGATTTCCCTCAATTCTGCCCTTGGACAATGATGAGGAGTGGTTTTTCAGCGGTATCTTGGGAGGGGTTGCGTGGCTGCGTTGTGTGGAGGATTTTCTTGGCCAACGAGCACTTTTATCAATCTGGTAGTTTTCTTCTATGGGTGTCTGGGGTACAAGACAGTGGGAAGGGGAAGGAGGGAGCCTGGCCTTCCTACATGTATGGGATTTCATAGAACCATAGACTCGTCTTGGTTGGAAAAGACCTCTAAGATCATTGAGTCCAACCATTAGCCCAGCACTGCCAGGTCACCACTAACCCATGTCCCTCAGCACCACATCTCCACGGCTTGGAAACCCCTCCAGGGATGGGGACTCCACCACTGCCCTGGGCAGCCTGGGACAGCCCGCGACAACCCATGTGGGGAAGACAGTCCTCTCCAACCCAAACCATACGATGGTTCTGTTTCAGTGTTGGAAATCAAGGGCACATGTCATGGGGCTCACAGAATTAAAGACAGGCCTTTAAGATACTTAGCTAGAAAAGAAAGATCATGGGCCAGCAAGTGTTCCCATCTCAGGGAACGAGTACTTCCACAGAAATTCTGTCTTTTAGGTGGAGGTTGCAATTATTCTTTATATTTAACACTCTTACTAAGCCAATGGTAAAATTTGGACAAGGAGGAAGGTTCTGTGGCCAGTGTAATATACAGCGCTCCCGGTTTTTGCATCGCTGGGTGAGGGTCGGAAATGTTTTTCTTTTGTTTTATAGTTTTTTTCTTTTGTTTTACAGTTTGATATACGGTGTTCTTGGTTTTCGCATCACTAGTTTGGGGGCAGAAATGTTTTTTTTTAAACGCTCCATCCCTCTTCTGTAGCCAGCAGGGAGCAGGATGTCCTCGGAAGGTGGGAAAACACCTTTGTGGCAGTGGCCGATGTCTCCCAGACTGGTCTGTGGTCCCCAGGATGCTGCGGGGCTGGGGCTGCTCTGCTTTAAAGGGAGTGTTTTTAATGCTGTGTTGAAGTCCTAGCCGTTCTTTTTATGTAGCGACTTACTTCCTCTCCTCAGTTAACAGCTCAGCTGGCAATGCCGGCTTTCCCCGGATGGTTATCCTCAATAAATTATTAATGATATTGTCAGTATTTTTTGTCAGCAGCTAATTGATACCCCTTAAGTATTATTTATTTATTGTTTGAATAATCTTCAGCAGGGTACCTGCCTCCGGCAGATGTTCTGTCTGCTTAAAACCTGGAGGAGCTGCCCAGCTGTCTTCTCCATGGATACCTGTTACTTGTCCTGGATACCTTTATGCTCGCTCTGCTTTATTTAGAGCACTACACAATGGGGGTTTTTTGCTAAATATTTCAGCTCCCTCCCAAGTGATTCACTCACCCAAGGGATCGGGAATTGCAATCCAAGAAAAAAAATCCATTAAATATCCCCAAACCCTCTCCCATCAGTGTTCTGCAAGCCCCCTTTTAATGCCGTTGCTGTTTTCAGCGTGCTGAAAGACACCTGTTTTTTTCTGAAGAGCTTGTCTGGGGTTTGCTTGCTCGGAGGTGAGGGGGTTTGCTGGGCTGCTGAGATGGGCCGAGCTGCGGCTGGGACATGTGCTGCTCGGGGGGTGCGCGAAGGGCTTTTTCTGCTTACGACTACAAATTTTATTTACGGCAGAGCTCTCCCCATCAGAAACCCGCCCAGTGGGTTTGTCACCCGTGTACAGATCGCTTGTCAAGCCAAAGCTCGTAACCGTCAGGCGCGTTCAGAGGAATTGTGCTGAAGAAGGAGCCGTGCCGCGGCTCCGCTGCCAGCGCGGTGGACGGATGCGGGGCTCCCAGCGTCTCTCCACCACGCACTGAATGGGTTTATTTGGAGTGACCACAGTTCACAGTGTCTTCCCCAAAACCTCTCCGCTGCAGCCGTTCCCTGAGGTGGGAAACTGGTGGAACCTCCGTTTTGCATTTCCAAACGGCTGCAGTTTGGTGGTGCAGTTATTGTAAGCGCTGGGCAGCAACGCTCAATATGTGTTTTTGAAAAAGGCTTCATTGGCACGTAATCCTGACTTCTTCTTCATGATGAAATGCTTTGTTTATTTTGCCTTTTGGAAGCTTTTAAACCTGAGGGACTCTTTGAGGAGCTGCGTTGGCCTGAGCCGGGGGCTTTCTGTGCCGGCAGGGCAGCTGAGCTATTGGGATATTTGCTTATACCCCAAAGCAAATCCAGCAAAACACCCCGAGCCAAACAATTCACGCAGCCTCCCACCAACCCATAACTGCGTTACAAAACTGGGGGGTTCATCTATGAAGGAAGAACCTCAGCAAGGTTCACAGGTGGAGGGATAATTTGCAGCCCACTGTTGTCGCTCAGTATGAGCCACAGGGTTCGCACGGTTTTATGGGTGACAGAAAATAGTTGGTAGTTTCTGTTTAAAACCTTGTTATGTGTCTGCTTTTTTTTTTTTTTTTTTTTTTCCTTGAACCAAGGTAAGATTTAAGCTAGAGAGGGCAAGATTTGTGCTAAAGAGGACGTCTGTTTTAGCTGTGTGTGTTGACAAAACCAAACCTTTGCTAAGTGCTGCTTTTAACCAACGAAACTGTGATAAAACTGCTTGGCAGGAAGAAGGGGACACAGCCTGTGGTGGGTAAAATGCTGTGATGTTTCAGGGCAGTGCTGGGGAGAGAGCCATCCCAAATGTTACTAGGAGCTCGTAAAGTTTTTGGAGGGGGCAAACCGTGCTTGGGCTGCAGACAGCCCGAAGACTTCTCCAGTGCTGGGAGAGGGCCATGGGTTAGTGGTGCCCGGGCAGTGCTGGGTTAAAGGCTGGACTTGATGATCTTGACGTTCTCTTCCAACCAACATGATTCTCTGATTCAATATCATGAAGCAGAATTTCTGATGCATTTTCATGAAAAGATATTTAGGAGCTCACAGAATTCACCTCAGAAGTTACTTTGGGCAGGTCTGAGAAAAGATGGCACAGGAATGCAGAAATAAACGTGGTAAAAATGAGGTGTCCTCCTGGAGCAACAATTTCTCCAGCAAAATTTCCTCTGCTCCTCATTAGGATACTGATCCGTGTCTGCAGTGGGATCATTCAGGACAGAGCTGAGCGCTCCCTTCTCTGGCATCAATAACGGAGGACGCGGCGTGACTAATGCTTTGTGATTAAGGACGTGTGTACAGCACCATGTCCGACTCCGCTCTGTTGTGTTAAGGTCTTTCAGTCCTTCTCCTGTCGATTGCCATTAACCTTGTCACGGTTTTGCGTTGCAAAGCGGCTTCTCCAGCAATCCCACGGTGCTTTCCCTCCCTTCTGCGGTGGTTTTAGCGTTGGGTGGATGTGGGTTTCTGGCTGGTTTGGGCTTCTGGAGTGCTTTTGGGACCAGAAGAACTAAGAGTTGGAACAACTTTAAAGTTAAAATTATGACCTCTGAGCACAGGAAGGTGCAAGAGTGATAAAGATGATGCCTGGACGGAGCTGTGAGTCAAATGTGCTTCATTTGGTGCTGAATTTGGTTTCCTTTCTGTGTGGAGAACTGGAGACCAGTGCTGCCAGCCCATCAACCTCCTGGGCTTTTCCTGCTGTTCGTCCCCCTTTCACCTTTGCTCCTGGGGCTGTAATTTTGGTTCCCACATTAAAAACTCCATTTCCACCAAGCTCCCAGCTGCACAAGGTGCAAGGGGTCTCATTTAGGAATGGTTACCTTAGAGGAGAGGCAGTCAAGAGGCCAAAATGGGCCTAGAGGTGTTGTGGTGGGACCGGGAGCTCCAGCTCTGCACCCCCTCATCATGCTCTATGTGATTTGCAAATAAGTATTTGTGAGTTATCAAAGAAATACAGAACCTCACGAAACTTGGTAGAAACTTCAGTAATGACTGAAAAATAACAAGATACATGAGAAAAGGGTTGTGAAAAGGAAACGGTATTTTGTTCTGTTCCGAGGATGCGATGGAGAAGGCTTTAATTTCAACTTCTCCCATTCTTCAGATGTGGGTGACCAGTAGCAGCGGGGTGGACATCCCACTGGGCTCCCCCCGCCTGCTGCTGTGTCTCCAGGCGAAGAATATCCAAAGAAACTGTTGAGGGTGCCCTGGGGCCATGAAGTGGTTAATCATGAGGTAGCTGATGTCATCCTCTGAATTCCTCTTTTGCTGCCAGATTGGGGCGTGAAGGTGCCAATAAGTGTTTTGCTGATAGAGGAAGGAAATGGCATAAGAAAAAAGAGAGAGAAGAGTTAGAAGAATATTTAAAACTGAAAGGAGTAAATGAGGGGGGAGGAATCATCTATAACAAACTAAATTGCAATAATATTTTTCTTAACATAAATGAGCCTGGTTTTGGTGCTTGAAGAGCACCCGATTGCTGTTTCTGAAGCGGTTTGCCCTGGCCTTCAAATTTAGTGTTCAGATCGTGTTATTACTGTTCCTCCTAACGGGGAACGACATTTCAAAGTGCTGCTGTTGATGTTGTGCCTTGGAAGCGCGTTCTCTGTTCTCTCGTGATAGTTTGACTTTCCTCTTGTCCACTCAGGAGAACACGAGGGGTTTCTTCACCTCCTGTCTTTTCAGGAGAACAACAAAGAGAGATTTTGCTCCAGAAAAGCTGAGACCTCTCTGCTACTGCCTAGGAACACCTTATCAGGGCAACAGAGAAACAGCCTCTTGGCACCTGAGACAGTCATGCTTTCTGAGAGTGATTATGTGTGTCTTCAAAATACCCGAAAATGTCTTCCTTCTCTCTGGTCTAAATCTCCCTCTTTTAGTTTAAAACCATCATCCCTTGTCCTGTCCAAATAGGCCCTGCTCAAAAGTCCCTCCCCATCTTTCTGACAGGCCCCTTGAGTCCTGAAAGGCCCCAAGAAGGTCTCCCTGGAGCCTTCTCTTCTCCAGGCTAAACAAGCCCTCCTCTCCCAGCCTGGCCTCCCAGCAGAGGGCTTCCAGCCCTCCCATCATTGCTGGGGCCTCCTGTGGCCCCGCTCCACCAGGTCCATGTCTCTGCTGTGCTGAGGACTCCAGAGCTGCCCCAGCACTGCAGGGGGGTCTCACAGAGCGCAGCAGAGGGGCAGGATCCCCTCCCTGCCCTGCTGCCCACGCTGCTGGGGATGCAGCCCAGGGGGACATTGGCTTCATTGCCAGCTCCTGTCCAGCTTTCACCCCTCAGCACCCCCAAGTCCTTCTCTGCAGGGCTGCTCTCCATCCCTTCACCCCCAGCCTGTGTTGATACTGGGGGTTGCCCCAACCCAGGTGCAGGACCTCGCACTTGGCCTTGCTGAACCTCATGAGGTTCACACAGACCCACTTCTCCAGCTTGTCCAGGTCCCTCTGGATGGATCCCATCCCTCAGGCCTGTCAACGACACCACTCAGCTTGGTGTCATCAGCAAACTTGCCGAGGTTTCTTATCTCATTGCTTCTCGCTCATACATGCCCCAGCCCCTGAAGCGTATCTTTGGTGGTATCTTATTAAGAGTTGGTCGAATCCAAAGTTGTACTTGCATTAGCAGAAGCTCAGGTGTTGTAGCAGTGGTGGGGCAATGCATGGCAGCACCGGAGTTTGCAGGGGGGCTGTGCCACTTGCTCCATCCACAGCAACCAAGGGTCCAGGGTCCAGGTACCGGATGACGCAGCCCCTAGAGCCTCTCTCTAAATATAGCTATCTTCCAAACCACCCTCCCGAGCCCTATTAATTATTCATTCCTTTTTGCTTTTTTATTTTGTAGCATGACACTTCCCGTACACTAGCTGCAATCATCTAACGGGACGCAAACCGTCGGGCTAAGCATATTCGCTGGAGCTCCTTTCGTCTTCCTCATTATGCTGCAGATGCTTTAAATTCACACGGTACACGGTAATGGGGATGAAATTTCCCACCGTGGAACATTGCTGACTTAATGTTGTGTGATGAAATAGCACGGATTTATATTTAATATTTCTTTTCAAGCCAGGCATTGCAGAGCAAGATTTCTCTGCTTGTGGCTGTTTCTCGCAGCCAGACCCAGGCAGGTTTTTAAAGCTGTGGGAAATTCATATAATGGTTTATAATAAGTAGCTCATACATAACAAAAATGGAATTTTACTTTTTTTTTTAAACCTGTAAGAGCTTAAGACTTTAAAACCTGCCCAGGAAACATGCCTCAAGGTGTTGCTTGAACCATGGTGCCCGTGAAACCATCCCCTCCGTCCACCCTAGGTGTGTTTGTGGGTATGTATCACCCAGGCAAACGTGTCACCGACAGCAGAGTTAAGGTAAATAATTTTCTCTGGGTGCTGTGGCTCAGGGGACCTCTCTCCGCGGCTCCTGCAGAAGGCTGAGCTCATCTTGTAATTAATTCATCAGCAAAAACTCACTGGAATTAGAGCTCTGTTCTGAGAGAGGCTTCTAATGGAGAGTAAATGACTCATTAGCATTGAGCAGATCAACCTGAGAACAAGGGTAAACACAAACAAAATAATTAATGACTTTCAGGTAGTGTCATAAGCTATTGCGGCTGCCGCGGTTGCTCCGTGTGAACATGGAGGTGGGTCTGGCCCAGGTGGGAACAGCTGGATTTTGGGGACTCTAAAAAGAGCACACCTCTGGGGTTTCTGGAAGGATCCAAGATGATGTACGCTTGGTGCTGCACAAATGGAGTACAATGAGGATCACATCCTGCTCAGGTGCCTGCTCAGGCAGCTCCCTCCCTGTCAGACTCAAACTATGTAAATGGGAGTAATAGAGTCATAGAACCACAGAATGGTTTGGGTGGGAAGGGACCTTTCAAGGTCATCCAGTCCAACCCTGCCCTGCAGGGAGCAGGGACATCTGCAACTAGAGCAGGTTGCTCAGAGCCCCGGCCAACCTCACCTGGAATCCTTCCAGGGATGGGGCAGTGACCACCTCTCTGGGCAACCTGGGCCAGGCTCTCACCACCCTCAGCATCAACAATTTCTTCCTTCTCTCTAGTCTGAATCTCCCTCTTTTAGTTTAAAACCATCCCCCCTTGTCCTGTCCCAACAGGCCCTGCTCAAAAGTCTGTCCCCATCTTTCTGATAGGCCCTGCTTAAGTATTGAAAAGGCCAGGGCGTCCCTGGAGCCTTCTCTTCTCCAGCTGAAAAACCCCAACTCTCTCAGCCTGGCCCCATGCCACGGTTCATGAGAGGGGCTGCAACAGAAAAGCAGCAGCAACCCTTCAGCATCACTTTGTTTGGTCTCAGGAACATCTTTCAGGAAGGGAAGGATGATAGCTTGAACATGCACAAAATGGATTTTCATACCTCGGTGCACAGAGAAGTGAGTAATAGACAAAAAAAAAAGGGGGAAAACCAGGACTGTTAATTTTTTTGCAAGTGGGAAGTAGAAGAAATACACCCTGGAGAGTATCTGGTCAGAGCAGTGCACGGCTCCTGCGAGAAGCCAGGGTTTTGGAGATGTAGCCGGACTTGTGATTAAAGCGATGGAAGTTAACAACTTTGCTTTGCATTTGTGCACATTTACCTGTTTTTTTAAACATACACAGGGAGCCTGGCACTGCAGATGAAAGTCCTTCAGAGGGAGAGAGAGGAACAGAGCTGCAGATCCTAGCAACGGGTGCTGGCAGCCAGGAAAGGGCATCCTTGAATCCCTTCCAAGAGAAGGAGTCACCTTTGAGTGGGAGAAGGGAGGTTTTTTCTTCAGTGGCTGCCCTGATGCCCCTGCAAACATGGCCCACCACAGACCCCTGCTCAAACCACTCAACCCTGGGCAGTGCCCGCAGCCACGCTCCAGCTTAGCTACTGAACAACCCTCTTCTTCCTCCGCCAAGCAGCAGCCAAACCTCTGCTTCTGCTTTTCCGCAGTCTGCAGTTTGGGCTCAGCTTGCTATTTTCTCTCATTTTGCACTTGCAGAGCAGGGTTTTCCCTCTCCGGGCTGCAGACAGAGCAGTGTTGGCAGCGCTTGTGCCCACAGCCTGTGGTGGCATTGCCGGGCTCTCCAGCGGTGAAACTGGGCTTGCTTTGAAAAAACCCAACAAGCAATCAATACGCCATTTATCAGAGTAATTTAAAGAGAAATTATTATTGTTGTTGTTATAGCAGCAGTTCCCCAACCTTCAAAAATGGAGTGGAGTGCCCGTCTTCTAGAGCAAAGAACGGTAATTCCGCAGTCCTGGCAGCGCTGGTGCCTGCCGTGGTGAACATCTGACCACACCGGTATCGTGAAAGGGAGAAACTGGGATGGGGCTGAAGGAGGAGTGGTTTTCCATAGGGTGCTTCATGGCTGTGGTGTTTCTTCAGAGTACTTGTTGGTGAGCTGAGTACCTTCTGGCAGCCTTTCCTCCTCCAACTACCTGAAAGGAGGTGAGGTGGGAGTCGGTCTCTTCTTGCAATAGAGAAATGATAGGACAAGAGGCAATGGCCTCAGGTTGTGCCAGGGGAGGTTTAGGTTGGACATGAGGAACAATTCCTTCATGGCAAGGGCTGTGAAGGGCTGTGCCAGGCTGGGCAGGGCAGTGGTGGAGTCCCCATCCCTGGAGGGGTTTCCAAGCCGTGGAGATGTGGTGCTGAGGGACATGGGTTAGTGGTGCCCTGGCAGTGCTGCGTTAACGGCTGGACTCGATGATCTTCAAGGTCTCTTCCAACCACAACCATTCTGTGGCTCTATAAGGCAGGGACACAAGGACTTGAAGTATTTTAAACTAGCCTGAGGAGAGTTAATATCAGTGCAATCTGAATGCAGTTTGAAGGGTTTGAGGGAATTTGAGGAGCGTGACATCACACTGCAATATATATAGTCGCTAATTAACCTTTGCTGGCTGCTGTAATCGTTTCACTCCTGTGCACGCCGCAGGAAATTATTTTCTGCTGTATTATCTTCATGATGCTTTTGTATATGAACCATAATGGAAGATGGGGCCGCGTGAAGACAGCAGCACTCAATAACTCGGGGTCTTGTCGGGCTCCCCTGCCTCGGCATCAGGACACCTTGCTCCTGTTTGATTCTGGGGCTCGATTTGTATTTTAGTCCGAGAGAGGTGTGACGACGCTGCCAACGAAGGAGCAGCTCTGAAACGTTGTGCACCCGGTGATGTGAAGGCACTTGTGTAAGCTGGAGGGATCAGTCAGATATAGAATGTTAGGGGTTGGAAGGGACCTCTGGAGATCATCCAGTCCAAGGGGAAAGACAGACATCAAGTCAGTTGCCAAGGGGAAAGACAGACAGCACGAAAGTACTGGGTGCGTGAAGAGACAGGCAGGGAGCAGCGTGGTGGTGTTCTGCTGAGCGAGCCCCGTCTTCAAAGGCTGCAACCACAAGATAATGGGCAACTTTTGTCACTGCTCTTGGTGGGAAGAGCGCTCAGATGGGAAGAACAAAGCCCGGTTGTGTCCCACCGGGTGTCTGGGGCTCAGCCATGGCTTTTAGGGAAATCAAAGTGATTGCATTCCTGGCAATTAGTGCTGAGAAACATCCTTCAAGAGTATTGTGATTTCAGCTTTGTTTTAGCGGCGTTCGGAGCTGGTCAGGCTGAGCAGAGTCTGGGAACAAAGGCAAGCAGAGGCGTGGGCCGGTACTGGAGACACATCTAGGTAGAGCTTTTTGCACAGAAGGTACAAGGCAGAACATCGTTTTGCCTCCTCACTAACGGCTGAGCGATGTAGCATCTGACTGAAACCAGAAAGCGAAGTGTCCTGATCAAAGGCAACGCAGCAGATTCGCTGAAGCTTGTACGGAGCCTGTGGTGAAGCGTGTACAACACGCTGGGGAGGGAGAGAAACCTGGAATGAATGTTCATTACCTCCCAAAATGTAAATGGATGTTGGGTTGGATGGATACGCTGATACATATTCCAGGAGCTACCTGCAACCCCATCGACAAATTGCTGCATAAAGATGGGAAGATCCTGGGTCTAAGGTGTTCTCTTTGCTGAAGTTTGGGTTCATTTGAAACCTCAGGGGCATTTCAGGGCATATATACATCTACATTTCTCCTGAAAACCTGGAGTTGCTCTCAGGAAATGAAGCCTAATGAAGGACTGTGTGTTTGCAAGGATATACTGCCTGGTTTTCCGCTCCTCTTCATGCAGCTGTGTTTATTTTCTGTGGGAGCTGCTGGGACTATGAGCACTATTTAAAACAGCGTATTTTGGGTGGGCACCTGGCTGGGTGTTGGCTTTTCCCAGCAGAGCATCCCATTTCTCCCAGCCTTTGCAGGGATGTTCTTCTCACAGATCGCCTCTGAAAAGCTGTGTAGATACTGTGAGTCTTGCAGCTTGGCTGTAACTTCAGTGTTAATTCTTGACGTTGCTGAAAGGACAGATAATTGATGCTGGTGCTTGGGTCCCTGTAGCAACCTGTGAGGCCACTCTCCTGCCAAGGGGCGTTCAGCACCGTGCTGGAGGGCATGGCTTGTTTTCTCAAAATATATTAGTGTGTATAGAATCGTAAATGGTTTGGGTGGGAAGGGACCTCTGAAGGTCACCTAGTGCAACCCCCCTCCAGGGAGCAGGGACATCTGCAACCAGAGCAGGTTGCTCAGAGCCCCGGCCAACCTCACCTGCAACGGTGCCAGGGATGGGGCAGCCACCACCTCTCTGGGCAACCTGGGCCAGGCTCTCACCACCCTCAGCATCAACAATTCCTTCCTTCTCTGTAGTCTAAACCTCCCTCTTTTAGTTTCAAACCATCCCCCCTTGTCCTGTCCCAACAGGCCCTGCTCAAAAGTCTGTCCCCATCTTTCTGACAGGCCCCTTGAAGTCCTGCAAGGCCACCAGAAGGTCTCCCCGGAGCCTTCTCTTCTCCAGGCTGAACAAGCCCACCTCTCCCAGCCTGGCCTCCCAGCAGAGGGCTTCCAGCCCTCCCATCTTTGCTGGGGCCTCCTCTGGCCC
>VZZY01022427.1:62958-85672 GCA_013400335.1 Eurystomus gularis
CCAAGAAGGCCACCAGCATCCTGGCTTGTGTCAGCACTAGTGGGGCCAGCAGCACCAGGGCAGGGATCGTCCCCCTGGACTGGGCACTGGGAAGGCGCAACCTCCAATCCTGGGGTCAGTTTTGGGCCCCTCCCTCCCAGAAGGACCTTGAGGGGCTGGAGTGTGTCCAGAGAAGGGCAACAAAGCTGGGTCTAGAGCAGGAGTGTGGTGAGGAGCAGCTGAGGGACCTGGGGGTGTTGAGCCTGGAGCAAAGGAGGCTCAGGGGAGACCTTCTGGCTCTTGCAACTCCCTGAAAGGAGGTTGTAGAGAGGTGGGGATCAGTCTCTTCTCCCAAGTAACTAATGACAGGGCCAGAGGAAATGGCCTCAAGTTGGGTCAGGGGAGGTTTAGATTGGGTGTCAGGAAGAAGTTCTTTACTGAAAGAGTGGTCAGGCATGGAACAGGCTGCCCAGGGCAGTGGTGGAGTCCCCATCGCTGGAGGGATTTCCAAGCCGTGGAGATGTGGTGCTGAGGGCCAGGGGTTAGTGGTGCCCTGGCAGTGCTGGGTTAATAGTCAGACTTGATCTTAAAGGTCTCTTCCAACCAAAAGGATTCTATGGTTCTAGGGTTGTCCTGGTTGCTAGCATTAGGCAGTCTCCTCCTCCAGGTCTTTGCTGTGAAATTGCTGTAGTCAGCCCCTGTCCCAAAGCAGTTCATTTGTCCCCCATCTCTCCTCTCTTTGGGCCCATCCCCTGGTTTCCAGCAGCTCAGTACCTCTGTCACCCCTGGATCAAGCCCTGAGGTACCTATGGGGTACGTAGGAGTGCAAGGGCAGTTGGTGATCACCATTTCTTTAAAATAGTACACCAAGAGAGGACAATGCCTGATGTTTTCCCTCTTTTGCTGTAGGCTTGTGGTCTGTGTGGGGTGTCCAAGGTTGAATTTTCCGTTTGAACCAGCCACGGGCCAGCTCTGGGTCTGCAGGTCAGGAGCAGAAGTCTCCATTGTATGGGAGCAAGTTTGTTTGAAGCAGTTCCAGGGATTAATTGATTGCCTTTAAATGTTTAACGTTGCGAAGATACTCAACAAATTAATAGATATATTAGGCCATCAACACTAAATAAGGGAAGTTTCTTTCCAAACACAGCTCCGTGTTGCATTTCATGCTCCTATTGATACAGTTCATGCCAAATGGCACATTATTTTCAGCTTAGAAATTGGCTGCCAGGTGTATGGTACATTTAAGTCTCCCGGCCATCCTTGAGAGCCTTTTCCCATGCCATGGATGCAGACAGGGAAGCTCGGAAGCAGGAACTGGTGCTGCAGCAGGTCTCCATCCAGGGCTGCCACTGCCACGCTCCCTCTTCTCTCTGCAGGCATCATTTAGGAGACATCCGTGTAACTCAGAGCCCACAAAAAAAGAATCATAGAATCATTTAGGTTGGAAAAGACCTCTAGGATCATCAAGTCCAACCTTTGTCAAATGTCTCCCTGACCACTAGACCATGTCCCAAAGCTCCACATCTACTCGCTTGTTGAACCCCTCCAGGGATGGGGACTCCACCACTGCCCTGGGCAGCCTGTTCCATGCCTGACCACTCTTTCAGTAAAGAACTTCTTCCTGATATCCAATCTAAACCTCCCCTGGTGCAACTTGAGGCCATTTCCTCTGGCCCTGTCATTAGTTACTTGGGAGAAGAGACCAGCACCAGCCTCACCACAACCTCCCTTTAGGTAGTTGTAGAGAGCAATGAGGTCTCCTCTCAGCTTCCTCTTCTCCAAGCTAAACAACCCCTCAAGCGCTCCTCATACGACATATTCGCCAGTCCCCTCACCAGCTTCGTTGCCCTTCTTTGCACCTGCTCCAGCACCTCAATGTCCTTCTTATCCTGTGACACCCAAAACTGGACACAGTGCTCAAGGTGCAGTCTCACAAGGGCCAAGTCCAGGGGCACAATCACTCCCTGCAGCTGGTCACACCATTGCTGAGACAGGCCAGGATGCTGGTGGCCTTCTTGGCCACCTGGGCACAAAGCACCAACGACGCGGCCGTGTTGCATAGCAGCAGCAAATGGTACTTCTCAACATGAGGAGAAATGATTTTTCCAGCTCAGGAAGGCAGTCTCTAACGTGAAATACTTCTGCAGATTATTTTTTTGTTAGGTCTGCCAAAGCCCTGAAGATTAAAGTGCTCTATTTTGGTGCTCCGCGGCATATGGCTGGGTGGGTGTTTGGAGGAGCGTAGGGCTGCCGAAGAAAGCGTGTGTTTGAAGGGAAAGGCTGGCGTTTGGGTTTGTGTTGCTTGCCTCATGATTAAAATGTTCTCGTTCAGAGAGGATAGTTTATTTTAAATATCTTTATTTTCCTCTTCTAACTGGCTGATGGGCATGCTTCTCCCAGGTTTCACTCTTCTTGAGGCGTCCTCTGACCCCAAACTATTTTCTCCTGATTAACAAAACAATCCTTTCTTCCCGTGTCTCTTCCCCAGCATCCCCAGTGGACACTTTCATTGTGCTGCCAATAAATACACTGCGTTTGGGGCTGCGCTCCAGAGCCAGAACTCCATTAACTGCAGAACCCAGCTTCGTAATCCTTACTGGAGAACTGTACTTGTGATTTGAAGAGAAATCCAGCACAGAGGCGGCTTCCCAGGGCTTTGTGTAAGCAACCAAGGACAGGAGGTGATTCAGGCAGCTTGGAGGTTAAGGGGAATCTCTTCTGATACTAACGAGGGAAGAAAGTTGCTTTGATACTAATTCAGCATAATTAAGAATTTCTTGCTTTTAAAATTAAAGCTTACTCTTGATGGAGCAGGCACGAAGTAACTCCTAGTTATGCGCAGACCAGTGCTAAAGAAAACACTTTTACTTGACAGTGATCTGGGGAGCCCAGAGCTGGAAAGAGTTATTGGATTTACAGTGAGGGTGGTGAGAGCCTGGCCCAGGCTGCCCAGAGAGGTGGTTGATGCCCCGTCCCTGGCACCATTGCAGGTGAGGTTGGCCGGGGCTCTGAGTTGAAGATGTCGCTGCAGGGGGGTTGGACTCGATGGTCTTTAAAGGTCCCTTCCCACCCAAACCATTCTGTGATTATTGCAGATGTCCCCTTGCCAGTTGCAGCATGGCCATGCAGGATTTCAGTGGTTTATGTGGTGTGAGGTGCCTGGGTCTGGGGCTGAGGAGGTGGACAAGGGCATCCCAACCTTCCCCAGCCCTGCTGCTGGCCTCTGTGTCCTCAAAGCCAGAGGGCTTCATGGTGGTGAACCTTCTCTGTCTGCTCCAAGGCTTTGAAAATATTACCAGCCATGAGCGTGAGTAAAGTTATCATAGGACTGTGTTATCAGTAAAAAATATGGAATACTTGAGGTGGGAGGGGAGCTCTGGGGAGCATCTGCTGCACTTGGTCGGGGCATGGATGGACAATTTTATTTTCTGTCAGGACACTGTAAGTATCCCTAGCTCTGCATATGAGCATCATATAATCATAGAATCTTCTGGTTGGAAGAGACCTTCAAGATTGTCGAGTCCAACCATTAGCCCAGCACTGCCAGGGCTCCACTAACCCATGGCCCTCAGCACCACATCTCCACGGCTTGGAAACCCCTCCAGGGATGGGGACTCCACCACTGCCCTGGGCAGCCTGGGCCAGGGCTTTAAGGTCCCCATCTGGTGGGAATGGCTGTGTTGCCCTGTTGCCATCCTTCTTCCCTCTCTCCATCCCTTCCCTCCTGCCCACGCCCGACGCCGGCAGTGCTCCCGCAGCATCCCAGCAGAGAGCTGCACGGAGCAGGGAATGAAACACTTCCATTTTGGTGCTGTGGCTGCTTATTCAATAACATCCCGGTAGGAGGGAAATGATGCAAAAAGCGGGAACGTGGCAGATGGCTCTGCGAGAAAAAAATCTGCTCAGAGAAAGGAGCTGAAGGGGCTGAAATCAGCCCTGACGCACTCCTGCACGTAGGTAGAAGGGGACGCATCAGAGTCTTTTGGGATAATGTGGGGGTTCGGGTTGAAAAACAAGAGATAATCAAAATACCAGGTCAGATTCTCAGATTGTATAAATTTCTGTCATTGCATTAAATGTGTGTTGGACAGTTTTATTCAGATAACTGAGATTCCGGCCCGGTTATTTTGGAGAAGACTGGCAAACACTGCTGCGGGCAGCGCCGAAGGCTGCCGGGCTTTTATTTTCCCCCCCTTTTTTTGGGTGATACAGAAGAGGGGAGGTGGGCTCACCTGACAGCAGCCTGTTGCATCCCTTCCCGTGGGAAGAGCTCGCCCAGGCAGCGGTGCCTGCCTTTTCCACGCTGCTTTTCTGGCGTTTTCCAAACCCGCTCTAGTTTGTGCTGGTGACGGGGAGCTGCGGTCCTGGGAAGTGTCAGGATGAGCTGTCTGCAAGATGTCAGGATGCTACGTGTGTACGAGTGATTAAAAATCACCCCGAGAAGAGGACCGGCTGATAAGAAAAATACCTTGGCTGTCACCGCTGTGTTTTAAGTGTCAGGAGAGCTCCTGGGAGAACGGAATAAACCAGGAGGTATTTTTAGTGCTGGAGCGTAAACAACGTGTCTAAATCGAGGAGCGGAGCAGCAGCCGGGGTTTGCGCTCCAGCGCGACACGGAATTAAGATGTTCAGCATGAGAGTGATGTCTGGGTCCTGCATAACCACGGGCCAGGGTTTGCTCCTCTTCCTCGGTTCCCTTTTGCGTTATTTGTCCCACCTCTGACCCCTTTTTGTTGGGGGCAGTTTCTACAGCTCAGTAATAAACGGCGATCAAGTTTTAAGCATTCTAGAAATTCTGCCGCAGATTGACATTCCCGGAGAGATCACAGAATCGTTTTGGTTGGAAGAGACCTTTAAGATCATCGAGTCCAACCATAAATGATGCTCTCAGCTGATGAGCTGGCTCATTCACCCTGCCCCGTTGTATGTCAGACACCCTGAAGTACCCGTCACTCACAGTCCATCCCAGCTCGGTGTGTATTGAGTGGGTCCTCAAGGACATGCCAGGACCTCCACTCTGGTGTCTTCTCCACAAGCAATGGCAGGTGGGTCTACCATGGAGCTAGAGGACAGAAGCAAGAGGGAGATGAAGGTAAGAAAGAGGAAATAGTTCAGATTTTGGTAATTGTGGATCATCTGAGTTTTTTCTTTCTGTAGTGAGCGAGCAGATACACTACCCATTTTGTTCTTTAAGCTTCTCCCTGGTTTCTTAGATCATGACGTAAGTAGGTCCTGGGATGAGATACAAAGACCTTTCTTCTTAGCCTGGAGAAAAGGAGGCTCAGGGGAGACCTTCTCGCTCTCGACAACTCCCTGAAAGGAGGGTGGAGCCAGGTGGGGTTGGGCTCTTCTCCCAAGGAACAAGTGATAGGACAAGAGAAAATGGCCTCAAGTTGTGCCATGGGAGGTTTAGGCTGGACATGAGGAAAGATGTCTTCCCCACAAGGGTTGTGAAGGGCTGTCCCAGGGCAGTGGTGGAGTCCCCATCCCTGGAGCGGTTTCCAGGCCGTGGAGATGTGGTGCTGAGGGACATGGGTTAGTGGTGCCCTGGCAGGGAATGGTTGGACCCGATGATGTTAAAGGTCTCTTCCAACCAAAACAATTCTGTGATTCTATGACTCTATTAAATGCGTAGGTGGGGAGGGGGCCGCCCACCTCCCTTCTCCTGAAGAAGATCAGGCTGCAGAGGCCCGAGGTGCATTGAGCAGCCATCGCCAGCAGCGGGGGCTGGCAGCCGCCAACTGACAGAAAGTTTTACTGCGCTTCAAACTATCATCAGCTTAATAAAAAAAATACCCCCTGAAATGATGATGGGAAGACATTGGTGATAAAAATAGCTGTTCTTTCCAAATCGATGGGAGGTGTTGGAGCTTGCACCACGCTTTCTGTCTGCTGAGAAAGCCTCCCGTCAGGCTGTGCATTTCTCAGCCGTGCGTAGCACAGCTTGTCATTTTAACTTCCATTAAAACCCAACACGGCGGCGAACGTTGGGAGGAAAAGCTGGAGAGCGTCCTTCTCTCCGAGTTCTGGGTCTGAGCTCCCATCTTCTGGCCTATTGCAGAACTCGGGAGCTTATTGATGTTGCAGGTAGAGGTTGGCACAGGGGCCAGATGTTGACATCAAGATATCACACTCTAACTTAGCTTAGTGATCAAATCAGCTTCTCTTCCTGTATTTTCTCTGCAGTCCTGGGAGAGGAGGGAGATATCTGTGGAAATCTCTAGCTGTAAGTCTTCCCTCAGTCCTGCAAGAGCACGGGATGAGTGTGGGATGTTTTTATATCGGGTCTCACATCAAGCTTTACTCTTGCCTTCACGGGCCTTAGATTGTGGTTGTAAATTATTGTATTTTTTAGTAATTGATTGAGTGTTGCTGGCTGATTAATTTTTAACACATGTTTTTGAGGCTTTACAGATAAAGTGCAGATAAAAGGGGGGGTTGAAGACCTCCTGGAATGAGCAATAAAGCATGGGAAGGGGAGAACCGCCCGGCTTCACAGGCAGCCTCTGGGACCCGGCTCAGGTCCAGGGGTTTCAACATGCAGGGCTCTTCATGAGGAAAAAAAGGAAAAAAATCTGACCAAACGTGAGCATATTGGTGCATTTTTGCCAGTAAGTTCTGCTGGAAGATTTCTCTTTGCCCCAGTCCTGGTGGGTGGGATGCCAGGATGCCTTTTTAGTTGTCGTGGAGATGATGCGCTGTTGAGTCACCATCCTGCCTAATTAATTCTCTCTTTCCCCAACGGGTTAAGACTAACGCTTTCCATGTTTCCACGCTAAGAAGACCACCTCATGGTGACCCCAGGACCAGCCCTTGGCCAGCAAATTGCAGCTCAGAGGCACAAAAGGATTTCAGGTGAAATTTCTGGCATTGCTTTGGAGAAAGAGCCATATAAACTTCTTATGCCTAAATTGTTTCTGAAGGTTTTCACGGGGGGGCTGTAAAAGCTTATTAGTGATCAATGATTTGTCAACTATAAGCCAACTTCTGCCATAAGATGTACGAGGGCCATGTACATAACACCACGCTTGTGATTTTTTCCTGAGTTCTGGCAATTGCCTGAATGCAGCCAGCTCCATCTGGGTACTCTAGAAATTTAGAAATAATTTGAGGGTTATTACAGGATAGAATTAGTCAAAGCACTTATTTACAGATTTTTTTTGTCCTCTGTCTGCCCTCTTATTAATTCGGGGAGGCGGCTCTCAGCTGTGCTGACAGCTTCTTCTTTTCACCCTTCTCTGGCCACTTGAGGAGGAACCATGTGTCCTGAAGCACCAGGGACATCAAGATGTCTAAAGCCACCGCTAATGACTGTCATTGAGTGCAGGTTCACAGAGCCTGAGTGGGGATGGAGGACAGAACAAGAGGAAAGGGCCTCAAGTTGTACCAGGGGAGGTTTAGGTTGGACACGAGGAACAGTTTCTTCCCCAAAAGAGGTATGAAGAGCTGTCCCAGGCTGTCCAGGGCAGTGGTGGAGTCCCCATTCCTAGAGGGGTTTCCAAGCCGTGGAGATGTGGTGCTGAGGGACATGGGTTAGTGGTGTCCTGGCAGTGCTGGGTTAACAGTTGGCCTTGATGATCTGAAAGGTCTCTTCCAATGGAAACGATTCTATAATTCTGTGACAGGTTGTCTACATCCAGCTGTGTCCAAGAACTTCAGCACAGTGTTTGGTGCCCACTGCAACCCAAAGCCAGCGATGCGGACATCACAGCCAGCATCCATGGGACAGGACTTGGGGTGATGCAAGATGACACTGGTGGGTTTGGTGGCAACAGCCACTGTCCTTTAGGATGCCTCACTGTCCTTTAGGATGCCTTCTCCTTCGTGGGGAACCAGCCTTACCCTGGAGCAAAGCGTGAAGCTGTCGGGGTTGTTAACTGAGTTATCAGGGTTTCAGATGCTGGGGAACTCTCACCTCAGCATCATCCCAACAGCACCAAGCCTCCTCTGCGTTGTGTGTTTATCTTTTAATATTTCATTTATTTAGTTTTATATAAATTGTATTGAATGTATATAATTTATATTATTACAGGCAGACATGCTGGGAGCCCTGGTCCCTGTCAGCTGTGTCCAAGTGTTTGCACAACCCTGTTTCTCCTTGATTTTCCCTGGAAATTGGGCATTGAGTCTAAATCTGCCAGAGACAGGGAAAAATTAAAGTTTAATTAGTCTGCAGCTTGGCTGAGGGTGGGATAATTGTGTCCACTCTTGCAGCCTGGCTAGGGCTCTAAACCCAAGAGTTCCACCTCATTAGAAATAACAACTTGTAATTGATAACTCACGATATGACAGAGAGATGCATTTTTCTCCAGTGATGGCACAGGGAGAGCGAGGGCTGAAAGGAGATGTCATCATTATTAAAATAAAATAAAAGGTACTTTCGTATCAGACTTGAGGAGAGAAATACATCGGTTTGGCCCATCCTCATCCTCCAGAGCTGTGCGTTATTTAAGGCAATTAGTGGCTGGGATTTTCTTATGTTATGAACTGTGGCATCATGTGCTGGACTCTAGTGAGGGATCCAGGATCACTACGAGTGGGTGGAAATGACTGAATTTAACCAGTAGCACCATTTCTAATCATGTCTAATGCTAAAGCTCCCTCTAACACCATTTCAGCCACTGCCCATGAGGAGATGAGGCCCAAAACTTTGCCCTTACCTTCCTTCAAGGTCATTATTCGTGATACTTTCAAAATAGAGTCGGCTCCTGGTTTCTGCGGAAGGAAGGGTGGGACTAGATGACCCTTAATGGTCCCTTCCAACCCAAACCATTGTTTGATTCGATGACTGTAACTCCTGGAAGCAGCAAGAGATGAGCTGGGTAGGGATGCTCCCAGATACACAGGAACGGCGTTTGGGGAAGAACAAGGTGTTCGGACAAAATAGCATTTGCTTGTCCCCATAGGAGCAGCAGTTCTGGGTGAAAACCCCTTCCCTTGGGCGTAGTGAACCATGGTTTTGCAGCCTCTGTTTTTGAACTAATAGAGAGGCCTTTTATTGGGCGTTTGGTTTGGGCTAATACTGGAATATATGCACAAGAGCAGCTCTTTTTCAGGCGCGTCGTCGCCTGAAAATTTGTATTTCTGTACAAATTTGTATGCGGGCAGAGCTTTGCTACCGCGCGTCGCAGTCAGCGCTGGAGAGCAGTTGGTGATGGAAGCGTGTTAGGAGTGATGAACGAAACGCATCGAAACCTTTTACTTTGACAAATGGATGGGATTTTAATTATATGTGCTGCATGCGGTGTGTTTGCTTCCGTACGAGAGTTTTAAGATTTGTACTGCAGATGAATATTAATAATAAAGGCAACTTGGTAAAATTTGAACAGGCCCATTAACATGATGAAGGCACGGAAGGATCTCCTGGCTGAGTACCCTGCCAAGGAAGAACTTCTTAGGGGGAAAAAAAGCAAAAAAAACCCCAAAAAGCCTTTTGTACCAAGAGAAAGAGGGGAAAACTTATCACCCAGCATTAATGGCCTGATCTGTTAGAGGCTGCTGGGTTAGAGGCTTGCGGTGTCGGCTCTGGGATCGCTTGTGGATAGGGATGCAGATGTGGGATGAGGATGGGGATCAGGATCAGGATGGGGATATGGATGGGATGCAGATGCAGCTGGTGATGGGGATGAGAATGCAGCTGGTGATGGGGAAGTGGATGAGAATGTGGATGCAGATGGTAATGGGGATGTAGCAGGGGAGGTGGATGGGATAAGGATGTGGACGGGATGCACACAGGGATGTGGATGCAGATGCAGGTGACGATGGGGATGAGGATGGGGATGCAGGGACCCACAGGTCCTGTGCACTGGTCTCCTTCTCCGAGCCCTGGCAGCACGGCTGACCTGCGTGTCCCCCCCGGTGCCCCTTAGTACACCCCCCATGGCATTTTCATCACACATCTTGTACAATAAAGCCTAATTCTCTTTTTTTTCACGTTGCCAACACAAAGAAAAAGCCGTGCGAGGAATTTCCCCCAGCCCTCAGCTCTCTGCAGAGCAGGGCTGCCATGGCCGGGGCGCTCCCGTGGGAGCCCTTCGGTCATGCCGGGGGTGCCCCCCCCCCCCCCCCAGCAAACCCTACAGCACAGCGAGGTCGACAGTTACCAACTTTTCTATGCAGAGAGATCTGCATTTTAAGCAATTTGTTATCTAAAGCGTAGGTCACCGGAGTTAACCAGCCATCTGCTTCCCCGGCACTGTCGCCCGAGCTCCAAGCGCGGCTCCCGCCGTTGGCATGCGTTAGTAGACGCCTTCGTTCGCTAATGAGGTCTCCTTCGGAAGCCAGGTCTGGAGAAGCAGAGGGGGGAAAGGTCTGGGTTTCACGGTGAAGGTACAGCTAATGAGCAGCTGCAGAGTGAAGGACACAGATGGAAGAAGTACTCACTCTAATTACCATTTTTCTAAAAATTGCAGGTTTTGGTTGTTTTGTTTTTTTTTTTCCTCAACCCATCAGGGTATGCGATTGCTTCCACTCCACTTAGTAAACAGAGCGGAGACACATGGTGACCGGGTGAAAATACACCGTGACGGAGAAGGGTCCTGTCCTGGCTGGGGCTGTGGGAGGGGGTAGGACGCTGGGTCTCGGGGATGCTCCGGCTGGTGTGTGAGGTCCCTTCACCTGAGCTGCGTTCAGCACGAAAAAACCCAACCCTGGGCTCATCCTTTCCTCCTGAGAAATCAAACAGAAAAGTGAGGTTCGTGTCTTGTGATATTAGAAGTAGAGACAGCTATGCGAAACGAGAGCTTCGTGTCCATTAGCAGTAGCCTGAAATGCAATGAAATTTTATTTTCCTGGCTGTCTGCTTCTCGCCAGCTAAGCGGAGGATGTGTTTGCAGAGGTAGATGTAGCTTCCTGAAAACCAAATGTCATATTTCCAGTGTGCTATACTAGGATAAAATGGCAGATTAATTCTATTTAGAGATTGCTACAGATAGCATTTGAAAAAAAAAAAAAGCAGCAGGATTTCTTCTAGAAGCCCCCAGCGATCCACAGTGGTTTCCCTCTGATTTCTGAGGTCAGATGGTAGTCACCAGGATGGCCAAGCCTGGGTGCTCAGGAGGAGGACTTTCTCCACGATGGGAGGTGGTGGAGGAAGAAGAAGGGCAGTGTTGTGCCTCTTAGTCATACTTCTTCTTCCCTGCTAATTTTTTGAAGCGTGGATCTGAGCCTGGCAGCGATGGATCTGTGAGCAGATTGCGGGTGAAGCCCTTACAGAGGAATGAGTGTGTTTCACAGGACATGACCTGCTGCTCGCCGGTGGGTTGGAATGAGCCAACACAAGCTCGGTTTGTGTGTACGAGGCGTGAAGCATAGGGTCTGGGTTTGTACGTAGTCATCAGTGTGATGAAAATACGGAATAACTTGGACATCAGACTTTGAGATCCTCACAAGTCCAGCTTCCCATTACAATTAGCAACTCTTGCTAATTTACTGCTGGGGTTGTCCCTTCACTCTGTATTTCCCTTTGTCAGCAGCACCTTCAAAAGTGTCCATCGTAGTAGATGTGAATTGTTGAGGTACTGTCCTTCCTCTAGTCTTGGCTCCTTTCACCTTCAGGATGACATCTTCATAGCTGCCGTATGTAGACGGTAGGCCAATGCCTTTTCTTTTAGACATTCAAAAACGTAAAAACATTCAAATGTTGAAAAACTCCCCAAGATTTATGTGCATCCATAACTGGTGAAAGTTCTTCTCCCTTGCTCACTGCAGGAATGACGTGCCAAGCCAGGACATCCTATACTGAGGACGAGGTGCTCTGGGGTCATCGTTTCTTCCCTGTTATCTCCTTGGAAGAGGGGTTCTTCAAAGTCGATTACTCCCAGTTCCATGCGACGTTTGAGGTCCCCACCCCACCGTACAGCGTGAAGGAGCAGGAGGAGATGCTGCTCATGTCCTCTCCCTTGATAGCGCCCGCTGTAAGCAACAGCAAGGAAAGGAACAACTCAGTGGAGTGCCTGGATGGTCTTGATGAAGTTGGCACAAAACTGCCTTCAAAACTGCAGAAAATAACTGGGAGGGAAGACTTCCCCAAAAAACTGCTCAGGATGAGTTCCACCACCTCCGAGAAGGCCTACAGCATGGGGGATTTACCCATGAAACTCCAGCGGATCAGCTCGGTCCCCGGGAACTCGGAGGAGAAACTGGTGTCTAAAACCACCAAGATGATGTCGGATCCCATCAGCCAGTCGGTGGCCGACCTGCCGCCCAAGCTGCAGAAGCTGTCGGGCGGCGGCAGGATGGAAGGGAACCTTCCACCCAAACTGCGAAAAATGAATTCCGATCGGTTCACATAACCCGGACGGGGGACTTGGAGCTGTTGTTCAGAGCTGGAACTGCTGCTGGGCAAGAGCGTGGTGACCACCGCGGTCCCCGGCGCGCCGGGAGGCGGGAGCGTCCCCGCGGGGGCTGCGCTGTGAGTACGACGGACGGGACGATGGGCGAGCCGCTGTTCGTTGTTGGCATGTAGTATCACAACACGCATGCAATAATAGTGTGCAATTTCTGCATATAGTTTTATGGCATGACTCCTACTGTATTTATACTGTATATTCTGGAAAACACGGAACGGGCCCTTCCTTTCCCCCATACTTCTTCAGTAGTAGGTAAAACACACGAGGGGGTAACATGCAGGGGAAGTAACTTGCAGGGGAAGTTGCAATTTGATTTGAAAAACGTTTATTTTTTCTTCTGATGTGGATCGTGGTGTTTTCCTCTACCAAGTAGTTCTGGTGCATGTCTTTTTTTGTTAAAAGAAGGTGTCTTGGCAGCGCTGGGTTAACGGTTGGACTCGATGACCTTGAAGGTCTCTTCCAACCAAAACGATTCTATGATTCTGTTAATTCCTGCCACCAAATCTGCTAGCCTTAAATTAACCGCTGGTTTCGATTTTGCTTTAACGTTTTCTTGGGGTTTCTTTTCCTGTGCCTAGGCTACTGGTGTAAAAAAAAATAAAATGTGTTTCATAAGGCGTCGTTTAGAGAAGAAACTTGTATTCGTAAGCCTAGGCAAAACAAATAAATGAATAAAATTCACACTTTAGATACGATCAGTAAAAGATTTTTTTTAAAACCTTTGTGATTTATAATAGATGTGCCAGAAAACAATTTTAAATAAGCAGGACACGCGCGATTCCTCACGTTGGTAGGATAGCTGAACATGTAATGGAATGTCTCCATGAAGCCAAGCAGGGGTTGATGCTGGAGGAACCACACTCCAAAGGTGGTCACGGCCACTCCTCATTCCACAGCGCTTGGATTTCGCTCCCTCTTGCTTTGACAGCCTGGTTGGACCGGTCGCGACACCGGCGATGGTCGCAGGAGCCGCGGCTCCTTACTGCTTTCCCTGTGGTGACAATAATGTTTAAACATGTTCTTAACCGAAATTGACCCTGTGGGTTCCAAAATGAGTAATACTTTGTATAAATGTTTGGTTTGATATCCTTCTGTGCTTGTGTTTGGGTTTCCTTCATCCTTGTTTTGCTCCGGCAGGGCGAGCCAGGAGGGTTGGGTGTTGTGCGGGTGCCCTCGTCACTGTGGCCGGCGGTGCTGGAGCACCCCAGACCCTCCCCAAAACGCTGGAGGTTCAGCTGTTGCGGTGCCCAGGGACACCCGTGGTCTGCGGTCGGTGTTGGGGGGCCAGGTCATGATGGCTTGCTGGGGGCTTCTTCTTGGAGGAGATCTGGGTGATGTGGAGCCATCAGAGAGCTGGGTACAAAAGCCACTGCCAGCAGTGGCCAGGAGAAGGGCTCTGCGTGACATCATCTGTGCGTACAGCCCTTGAGACCACAGCCTGGTGGTGTTGGACATGGACACCCGTGGGTCAGGAGGTGCACACATAGTCATGGACGGGCACTTCTGCACCATCCTGCACGAATGCTGACGCGTGCTACATCACCGGTAACAACAGAGCCGATGATCTTTGAGGGAAAAAACTCAGTTTTGTTATAAATGTTGGCATGAAATAAGAACCTGGAAGCTCAGCACTGCTGGAGGGCTGGCTCCGACACCGCTGTGGCTCGGTGCTTTCCCTGGAAGGTGCAGTGTATGACCTGTCACTTGGACACCCAAGGACTTTACACTGACTTCCAAAGCTGCTTTTCATCGTTCCTCATGATTTCTGAGCGGCACTGCATGCTTTTCACACCGTTGGCTGTACTTCAAGTCCCTGCACGTTGCTGTTGAAGGGAAGGGCGCGCGTTGCTCCCTGTGTGCTGACCCCATGTTCCACACGCGCAGCGAGCAGATGGCAATGATGACGGCAAGGTAAAATCTGGACTTCTTCTCCCCCGCTTGCTGACACTTCCTCAGGTTGTCTTGTAAAATACGGCTGATTTCTGTACCACACGTAACTCCTCTGCCAGGCCTCGGCTGGCAGCAGAAATAGCCAGGTACAGTTGCCAGGTGTCAACAGTAAAGACGCGGCCGAGTCCAAGCCAGAGAGCCAAGAGCATCAATCAGGGTGGGAAACACTTGGCTGGTGGCCCAGCCGAGCGGTGGGTCCTGCCAGCAGGCTTGAGCTGGCTTTGAAAGACTCATCTCCAGCAGCTTGTCCTCTCCTGAAAACCTCCTTTGGTTTATTTGAGGTGGATGGTGGACCACGGCCTCCTTCCTGGGATGCTGCTAGAGCCTGACCCAACCAACTCGCTCCTGTTTGGTGACACTGCAGCTGGACTAGATGATCCTTGTAGGTCACTTCCAACTGGAAAATACTGTCTAGTCCTATTCTATTCTGTCCTGTCCTGTCCTATCCTGTCCTATCCCCCTGCGCTGTCCCCGGTTTGGGGCTCTGGTTCAGAAGCACAGGTAGAAGGTGGGATCCCCTGAGGGTTGCCCATCTTTGCTGAGTTCTGCAGCCATCAGCCCAGGGCGGGGGGGGGTGGCTCATGGTCCAGTTGGCTTTTCCTTATGGAAAAGCAGAAGCGACGTGTCCCTCAGACTAAGAGCAATGCTGTTTCTCCAGCTGTGCCCCGAGGCCACCAGCAGCCTCCCTCCCAAAAACTGCGGGGAAGGCACCTGGCTGTTTGTGCCCTGCCTTTGGGAGAGCCAGGTGGCCTTCTTCTTTGGGCAAGCTTGGGTTGAACCTGTGGGCAAGGCTGAATCGAGTAGGAGCAGCATGGACGTCTTCCCCAAATGGAACTCCAGACGAGACAGGGAGAGGTGACGTAGCTGTGAAATACTCTGGCAACGGGAGCGGCTGCAGCCCGCGTAAAAATATCTGCAAGTATGTGAAATGCTGGGAAAAAAATATCCTCACTTCTGTCGGATTAACGCCATAGCAAAGATGACGTTGTGATTAACTGAAAAGTTTGATTTTTTAAAATCAGAATACTCCCCTGTCCTCACTGGAAGCAGATTTCCAGCGCTTGTGGCGCAAGGTGCCAATGGTTATGTCTTTCCTAAGAGTGGAAGTGCAAACATGGATGAGAATTTTCTTTAGACATTCATTTTAGGATGTTATTTCTCATTAATATTTCATTTTTATTGGTGTGGCCGCTTTTCTTCCCCCCCCCCCAATTAACTTCTTAGCCCAGCCCTAACGCTTACACTAAGAAAAAGTGACTGATTGCACAGCCGGTCTGTGTCCTCTGCTGCTGAACTCATGCTTGAATTATGCTGTAAATTGTACATATCCAATGCAGAATAAACAAAAATGCTTTTTTTTTTTTTTCTGGCATGCAGTCTCTAACTGTATAAATGTACAAGTTTATTTGAATTATACAGAATAACAAGCTCTTGTATTCATCAATACTGCAAGCTCAGTTTTATCTAAAGCTATATTAAACTTCCAGAAACTGTTCCGTTTAAATATGTTTGTCTTTTATCCCATCTATTTTTTTATTACTTTCATAAACATGATGTATTCGAGCTGTTTAAGGGTGTCTAATTTCACATTTAGGGTGTGCAAAAGGCCAGTGTCTCGGGTGCTCTTAACAGCAGCAAAACCAAAGCCTGAGTTGGGTCGAGAGGCTCTTTCGTGGTCTTTGGAGCTGGTCTGGCTGAGCCCAGCCCAAGTCCGGAGTCAGGAGGCTCCATCCTGAAGGACAGCAACGAGCAGAGCCCGAGGTACATGCTGAGAACCTGTGGGCTCCAGAGCGCCGGCAGCCCCCACATCCGGATGGATTTCTGAACTTTATGACAAATCACGAAATGCCGTTTCCCCCACAGCACAGGGACTGGGGAGCGCTCCTTCCCTTTGCATGAAGAAATAGGAATTTTTATTATTATCTCGCCCCTCCAGCCCCAGGAATTAAAGCTCCAGAAATCAATGGAGGCTACCAGCTCTCTCCCTGTTGGAGTAGACCTTCCTCTGTGGATTGGACTATAAATTGCCCTGTTAGTGCCCAGGCGTCATCACTCAGGGTGGGCAAAGTATGTTCTGCATTAATAAAATAAAAGAATTCTAAAAGATGTGTGACGAGAGCTGACTTTTTTTTTACTCCTTCCCCTCAAGAGGCTGCTGAATGAAGGTCACTAGAGCATTAACTCTATTTTGTTTGTCCCAGTTACCCACTTGCCTTGCTCTGAGTCCCAACCTCATATTGCCTGTCCACAACACACTTGCTGCTGTGTAGAATCACAGAACGTTTTGGGTTGGAAGGGACCTTTAAGAGCTTCTTCTTCCATGGCAGGGAGCTGGAACTAGGTGGTCTTTAAGGTCTCTTCCACCCCAAACCATTCTGTGATTCTAGTCCCAACCCCCTGCCATGGCAGGGACACCTCCTACTAGATCAGGATGCTCAGAGTCCTGTCCAACCTGGCCATCATCCAGGGATGGAGCAGCCACAACCTCTCTAAGCAACCTGTGACAGTGTCTCACCACCCTCAGCGTGAAGAATTTCTTCCTTACATCTCATGTTGAAAGCCATCACCCTTTGTCCCATGCTAATACAGAGCTTTTCTTCCATACTTTAGAAGCAAGGAGACCGCTAGTAGAAGTTGGAGGTTTCTTTGCTCACACATGGTTTCCATTCAGGGTTTTATTCTCAGTGTTATCTCCACATCCTTTCATGCTGATACCTGGGGTCACCCAGGAGTGCCCGTACCAGGTAGTGGATTCCCCGCTCACAAGGCACATCCCTGGAGAGTGGAGGAGCCGTCCTGCTGCCCGTGTCCAAGCCGCTGCAAACGCTGCGCTTGGTCTAGTGGACATTTTGCATGCGGCAGGACGGAGCCGCGCCGTCGTCCCGCAGGGTCAGGCTGGGAACGGATCGGAATTTATTTCCTCAGCCGCAGTTGGAACAAAGTGACTTTGCGGTGATTACCTGGAGATATGACAATTCAACGGTGGGACTCGGGGATCTTGAAGGTCTTTTCCATCCTAAATGATTCTGTGATGACAGGAAGTTGTGATTCTATGGTTATATGAGATCTTGCAACGCCAAGATAGGAAATGCATCTGCCAGGGAGGGAGGGCGAGGCTGACAGAGAAGCATCCCAGCTTAAGGGCACAAAAGGAAACACATTCTCGTCCTGTGTCGGGGCAAACAAGGAGAATTTAAACACCTTTAAATGAGATGTGAGGGTTGCGTTCTGCCCAGGGAGGAGGGGAGCTCCAAAAGCAGCCCTGGTCCCACCAGCGCTTTGAGCCCCGAACCCCAGCACGGGCAGGATTTATGGCTCAGGGCAGCACTGACGGTGAGTACACCCATATGTTTGTGTGTTTTAAATATTAGATGGGGCCGACAAGCAGCTCCTAACGATCTGCTCCATGACCGAGCAGGAACAGGACGGGAAGTTCCATTTTTCATGTCTGATAAATAGAATTACCACTTCCAGGAAGTCGAGGTGCCACAGTTCTGCTTCTCACATCCCCCCCCCCAAAAAAAAAAATAAGGGGGGAAAAAAAATAGAAAAAAAGGGAGTAAGAAAGCTAAAGAGAGGGGCAGAGAAAGAGCAAACGCGTCCTTTTATGGCAGCCTAATTTTTGTATGGTTGTAAGTACTATTTAGCCTGAGTGCTACACTGGTTCTGTTAATCTGTTTACAGCACTTCCAAGCACTCTCTGATTGCTGCAAAAACGCTCTTGAATTATTCCCAAGGCAAACATCTGTGCCTCATCCACCACAGGCTGGAAGGCTCTCGCTGCTGTGCTCGCTGTGTATGACCCCCCCCACCCCACCCCACCGCAGGGCGCTGGGCGATGCCTGGACACAGCAGCGAGCTGCTTAGAAATACAGAATCACTTTGGTTAGAAGAGACCTTTAAGATGGTAGAGAACAACCTGCGCTTGGCCAGGCTGGTGGAGGTTGGAGGACCAGCGTGAGCATGATGCGAGAAGGAGACGTGCTGGTGACTGCGAACGCTGTGGGCTCAGCAGAGCTTCGGCTGTGTGTCCACGTTTGGGAGGTAAGGAAAGATACAGGTGAGAAAACATGCAGTGTGCACGTAATAATTGCATACAGAGTCCTAAGAACATAGAGTGCCAGAAGGTCATTGAGGGGCTGCAGCGTGGCCAGAGAAGGGCAATGAAGCTGGGGAAGGGTCTAGAGCAGGAGTGTGGTGAGGAGAAGCTGAGGGACCTGGGGGGGTTGAGCCTGGAGCAAAGGAGGCTCAGGGGAGACCTTCTGGCTCTCGACAACTCCCTGAAAGGAGGGTGGAGCCAGGTGGGGTTGGGCTTTTCTCCCAAGGAACAAGTGACAGGACAAGAGAAAATGGCCTCAAGTTGTGCCAGGGGAGGTTTAGGTTGGACATGAGGAAAGATGTCTTCCCCACAAGGGTTGTGAAGGGCTGTCCCCGGGCAGTGGTGGAGTCCCCATCCCTGGAGGGGTTTCCAAGCCGTGGAGATGTGGTGCTGAGGGCCATGGGTTAGTGGTGCCCTGGCAGTGCTGGCGGAATGCTCAGACTCAGTGATGTTAAAGGTCTCTTCCAACCAGAACGATGCTATCTGTCTAATCTGTGCTGTCTGCGCGTCCATACTGCTATAGGTGACAGGAGCTAGGAGAGCTGTTGGCTAATTCAGATTTATTCCTCATGTCCTGTCTCCAAACTTTTACATTTATTCCTGTCGGAAATGTTTGTAGGTTCAGCTGAGGGCTTCGGACACTGCCTTGGGACCAGGGTCTTCAGAGTCATGCCAGACCGGTGCAAAGCTGGCGGCAGAAGGCATCGTGGGGTCACCTGTGGAGACTTTTCTCCTGGCATCCTCCAGACTTTCCCTGGGAAGGCTCCAGGCATCGTTTCCTTCAGCGTTCAGCCTTCATCAGTAACAAAGACAAGACAATTTAATGCGTGTCCCAACATAGGGACGAAATAAAGTCCTGTGCTGGGAGGATGCTCAGGGTGGCTGTAAACACGAGCGTACACCCTGCTCCGAGAAGGAAGTGTACAGAGTATTTTATACTCATTGACTCTACTGATAAGTCCACGCTTTAGAGCAAAATTAATTTTATTTTAAAAATAAATTAGCAAAGAGACTATAAAAGAAGGTATTTTGCTCTTCTTTTAATTAGTACATTACAAATGTCTGTGGTTCATTTCATGCAAACTGGGGAAAACTCTCAGAGTATTTCCTCCAACATATGATCTCTCATAATATTCATTCACTCACACAATTCTCTCATAAGGAAAAGTGGCAACGCTTGGACAGAGGCAATTGGGAAGCAAGTGTGGGATGCTGCAGTCAACGCAGGGATGTCTTCTCCAACTGCCATCACAGTTTAACGTGCCTGTAGATGCCTGAACCATGTCCCTTTGCTAGAGCCCTGTGGCAGTGCAATATTTACTCGACGCCAGCTGCAGAAATCCCCTGTTCTGCTGGTAGAGCCTCTCATCAGGGTGAAGGCGATGCCACGAGACGCTCCTGCCACCTCCATGGGACACGGAGGCTGAAAATGGCAGTGATGTGACACGAAGCGTCACGGCAGTGGCACCAGGTGCCAAAAGCATTGCAAGAGATGAGCTCAGAAACAAACGAAAAAAAGCTCATAAACTCGTCTGTCTTCCATCTCTGTACCCAAGTTGTTCAGTCTTCCAGTCTCCCTCATGAGATGCTCAAACCCTAAAATACAAACGTGCATCCAAAGCACGCATAAATATAATTTCCCATTGATGTTTATGGGAATATACTCATTTATTCGACTTCAGCCGTTCCCCGTGGCGTAAGTGAATGAAAAGCTCTCCACAAAGATAATTGATTTCTCTTTCACTGATTCAAACACTGCCAGGCAAGGCAGCGACCTGGTGCTGGCCCCCCGAGAACGTCACGTGTACGGGTTCCTCCTCTTTCGGGAAGTCCAACAGCAGCAGATTCCAGCTCACATGCACTAAAGTTTTTGGTTTTTTTTAATAGTGGGCTGCAGCTGGACAATGCCCAAACTGCTGTGTGTGAGGAGGGCGCTTTTGACTTGGAAGATTTCTCTTCTGCAGAGAAGGACCTGGGGGTGAGGAGCTGGAGCTGAGCCGGCCCCGTGCGCTCGCAGCCCAGCAGCCAACGTCCTCCTGGGCTGCATCCCCAGCAGCGTGGGCAGCAGGGCAGGGAGGGGATCCTGCCCCTCTGCTGCGCTCTGGGAGACCCCCCTGCAGTGCTGGGGCAGCTCTGGAGTCCTCAGCACAGCAGAGACATGGACCTGGTGGAGCGGGTCAGGACTTAAAGGGGCCTGTCACAAAGCTGGGGACAGACTGTTTAGCAGGCCTTGTTGGGACAGGACAAGGGGTTTAACTAAAAGAGGGAGATGCAGACAAGAGAGAAAGAAGGTATTTTTGTTGCTGAGGGTGGTGAGAGCCTGGCCCAGGTTGCCCAGAGAGGTGGTCGCTGCCCCATCCCTGGCACCATTGCAGGTGAGGTTGGCCGGGGCTCTGAGCAACCTGCTCTGGTTGCAGATGTCTCTGCTCACTGCAGGGGGGTTGGACCAGATGACCTTGCAAGGTCCCTTCCCACCCAAACATTCTATGATTGTATTATTATCTCCATATACCGAAGCTCCTCTTAGCTTTATTTCTCCTACTCCACTCACAGCTCAAGCACCTTTTGCTTCTAGTTCAGCAGAAGTGTCCTAACACCAACAGCTGCAGCATCTTAATCACCAACATTCAGTGATGCCCCTGGGCTACAAAGACCAGCTGCATTCTCCACGGAAAGGTCCCTTCTCCTCTTTCTCAGGGAGGGGACCCGTCCTCCTGCCTGCGGGGGAACAGGGATCTCGCCAGACAGAGCTGGCAGCCCTCAACTTTGCCTTGCTGGCTTCGTAGGGTGGAACGTCCCTTTGCAGGGGACACAAACCACAATGTAAGGTGCGTGCAGGGCTTCACAGGCAACACAGAACAGGTGCTGGGCACTGCTGATCAACATTCAAAAAACCCAATGGTCCTTTTCCAATGCATAATATAGAATTCGATATTAAAAAAAGCAAGAAACAACACTTTATTTGGCAAGAGCTATTCTTAACTTCTATATAATATTCCTAAAATACCTGTTAATAAATCAGGGTGTCACGGCGCGAACGTTTCGCAGGCAGCCATTTGCAATTCCGCACGAATAATCGATGAGACCACGGGGCCTCTGTACAGATACCTTAATGCTGTTGCATAATATATGTGCTTTATATTCAATTTTTATTTTTTTTTTTTTTTCCTTGTGCATACATGCTTAGCTTGCTGAGCCCTCAGGAAATCTGTGCTGAGGAAATGGCACACGCTGCAAGCGATGTCAGATACTTCAGTACCACAGTTAATGGAGCAGAAAGACATCAGCGGAAGAATAATTTTTAAGTGCTTGTAGGACTAAGTGTTGTGGAGACCATTTATTGTCTTTAATCTAGACATCAACCTATAAACAGCTGGATATGAGAAAAAAAAAAATGCTGACTTAGCTGCAGGTCCCTGCCCTCTTTCTTGGGCTGCTTGTCTGCCAGCAGTGAGGGAGGGAGGTGGAAGCGCTCGGGTGCTCTCCAAGTGTTGCACATCGTTGTGCCTCAGGCTGAAAAACCTTGGCATGGTAATAAGGTTGTGAGGCCTCCGCTTCCCTCCACAGAGGGTCCTCGGGAATGCCAGTGGCTCCAGGCTCTGCGGTGGCTGGGCATGGAGTGGTTAAAAAGGAAATTATGGAAGGGAGTCTGCAAATGAACTTGTGGTCAAATTTGAAATTTTACCATTAAAAAAAAAAATAAATAAAGAAGAAAGGAGAGTCATGGGCAAATGGCAGGGGACAAGCCCAGGGGGAAGGTGCCGATGGCCTGAGGCTGCAGCTCCTCACTGCGCCTGGCTCTGAGAGTGCTCCCGGGTTTAGAAATGCCTGTGTTAAATCATGGAATCATAGAACAGTTTGGGTTGGAAGGGGCCTTAAAGATCATCTAGTTCCAAGCCACCCCCCCATTCCATGGGCAGGGACACCTCCTACTAGACCAGGTTGCTCAAAGCCCCATCTAGCCTGGTCTTGAACATTTCCAGTGATGGGCATCTACAACCTCTCTGGGCAACCTGTGCCAGTGTCTCAGCACCCTCAGAGTAAAGAACTTCTTCCTAATTTCTAATCTAAATCTCCCCTCTTCCAGTTTGAAGCCATCACCCCTTGTCCTATCACTGCAAACCCTTGGAAAAAGTCCCTCTTTCTTGTAGGTCGCCTTCAGATACTGCAAGAAGGTCTCCACGGAGCCTTCTCTTCTCCAGGCTGAACAAGCCCAACTCTCCCAGCCTGGCCTCCCAGCAGAGGGCTTCCAGCCTCCCATCATTGCTGGGGCCTCCCATTGCTGGCCCCCAGAGGGGCAGCCTGGGCCAGGCTCCCACACCCTCACACCAAACAA
>VZZY01022427.1:85982-135512 GCA_013400335.1 Eurystomus gularis
ATATATTATTTTTTTTTAATATATATATTTTTTTTTTTTTAAATATATATATATATATATAAATATATAAAAGACCACCTTTTTCCACACTTTTTCCCCTCAGGAGCACTCACCACCAAGTGCGAAGCGCTGCTCCTTAAGGCAGCCTCCCTCCTGCCCCTTCTCCTGAACTGCTCGTGTCCAAACGGACCATTTGTGGATTATCTGTTTCTATGGCGATGGATCGGGAGAATCGCGGTGTGGTCCTGGCCGCCACCAGCGGCCTGTTTTCTGCAAGGTCTCTGTTGTCAACAGCAAAAAGACGGCATCTAATTTCCCGTAGATCATCAACGGAGACGTAGGGACACGACCGCCGGCTCCAGCCCGTGAAAAATCTCTGTGGCAAAACGGCGAATGGAAGTTACAGGCAGTTAATGATAATTGCCATCCTGATGGCAGGGCCACAGGAATTACTATAAGGGGGGGAAAAAAAATAATTTCAATTTTGGTCTTGTAGAGTCAGAAATATCCTATTGTCACGGGCAGGGCAGGAGCTGGAAAATCCAGAGATGCCCTACATAGTAATAAAAAAAAAGAAGACCAATGCAGACATGAGTTTTAAAAGCTCTAACATTGTTTTGGGGGGAGTTCCTAAAAAAAAGGGCATGTTTTCTAAAATATTCCCCTCTCAGGTTCCCCTTGGAAAGCTGCTGTTTCCAAGCTCAGCTCCCACAGGAGCAGGCAAAGGGCAGCGGTACCCGTGATCCTCTGGGAGACTTTCCGACGGTCTGCGGGAGTCAGGAGATTTCCAAATGGAAATAACAGAGAATCCTGCAAACACCGCTGGGAACTGGAGCTGTCCTTAACATCACCGAAAACCCTGGAATGCAATTTTCTTTTTCTGGAGTGAAGAACTGATCCTTATCCTCTTACGATTCGCATCACAACCGGCAGCCGCAGCGGGCATCACGGTGCCTCTCCTAAATCTTTAATATTTCAAACGCGTGTTTAGACGCCTCGTGCCTGATAGGAGACACCTCGGGAGGATTGGCCTTTGGGTTTGGGGAGAATTGAAATATTTAAATGTGCTGCGCTTCCCGGGGTGAGCTTGCCGCTCGCCTCAGCTCTAGAAACAGGAGATAAATAATAGAAAAGTGAACCGCATGATTACTCACTCCCCGAACTCCTAAAGGCACGGGGTGGCTGGAAAACCGCGCTGCTGGGGAGCAGGAGAGTTCACTGCTTTGGGGAGAAGTGTCCGTGCTTACCTGCAGTAGGTACAAAGATGGACTCAACTGATCAAAGCCAAAAGGCAAAGCAGAGCAGCAAGCAAAGCCAGGGCGCTGGAGGGACATCTCCACCTCAGCCAGAGCATTCCTCATCAAAGCCACGCTCGCCAAAAACCCCACATCCAGCAGCCACGAGGTCCAGGTTTCTTGGAATGTGTCACATCTGACGTTTAATGTGCAACTGTCTCAATGCAGCACTTTGCTCTGGAAAGTTTTGATGTTAATACCAACTGTCAATAAGCAGCGAGCTGCTGTGATGGCAAATGCCTTGCCCAGAGAGGTGGTCAATGCCCCATCCCTGGAAACATTCCAGGTGAGGTTGGATGAGGCTCTGAGCAACCTAGAATCATAGAATGGTTTGGGTTGGAGGGGACCTTAAAGATCATCTAGTTCCAGCCCCCCTGCCATGGCAGGGACACCTCCCACTAGACCAGGTTGCTCCAAGCCCCGTCCAGCCTGGCCTTGGACACCTCCAGGGATGGAGCATCCACAGCTTCCCTGGGCAACCTGGGCCAGGGTCTCACCTCCCCAGCTCTGGTCATAGTGGGGTCCTTAGCAGCATCCCCAGCACATGTGTTCCTTCACCACAGACCTTTGGTATTTAAATTAAGGCTCGTCTCTTCTCACTGGCAGCAGGTCTCGGCTCAGCAGCATTTTTGGCACGTGCTCAGCAGGACACGGCTGATCCCTGAGATCCTCTCCTGGCTTGGAATCCACAGGTGCACATTTTCCAGTCCTACACAGACACTGCTCACAAGTAGTTTGCTAAGATCTTCTAAGTGAACATAACGATGTACAAATTAACTATGCAGTGCAGGAAGACAGGATACGTCTGGCAAAAGTGATCAGTGTGATAAACACTAACGAATCCTCCTCAGACTTCTTAAAGCCCTTGCCTGGCTTTCCTAATTTCATCCCTGCTCGTGAGCCGGGGAAAGCAGCAAGTGTTCCACAGCTGATGAAACATTGCCTCTGCTTCCCTTTGTTTTTTTTTTATTCTCCCTCAATAAAAACTTCTGCTGGGCGCATCGCGATGTCCAGCCAGGCCAATCCAAAACGCTGCCACTCTTTGCAAAAGAGCTTTTCCCCGGATTTTTCGGTCGTAGGTATGCGGCTATGATTCGGGCCGACGTTAATTAGAAGAAATGCTGATGTGCCAGATGGGTTTTTTTTCAAAGGCAGAGTGGAGGGGCGACCAGCATGGTCCGTGTGCCTGGGGGAAAGCAGGAGCACGGTGTGCCGGCTCCGTGCGTGCGACCCACACGCTACAGCGTTTAGGAGACTGGGGCAACGTACTTCATTAATAGTATGGAATTGTAGCGCACATCCCTTATTTACGGGTGCAAATTTATCCTCTCGCACCCTGTCCTTGACATCTCGCAGAAGCCACGAGCCTTCACCCGGTGCAAAGCTGAAAGGAAAGGAGAGAAATCCAAATGTCAGATGGCACAGCAGCTTTTAAGGCTGAAATTTCAGACTTTTTTTGGAGCCGTGTAACCAGGAGGGGGCTGCCGACCGCACTGCAGCTTGCGCTCGCTGCACGGTTTGGGTGGGAACTGCCTCCCCCCAGCACCAGCCCAGCCACCCTTGGGTACCCCGGGGGGTCTGGAGATGTCGCCCAGAGCCCCCAGCCCAGCTTGCTGCAGGGCTTGGTGGGTACATCAGGCTCTGGAGCTGGTCCTTCACCTCCCGGAACCCTGAGCTGCCTCCTGAGCCTTGAGCCGTGCGCGGGGAAGGATGGAGCCAACCCATCCTGCGGTGCCATGGTAACAGCTCCCCTTTTATCCCCGGTGCTTTCCACTTCGCCTTTGGAAATTAATTATTCAGCGTAGAGAAGGAACAAAAGGGAGATTGCCCGCCCTGGTCCCGCAGGTATCAGGGAAGAAAGGGGTTTCCAGGGGAGACCAGGATTAGGGGATGGTTCCCATTCTTCGAAGCAGCGGTTGGGGTGCACACCGAGTGTGCCCATCACCCCGTTTCCCTGCGAATCGAGGGATTTCTGTAACAACACACATTTTACTAAGGATTTTCTAGAGCTGTAACAAATCACCGAACTGCGTTTGTTTTCTTGGCATCTCCCAGTCATGGCCAGGTCCACTTGGGGGTTGGATTCCCAGGTCCCAGGGGTGCCTGTAATGCCCTGGCTGCAGCGCGACCGCTCGGACTCGCTGGAGATCTTCTCCTCCTGCATCACCATCATTAGAAATCCTCCCTCCCACTGCCGAGCCAAGCTGCAGAGCACCAGCCAGACTTTGGGATGTGCATCGGTTTTGGGGAGGGGGGCTTGAGGTGAGGAGGTTTGGTGGCTTTTCTTTATTTCTTTCATTTTTCCATTCCTTAACCCATTCTCGAAAACAGCAGGTCAGCGTGTTGCAAAATGGAACAGCAACATGGAAGCCACGGCAAATTTATTTACCAAAATTACTTGGGCCATACAAGAATCACTATATATCATCAAATAATAGACTGGTTTGGGTGGGAACGGACCTTTAAAGATCATCTAGTGCAACCCCCCTGCAGGGAGCAGGGACATCTGCAACTAGAGCAGGATGCTCAGAGCCCCGGCCAACCTCACCTGCAATGGTGCCAGGGATGGGGCAGTGACCACCTCTCTGGGCAGCCTGGGCCAGGCTCTCACCACCCTCAGTATCAAAAATGTCTTCCTTCTCTCTAGTCTAAATCTTCCTCTTTTAGTTTAAACCCATCACCCCTTGGCCTGTCCCAACAGGCCCTGCTCAAAAGTCCCTCCCCATCTTTCTGGCAGGCCCCCTGAAGTCCTGCAAGGCCACCAGAAGGTCTCCCTGGAGCCTTCTCCTCTCCAGGTTGAACAAGCCCAATATGGCTGCAGTGCATACACTATATATTTTTTTTGACAGCAATTTCATCTGTGCTTTGGCTGATATTCTGTTTACTTCAGCCACAGTAAAATTCAGACACTGAGCAATAAAAAGGAAGAAGAAAATTCTGTCTGAAGCCCACTGGGGTCAGTCGCTAATCAAGACCATCATCTGGGGAACTCTCTTTTTGCTGCCTGTTTAGAAGTCAGTATTCGTACAACAGGCAAATCTTCATATTCCAGAAGGATTATGTAATCAGAAACAGCAAATGAACTGGTACTTTAGGCATCACAATAATTCCTATGAGATTTTTATGAGGAAGCAGCACCTCCAGTTTTATATTCTAAAATTGCCCCAAGACCTCTGCGTCTGCTGCAGGTACATCGCTATCAGTTCAGACTGATAAAGGCAGTAATTCAAAATGGGATTTCTAGTTACGGTCTGTGTTATGTGCCACATCTCCCGTCATTGCTCTTCCTTTTTTTATTCTGAAATACCCACGCTGCTTGGTTTCCGTCTCTTTGCCGGGAGGACACCTGTGGTTAAACTCTGTGCACCATTCCCAGCCCAGCTCCCCACTGCTGGAGCAGCCATGGCATCCTTCTTGCCTGGAGAATAGCTGGGAATAACTCTTTCCCAGCTACTGCCTGCTCCTATGGCTTTCCTAGAGTGTGGTATAGCCCAGGGGACCTTCAGCATCTCCCAGGGAGGTGCAGACACCACGAGGCCAAATGTCAGAGGTGCCTCGCTGCAGAAATCCTACTTGTTTCACGAGTTAATAGTGAAAAGATTCAGATTAAAATATCTCACACACTGACTTTAAGCCATTAATTCACTGGAACAACCAAACAATGTCAAGGAGGAGCAGCTTTCAGTCCAAGCACAGAATCATAGACTTGTTTTGCTTGGAAGAGACCTTTTAGATCATCGAGGCCAACCATTCCCCCAGCTCTGCCAGGGCACCACTAACCCCTGGCCCTCAGCACCACATCTCCACGGCTTGGAAACCCCTCCAGGGATGGGGACTCCACCGCTGCCCTGCCCAGCCTGGCACAGACCTTCACAAACCCTTGCCAGGAAGAAATTGTTCCGCTTGTCCAACCTAAACCACTCCTGGCACAACTTGAGGCCGTTGTCTCTTGTCCTGTCGCTTGTTCCTTGGGAGAAGAGCCCGACCCCACCTGGCTCCAACCTCCTTTCAGGGAGTTGTGGAGAGCCAGAAGGTCTCCCCTGAGCCTCCTTTGCTCCAGACTCAACACCCCCAGGTCCCTCAGCTGCTCCAGGGGCTGTACTGAGCTGACTCCAGTAATTCCGTATCCAGGAGGTCTCGAGGAGATGCTGTCCCAGCCGTGCAGGGATCACCCCTCGCTCTGGGGTGGCAGGGCCCTGGGAGCCCTCCCCTCGAAAGCAGGCTCAGCCTTTGCCTTCCTGCAGTATGGTTTCCTGTGTTTATTAGAGCAGAAATAATGAAAACCTAAAACCCGATTAAGTTTAATAAGCTTTTTTTTCTTTCATGAGAGCTTGCGGACACATTAACTGCCAAATTATAGATTAATTCTGTTCATTGAGCTGCAAATGTTTTGGCAGAAATAAAATCCGTCCTTCACTAAGAAGGGAGAATTCTTCCAACAGGTAACTTAGTAATGATAATACAAAATTAATTTAGCTTAATGGTCTGGAACTGGTGCCTTTTAGGGGCTCTGCTGGACCCACAGCCCAAGCGCTGCTGGCGCAGGATGGGTCTGTCTGGGGGTGCTCAGGAGGACAGGGATTGTGCTTTTCTATTCTTGCAGATGTTTTTCCCTGTCTGATTTGGGCTCCCAGCAGGTCCTGGGCAGAGGCAGGAGTGAGAAGGAGTCTGTGCTCTCAGACGGGAACAAATCTGATCAACGTGATTGCCTGAACTGCTGAGGAAAACGCTGGCGTTTTGCATTGCTCAGCATCATCTCGCCAGGGACCCAGAGGGATGCAGCTCCTGCCTGTGTCCTGCAGCAGTTTGGAGTGTTAGAGATGGTTTAAGCATTCCACAGAAACACCTCTGAGTGTAGAAGCCAAGGACCCAACGCAGGAGATGGCACAGACTCCCCAACACCCTTCTGCTGCCTGGTTCTGGGCGTGTAGAACATCCTTTGCAAAGGAGAAAAGCAAAGGAGGAAAGCATCCACTCCATGGCGGCAAAAAAAAAATTCCTGAAAAGCCACCCATCGCCCAGGAGGTGAGAGCAGAGCTGGGGTGGCAGCCACGTGCTCTCAGCTGGGAAAGTCCAGGGATGTGCAGCTCCACCAGCTGCCAGTGTCCATGGGCATGTGCTCCTCACACAGCTCTCTCCTGGGTAATTTGCTAAGGTATCCCTAAGTTATAAAGATTTACAGCAAGAAAACTATAAAAAAAAAAAAATTAGCAGTTGGTGAGAGCCTGGCCCAGGTTGCCCAGAGAGGTGGTCGCTGCCCCATCCCTGGCACCATTGCAGGTGAGGTTGGCCGGGGCTCTGAGCAACCTGCTCTAGTTGCAGATGTCCCTGCGGGAGGGTTGGACTAGGTGACCGCAAACAGTTCCTCCCAACCCAAAACATCTCATGACCCGATGATTTAAGAAGCTCTTTCTATGTTTTATTCAACTACTTGATCATTCCATTTCATGCCGTTCCCTTTATCTTTACACACCCCCAGGCTGCCTCCTGCAGCCCCTGTAGCCATGGAGGTGGAGAACTCCTCCAGGACACGTTCTCGCTGTAACACAGCCGTTATTTCCCAGTTTCTCACCGGGTCTGTTCCCCTCCTGGCCACGCCAAAGGCAGCAGAGCTGGTGGGAGGCTGTGGGAGCAATCCAGCTTCTCCCAGCATCTCCGGCCCTATTGAAACCAGTATGGCACTTGGAAAAAAAAAAAACAACCCGATAGGCAGGGCCCGCTGCTGCCGCTGCTATATTTAGACTCTCCTGCTGCTGTTTCCGTTGTGCCAGATTGAATTTATTTCTACTAAATAACCATTAAATTGATCTGTTTGGACAGAAGCGGCATCACGGTTATTTTAAATAAACCTTTATTGCATTTGTCCAACGTATAAACGTTGTGCTGAAGGCAGCCTCTGCAAGCGCCTAGTCACCTAAAAATGCAGGAATAGATTTAAAAGGAATTTTTCTGTTAACAATTAGATTCCCACGTCATGGCCAGAGCCCTCCCTGGAGCTGGCTGGAGGAGATCAGCTCTGGGGTTGGGTTTTCTTCCTTTTCTTTCCTTTTTCTCCCTAGCAATGTTGTTGTCCTGACCCCCCAGCATCCAAAACTGAATTTACAGATTAAAAAAAAAATATATATAATCTACTTTCTCGGAGCGTGTTACGAACAAGTCAGGCTTATCTGGCAGGGAGAGGGAGCAGGGCTGAAAGGGAGTTACTGCCGGTCTCCTCGGCAGGCGAGGCCACTCGATAGATAGCAAGAGAAGGTAATAATATTTTTAAAGCCGTGCGTGGCTTTGTTAGCCTGTCGCATCGCAATCCTCACACAGCGCAGATGGCCCCTGCTCTGGCTGAGGAACATCAGCCCTTGGAGAAGGGGCAGAGGTGGAGCCAGGGGCTCCGTAGATTAAATCTGAAGTCCTCCCTTGCATGAAAATTCACGTTAGCTTAGGGAAACTTGAGTGAGTGAAGGCCACTGCCTGGGTCTTACCTCTGCTGGTAACAATTCCGGTTATATATTATTTACAAACTCTTGTAAATTTACAATTCACAATCCTGAAATGTGTTATTTAGTGGAACCAAAAAGGGATGGGGCATATACTGAAATGCATTAAATTGCAGCACTGTATCCAGTCCAGACCAAAGAGTTTAAAGTGAGGGACTGGTCCCAATGTCATCCCTGAGAGGGCTGGAACCCCTCGGCTGTGAGGCCAGGCTGAGAGAGTTGGGGTTCTTCAGCCTGGGGAAGAGAAGGCTCCAAAGGGACCTCATAGCAGCCTTTCAGCATCTGAAGGGGGCCTACAAGAAAGCTGGGGAAAGACTTTTTCCAAGGGCTTGTAGCGATAGGCCACAGGGTGATGGGTTCAAACTAAAAGAGGAGAGATTTAGATTAGATAGAAGGAAGAAATTTTTCACATTGAGGGTGGCAAGACCCTGGCCCAAGTTGCCCAGAGAAGTTGTGGATGCTCCATCCCTGGATGTGTCCAAGACAAGGTTGGACGGGACTTTGAGCAACCTGGTCTAGTGGGAGGTGTCCCTGCCATGGCAGGGGGTTAGAACTGGATGATCTTTGAGGTCCCTTCCAACACAAACCATTCTGTGATTCTATGTTATTTCACAGTAAATCCAAGGAAAGTGGACTATTGGTATGGTAGGATGGGTCATGCCAAACACCTCTTGTGCTTTAAGACTAAAACTAGGACTGTGGATAAATGGGTTGCTGGCTGCTTGGGACCCAGTGCCAGACCAGGAGATCATGTCCCAGGGCTGCTAATTCCAGAGCACCACCTTCCCCAGAGCACACCTCAGCCCGAACATCCTGCCTCTCATTGTATGAGACAACAACTTTCTCTCGTGCACTCTCTTTTCCTTTTCTTATTGTGCCATTTCCAACAGTCTGCTCCCGTAAGGAGCCCTGCCTCTTGAAACAGCATCAGCAAGAACTCCAAACACACAGAATGTTATTTGTTGTTTTACTCCTCCTAAGTTCACCGATACAAAGGTCAAAATTCATGAAGCCACTCCCAAAGTGAAAGATTTCCACGGGAGTTTTCCCCTTTCTGGTTCAATCTCTCTGCATTGCACAAAAACCTTCAGAAGACTGTGTGAGGACAGGGCGGGACAGAGTGCAACAACCAGGCTTGTTCTTAGCTTTGAACTGCTTCTTCATTGTCCTCCAGCCCATGTCCCCCAAACACCAGTGACCATCCCAAGTGGTGGGCAGCCCTTCGGTCCTGCCAGGACGATGGCATCACCACAGAGACCACCCGGTGCGGTGGCACAGCTGGACACAGCAACGCTCAGGGTGCTGCTTCTGCAAGGAGAGGCAGATAGCAGACCTGACCATAAAGGTCTGCCTAATTCATCCCCAGGTTTTAATTGGATTCTTTGCAGATTCATGTCTTAATTGAGCTGAGTGATAAATGCCTCCTGTTGCTTAATTGGATTATCTCTCATGCTGAACACACTCAGGTGGGGCTCAGGCCATGGAACACCACGACCAAGAGGCAGCAGAGGCAGCCACAGCGCGGGGCATCTTCCCCAGCACCCATCACAAGCTCTGCTCCTCAAAACCAACAGCAAGAGATACCATCAGGGAGAGGTTAAGGCTGGTTGCCAGGGAACACGGCAGCCACCGGCTATAACGAGATTGCGACTTCATTTGGTGCATCAGTTAAATAGAGAAAACTTGGTTTTGCTGTTTATTTACTCGATGGGGCTCAGAGGGACATAAAGTCCATTCCTCGGCAGGGCTGCAGCCCTGGGTACAGATAAACCTGTCCACACTCTGTATGTTTGTACATAAAGCTATTTCCTGGTAGCCTAATGAAATGGAACACCTGGGCCAGTGGTAATAGAAGCGACTCAACCCAAATCCCTGAATATACCTGTTATCAATATCTGTATTGATCGGAATCAGCACCAATTGCACCCACGCTGAAGGCGAGTGGGTGCCTGCCGGGTTTGTAAGAGCTCCCTTGAGGTCCAGCCTCTGTTTCTGGTGGGTAGGAAACAAACCCTGGAGAAGTTTTGTTAAACTAGAATTGTAGAGAATAAGCTCATTGACTCCCTCTCTGCTGTATTCTGTTCTGGTCAACAGGGCAGCAACCAGCTCTCTGGGCAACCTGGGCCAGGCTCTCACCAAACTCAGTGCCAAAAATTCCTTCCTTCTCTTCAGTCTAAATCTCCCTCTTTTAGTTTCAAACCATCACCCCTTGTCCTGTCCCAACAGGCCCTGATAAAGAGCCCTCTCCATCTTTCCTGTAGCTCCCTTGAAGTCCTGCAAGGCCACAAGAACGTCTCCATGGAGCCTTCTCTTCTCTAGACTGAACAAGCCCAACTCTCCCAGCCTGGCCTCCCAGCAGAGGTTCCAGCCCTCCCACCATTGCTGGGGCCTCCTCTGGCCCCGCTCCACCAGGTCCATGTCTCTGCTGTGCTGAGGACTCCAGAGCTGCCCCAGCACTGCAGGTGAGGTCTCACCTGAGCAGAGTAGAACTCTGCTCAAACTCAGTCTCTTCATTTCATAGCAAGCTGAAGACAGTTTAACAAGCTCCATTATGTTATCCTTAAATTATATTATCACCACCATCATCCCTTGAGAAATTTTATAGGGCTTGTGAACAAAATCCCAGCACATGTAATAAAATGTACAAAGTCCCTTACAAAAATGTGAGGAACAAGGAATCCTCTGGAGAACAAACCAATCGAAAGAGGTGTTAGCATTTTCTGTGACAGCCAACAAAACTATTAGCCAATTAAAAAATCAGTTTATTATGGATTTTTTTTTTAAATGGGAAAAAAAAACCAACGAAAACCAAAACCATTCAGTATCATAGAATGACAGAATGGTTTGGGCTGGAAGGGACCTTAAAGTTCCCTTAGTCCTACCATGTAGTAAAATGAATTCGAGTTCCCACATAACCAACATGGTTAACATTGCCTTCACTTGGGCGGTGATTTTTGGCTGGCCCTTAGCTAACCAGTGCAGGAGCCAGTTCTGGAGCTTTCCACAAATAGCAGACAGGGTAGGAGAGAACGTCTGGGTGCCTGTCAGCATCCATTTCAGAGGCTTCCCAGCCTTGGGGTGTCCAACCGGCATCTGAGAATCTCTGGACACCAAAAGTGTTTTTGGGAAAGGGCGTTATTTGGTCGGTGCAATCCTACCGCTACTTACTCATAAAATCCCCTCCGGTTCTATGAATGTTCATCTATTAAGAAGGAAGAGGTTTTTATACCGAGGACGTCTTACCGAGCTGCTGAGCCAGACCTGCCATGGAAATTAGACCAGCTCAACCACGGCACTGCAGAAATCTCAAGTGTGGTGCTGCCGGTGAGTTCAATCTACCAGAGCTTGCCAGAGAATCAGAGAGAAAATCTGAGAGTATCAACCATCAGCAAGTACTTCTGTGTTAAAATATAAAACCAAAAAGTATAAAGAGTTAAAAAACCCTGGAACATTCAAAACCAGACAGATGCAGTTCCGGGCCCTGCCTCAGCAGGTTTGCAGCACAAAGGCTAAGCAAGTCTCAGAGGGGTTACAGAGAAACAGAGAATAAGATCAGATTTTTGGAGTGAAATGGTCTGCAAGTTTTTAGGCTTATAGCAAAAAAAGCTGTATCTGAAGGGGTGCCAGAAGGAAGCTACCAGAAGGATTTCTAAGCTCAGAAAAACCAGCTTTGTTGTTCAGGTCTCCCAGATTCCATCCAAGGGAAGGCAAAGAGCTCACAGGAGGATAAAACCTCTTCAGTTCTGCGGACAAGAACAAGGTGATGCAATGGCTACGAGCTAGAGAATCGCAGGGCTAAAATACAGGTGCAAGTCTGATAGCAAAGGTCATCTTCTCTTGGTAAATCATTCTGACCGACGCACACTTTAAGAAAAGGAATTCCACATCAAAACTTGAAGTATATCCTCTATGAGCTCTCTTACTCAGGGAGAAATTATGGCTTTCAGGAGGGAAGGAGTGAAGTGGCCAGAGCTGGGCAGAGATGCTGGGGGGACGGTGCCAGGCTGAGGCTCCCAAGGGCTGGTAGATCAGAGAGTCCTTCGGCCTCCCCAGACCAGGCCTTGATAGTCACGTCATCAACTCCCATCCCGGCAATAATAACAGTAATTTGAGAAATGGCTCAGACCCAGTACTTTCCGACTGCTGCGTACGTGCTGTTCAGAGCCCTACGAGCTCAGGAAGACTTTGGAGTTCCTTGCTTTGCTATTTTCTGAATTGTCTTTAGACTTTTCTAAAAAAACCCAAAACACTCCGAAGCAATAGAAAATCAGCAGACCTCTCAATCTAACTGGAATATTTACTTTCCTAGTTTACTCTCTTATCAATACAGGTTTCGTTGGGTTCTTAGGGGTTGGTTTGTTTGTTTTTTTCTTCATCTCACCACCCCAGAAGCATTTTGAGAAAGAGGGACATCTGGACAAGGTGGTCAGCAGGCACGTAGGCTGGTGTGGTCACTTGATGGTGAAAGGCAGTGCTGGCTCCTCACGGAGTCTGCAGAGCCAAAACTAAAGACAAGTGGCCACTTTATTTCTTACCCTAGGAAAGATGAAGCATTTCTCCTCCCATGAGGTATTTTGGACAGGACCTGCCACCTACTGAAGAACCCAGCAAGAACAAGGCTCTTGCATTACTCCAGATAAAATAGACCAAGGCATAACTTTAAGGTGAGATTACTTTCTAGAGCAAGCTTCATATGAGTGCTTTAAATATCCACCACCTGGTTTTAGACATTATTGCCAATGAGACAAAGCCTTTTGGTGAGAAGACCTTGCTTTCTGCGGAAGACAATGTAGCACATAAAGAGTTTTAAAAATTAGTCATTTGCAGCATTAAAGTCGTATTTTCTATTTCACTTTCCATCATGCTATTAAAGAGAGCGGTACTGTTTCTGTAAAACAACTGCCCACACAGCGCCTGCTAATGTCATAGCTGGAACAGTGCATTAATTTATTTTTCCAGGGTATTTTGAAAGTATAGACTGTACAAGCATTTATTAGAATTTCTATTGCTTGCTAAAAGCACGCACTAAAAAAAGATTAATCCAATGCAAGATGTAGTCAGATCACCCGTTTGAATAATTTCCTAGGAACTTAAACCAAAGACATGTATATTCATGTGGCATCTGCTCACCAAGGAAGAATAAATGAGGTACTAGTCGAGTATTTTCCAAGCAGATACAACTGCTGTGTGGAATCATGGCTGCTGCCATGCTGGGGATGGTGAGACCAGCAGGGACAGCCCTCTTGGGGGTCCCATGGAGGATGGAGCCCCTCTGGTCACCAGCTCTCAGGGGTCTTCCCTTCCAGCCACCCTTCACAGAGAGGAGGGATGGCCCAAGGCTGACCCAACAGCCATGCTGGTTTACCTCAGTTTCTCAAGGAAAGCAAGGTTAGGTACGTGCTCCTCCATGGTAGAAGGTCAGTCTACATGGACATGACCTGCAGCACTTGCTGGGGATTGAGCAGGACATCCGTGACTGACTGGACTCCAAACACCACCGGGTACAATAAAGGATTCAACCAAAGAAATGTTGAACTATTGTCTTCAGAGAGAGGAAAACACTGGCAGCAGGGAGATGAGTCTGTCAGTGACTGGTGCTCTTAAATTAGTATTTATTCTCCATTACACTTGTGTTATTTGATTGTGGCCAGTGTTGGCTGAAAAGTCATTTAAATACTTCCATTCTTTTATGTATATTAAAATGTTGATGAAATTTATACAACCCCCCGTAATTTTTCTTCCCCTTCCCACCTCCATTAGGGGAAAACATTCCCTTAATTCAAAGATTTGAGGTCTTCACAACCAACCCTTGCCTATTCCTCATTGCATCCTCCCCCTGCCTCCACATTTCAGAACATTGATTAAATGAAGCACTTCAGAAACGACTATAGAAAGCCCCAGAATCTGTTTCTATAGAGACAGGTCTGCCTCGACTCAGTAAAAGGTTTGTAAAAAGTGGAGAAAAGAACAAAGCACCAGGAGAACAGGCAGCATTAAATGTGCTGGGTAATTGTAATCCACAGAGATTTGGGGCTTACAGACGAGTCTAATTAGTGAATAACTGTTTGTGAAGAGGTGGCACCCAAGTGTGGCACCCAAGCTAGGCTGCGGTTGGCACAGATAATTTGAGTTAAAAACAGGCACAGGAGCTGGGGTGTATCTGAGCACATGTTGAACATGCCAGCTGCATGAAATCTCCCTACTCCAGGAGGCACTTACCTAGTGCTATTTGGGAAAGATTTATTTGCCCCGTTTGTTTTTTATTCAGATGACCGACTGAGGTTCATTGGATATTTGCAGGTAATTCACCTTCCATTTCAAGACCATAAGGTACCCGCTGTGGGGAAAACTGGTTATAGTTACACACTGTGCATATTCTACAGCCCTTTGAGAAATGGGAGCGGTGGTTTATCGAAGCGTCGCTCTGCATCTGTAATTCCTTGCTGTGGACGTGCTGTATTTTGAATGTGGTGCTCCAGCAATCCTGACTGAAGCGTATTTCAAAAGCTACAGGAAGCAGGGAAGGATTTTTGTCGTTGTTGTTGCCGAGTTTTTAGAAGGAAGAGTTGTTGTGCACAGAATCTGTATTGTTACTGTTAAAAAAAAAGTGATGAAGAGGCACAATGCTCTTGGAACAGGCGGTGGTGCCATTGTGGCCGTGCTACACCCCCAAAACCTCATTAAATACTTTCTGTAGCAGACAACAGAATGCTACCGTTTTGTGCTGACTGCCCATCGTGGATACAGCACTCACTAATTAGTTCAGTCTAATCATCAGGACCTTTTCTACCATTTAATAAGCATTTCTACTTTTCCCTTTTGCATGAGGGCCACCAGCCTCAAGTCCAGCACAGTCACCAGACAGACCTCCTCAAGCTATTTTGTGGTGAGACACTGGCACAGGTTGCCCAGGGAAGCTGTGGATGCTCCATCCCTGGATGTAGTCCAAGGCCAGGTTGAACAGAGCCTCGAGCAACCTGGTCTAGTGGGAGGTGTCCCTGCCATGACAAGGGGGTTGGAACTAGATGGTCTTTAAGGTCCCTTCCAACCCAAACCATTCTGTGCTTCTGTGGTTTTGAACTAGTCTTGAAAACAAAAGCAAAACCACACAGCAAACAGAAGGGAGCACTCAGGGATATTTGCAGCATTTTGGCCTTGCTTCCTTTAAATGAGCATTTTGAACGCAGGCAGTGATGGCCAAGGGGTCAAGGTCTGCAGCTGGAGGGACTGAGGCCTTCTGGCACCAGGGAAATGGATGGATCACGGCAAGCTGCGATAGAGATCTCAAACACACAACTAACTGTCAGTCCATGATGGGCCTGCAAGTTTTTACACAGAAAAATCATGCAGTTCTCTCATGTGCAAACAGGTAGAACGTGCAAGAGAAAAGGTCTGGAGCTCCAAGATTTTCACCACCCCTTGCACTGACCGCAGCACATTGCCTGTTTAAGTGGGAAAATGAACAGAGGAGAATTCCCACCACCGGTGCATGGAGCAGAGACACGCCGGGTCCCAGCAATTGTGGCCAGTTGCCATAGAAACAACCTTGCTTAAAAAGGACGGTGTTTAACGTTCCATTAACTGGAGAACTGCGGTGGCTTGTGCTCACTTAGAGCGGGGCATATTCCGCATGTGATGCAATGCCTGTATTTGTGCACTTTACCAGACACCAGACTATTGTTTGGAACACTGCTCATCGCAGCGCTCAGCCCAGACGCCAGCCATGGAGCCTGCCTGCAATGACAGTTCCATGGCAGGGACTTCTGGCCCACCACTGCACCAGACCTGACCACTATGGATTTAAAACAAGGCAAGACCAGGACAAAAAAATAAAGGGTCAGCTTTGCATAGACAAAATATTCAGCAAAAGCGAAGTGCTCCTCAGCCTTCTGCAGCTATGCAGCAGCTCCCAGGTTATCATAGCCCTTGGGGCAACCAGAAGGTCTGGGGACTGCTACCTCACCTTTGGGGCAAGAGGTGGGAAGAGACCACGTGAATGAAAACACACAGTGCCAGGGCAGGAGGAAGAATCATGGAATACCATAGAATCATCATGGTTGGAAAGGACCACCAAGATTATCAAGTCCAACCTTCATCCTAACATCTCTCTAGCCACTAGACCATAGCCCCAAGTGCTGCATCTACTTGTTTTTTAAACACCTCCAGGGATGGTGACTCCACCACCTCCCTGGGCAGTCTGTTCCAGTGCCCAACCACTCTCTCAGTAAAGAATTTCTTCCTAATATCTGATTTAAGCCTCCCCTGACGCAACTTGAGGCCATTTCCTCTTGTTCTATTACTAGTAATGTGGGAGAAGAAAACGGCACCAGCTTCGCTACAACCTCCTTTTAGGTAGTTGTAGAGAGCAATAAGGTCTCCTCTCAGCCTTCTCTTCTCCAGACTAAACAGCCCCAGTTCCGCTCTTCATAAGCCATGCTTTCCAGACCCCTCACCAGCTTTGTTGCCCTTCTCTGCACCCGCTCCAGCGCCTCAATGTCCGTCTTGTACTGTGGTGCCCAGAACTGGACACACTGCTCAAGGTGCGGTCTCTTCCAATCAAAATGATTCTCCATTTCCTGGCTCAGGGGTTGGAAGGATTTGCACTCAGCAGTCCCCAGGCTCCTTGAGCATCATGTGGGTCAACGCCCACCAAGAGCAAGGTGGGACTGCTACAGCATCACGTGTTGTAGTGGGGTGGGCTCTACTCACACCCATCGTCATCATTTGTAGTGTTCTTTCAATATAGAAATAATTTAATAAAGTTTTAAGAGTCAGAAAAATTTAAGAGGGGAAACACACAAGCTTAAGTACAATTTTAAGTGCTGTTAAGGCTGGGCTGGCCACTAGACAAATGACAGATGCTTTCTATTAACCCCTCTCCCTTCCCAAAGGGAAGAGAAAGGGATTAAGAGAGAGACTCTTGGGGAAAAGAAAACTAAAACAGCTTTAATGAAACAGCAACAATGGAAGAAAATAAGAAAATAATGAAATATATACAAAACCAATATGAAACTGCCCCAGAGTCCAGATAGGACTCAGCAGCAGAAGAGAACCGGATTCAGGAATGCATGGATCAGGATTGAAGGCAGAATGGACAGAGTCCTGCTTAGATGCTGGCCATTGAAGAAGACGCTTGACCCTCATGACCTCTCAGCTTTACGCTGTGCAGTAGATGGGATGGAATCCCTCAGTGGTTAGTTTGGGGTCCCCTGTCCCGGCCGGTCCTCCCTGCAGGTGCCACCTCTTACTGCACCCCAGCGTGGGGCACAAGATTGACCTTGGTCTGCAGAGGAGCAAGGATAAGCAAGAGCCTTTCTGCACACCCCAACCCTTGGCAGTAACTCTAAACATGGAGCCTTGTCACTGCTAGAAGACCACACTGGCTGTGAAGATACATCACTAGCTTCAGAAAGTGCTGTGTTACTTAGAAGAGACTGAGCTGAAAAGTAAAATCACTGAATGGAGAACTGGTTCTGTTCCAGCTCAAACCAGGACAAGTGCTCTCTCCAGTCAGCTCAAGGACCAACAGAAGACTTTTGGTAGATGATCTTCCCTACAGGAAGGATTCACGTGTGTGTATTTTCAGGGAGGGGTGTGTGGGGGGGGAACCTTATATTTGGTAATTCTCAATAACACATTTCTATAAAAGTTACATCAGCGTTGGCAACTGAAAATAGAAAAACATCGAGAAGCTATTTGTACAGTGCAGAGATGAGTCACTTCTTGGGAGAGCGACCTCCCAGCAGTATTCTTGGGCTGGGGGAGAGATATTTTGGCCATTACAATTGCTTCCCTGGTGCAAGTAGAGACATCCAAAAGGGGACAGCTCTCCCAAACAAGTGCCCTAATCACCAGAGAAAGAAACCTTCATGAGGATGATCAGCTCTAGAGGTTGTCACTTATGGACTTGGCTGCCAACACCCTGAGAAAACACTGTAGTTAGTAAAAAGTTATTAAGAAAAAAAATTACCTTTAAGTCTTAGCTCAAGGATTTGCCAAACAGTGGCGCAGAGGGAATACAAGGTGTAATGGATTTTATTAAAAACATCCTGAGAGCAGCAATAATGCCTTTAACAGCTCCTACTTTAAAACTGGATATTAACAGAGACTTTTGAAGTAGCTTTTCTTAGATTTTATTTTGTGGAAACAATTTCCTTCTCCTCTCTAGTCTAAATCTCCCATTTTAGTTTAAAACCATGACCTCTTGTTTTGTTGAGGTGTTTTAGAAAATGTAAAAGTTTCTTTCCAGTTGAGAGAAGATTTTCCAGCTCTAGATCCTACTGTCATCTCTTCAGTTTTTGAACTCTTGCACAAAATGAAGCTGAGCATGGGTCAGGCGTTGGGGACCTTCCACTCTCACATATGCTCCTGGCTACCCCCACCCCATGAGAGCTCTTGGCGTCTTTTCTTAGTGTTCATACTGAGCGATTTACAAAAGCATCACTTCAATGTCATCTCCAAGAAAGGTTGGACGAGAGGACCGGGGTTAAAGCTTGGTCCTTGTGGTCCCTTCCAGCCAAATTCTATGATCTTAAGATTCTCTCTCGAAAGCAGCTGTATTTTTAAAACATTATTTAAAGGGAATGAAATAGACCACAGGAAGTTCCACCTCAACATGAGGAGGAACTTCTTGACTGGGAGGGTGACAGAGCACTAGAACAGGCTCCCCGCAGAGGTTGTGGAGTCTCCTTTTCTGGAGACTTTCAAGACCCGTCTGGATGCGTTCCTGTGTGACCTGCCCTAGATTCTCTGGTCCTGCTTGGCAGGGGGGTTGGACTCGATCTCCAGAGGTCCCTTTCAACCCCTCACATTCTATGACTCTATGAAAGAAAACAGGTGGCAGACCCACCCAATGGTGTGTCTGTGGCTCATGAGAAGGGACAATACTTCGGACAATACTCTACAGTGTTTCACTGATAAAATTCCTTAGTTTTCCTTCTGTGGTTCTCCCATACTTTGCTTTATTGATAAAAGCAGCAGCTCTGTCCTTTGCTAGACTCTGTGCTGAGGAAAGAGGAGTTGCTCTGGGAAGTTGTATTCACTGTAATCATCTCCATTTCTTTCCCTGCCTGCCTTTTCCAGCATGCTCCTTGAACAGCTCATTGGATGCATCTGCAGCTCATTAGCCAGAAGAGCCCTTGGTAACACCTAATGTGTCACCACTCATAGCACGGTCTCTGGAGATGCTCTTTAATTGGTACAAGAAAGTTCCTCCTCCTCCTGAGTGTAATCCCTCAAACTATATAATCATTAAGACAAGGTGTTAAAAAACAAACCAGAAAGCAGAAAAAACACTCAGCAGTCATTAAATGAAAACACCTTAATTAAGTGAAGAAAGGGGCTATTATTAGAAAGTAATTTCTTATTTATAAGCAGCATAAAATTTTAATAAGGATAAAGTCAGCAGTTGCCTAACTAAAACTAAACCAATTAGGTCAGATAAGACCAAACAAGAGTGCAAGGAGAGGTACATCTTCAGTGTCTCCTGAACACCAAGAGCTTTCCAAGTCAGCTTGAAGTCAGGAAGCTGCAGAAAGCCTCAGAAGTGGTGGAACGCACTTCAAATCTTTTCCCTAATGCTTGGAACCTTTGGGCACCTAAACAAGGTTCAGTGTTCTCAGAGCTCTTACGAGGAGCAACTTCTACAAATAGGGTTTTAAGGAAAGAGCTATTGCAGCAGTTTATATTAAAGACCTTAATAATTATGTATTTCAGAGTTTATGTCTAGAAGATGGCTCTGTAGAACAGAACAAACAGAGGAAGCAGGAGGGTTGGGACCATCAGGAAGAGCATAAATAAAAGACAGGACTGAGGTTGGTCAGACAAGCCTAACCACAAGCACCAGCAGCCATGGAGAAGCCCAATTCATTGAGCCACTGAGCTTTGGTTCAGGGTTAAGCAAGGACGAATGAGTTGTGACCCAGCCTTCAAGTCAATAACTGCACATGCTGATTTACACCAAAGATTTTTACTGTTTTATATAAGAAAGATAATTATCTGCTTGACCACAAAATTACATGCTATTAGGAATAATTTTATTCATTTAATAATTAGAAGATTAACCAAAGCTCTCTATATAGCTGTAGTAAGGGTTCATCTTGCACATAATGTGGGATATAGTTCATTACCTGCAACTAGCTGGTCTTAATCTAAAGGATAATAGCCCTTAACATCCAGGAAAAAAAAATTACAGTTTCATTTATAAGGTCTATTAGTTTCAGCCAGTGACTACTGGCCTATTACCTTCAGTGTGCAGATGGCAAATGACTATAAACAGAGCAAATAAGAGCAGACTAGATCAAGTAGACTTTGGAGAAGAGAAGGCTTCAGGGAGATGTTCTTGTGGCCTTTACAGCACTTAGAGGGGCCTCTCAGAAAGATGGGGACGGACTTTTGAGCAGGGCCTGTTGGGACAGAACAAGGGGTGATGCGTTTAAACTAAAAGAGGGAGATTTAGACTAGAGAGAAGGAAGACATTTTTGCTGCTGAGGGTGGTGAGAGCCTGGCGCAGGTTGCCCACAGAGATGGTCGCTGCCCCATCCCTGGCACCATTGCAGGTGAGGCTGGCCGGGGCTCTGAGCAACCTGCTCTAGTTGCAGATGTCCCTGCTCACTGCAGGGGTTTGGACTAGATGAGCTTGAAATATCCCTTCCAGCCCAAAACATTCTGTGATTTCTCAGTGTTTTAACTGAGTCCTTCTGAAGACACACACCAAGTTGTTTTGAGCTTCCCAAGCTCGCTGCTTTTGTACCCAACTCTTCATGCTCAGTACAAAATAAAACCAGTGCAGAACTCCAGTGCCCCACCTTTGATCACAGATGGAAAATAGAGCATCAAGATGGGGGTAGAAGGGCAGGAAATGGGAAATTGAAGACATTGCCTTGGTATGTGCTGATGTGCCCTGTGCTTACTTCAGTTGCCATATATCTAATTTATGGCAATTTTTAGCAGAGTGGAATAGTCCAGGGCTATAGACCAGTGTTCCCTTCCAGGTCTGGAGCTGGAACAAGCTCAGTACTACACAGTGATTGCCACCGAAATCCAGGGATGCACATACAAGATGACATTGTGCATCCTCCCATGTCACCTCCCAGGTAAGATTCTGTGCCTGCAGAAGCAGAGAAGCCTACCCCAGGGGAAGAGATGCTGGTGATACCTTTCAGGAAATCCTTCCCCAAAGTACAAAACTATTCAGCTGGAAAAGAAACCAAATCCAATTTAAAGTTCACAAAGGAAAACACCTCACAGCTTAGCACAGAGAAGGTTTTCGCCAAGTTTAAAATAAGGAAATAAACCACCCTGCATTAGTGGGTCTCTTTCCAAGAGTCAAACTACACTGTCTTTTGATCAACAATTTCAGGTTCACCACAGTTCAAGAGAGACAAGGAACTACTGGAGAGAGTCCAGCAGAGGCTGCAAAGATGCTGAGGGGCCTGGAGCATCTCTCTGCCCAGGAAAGGCTGAGAGCCCTGGGGCTGCTGAGCTGCAGAAGAGAGCTAAAGTCTCTTGTCAGTGGTGCCCAGCGACAGGACAAGGGGCAACGGGCACCAACTGGAACCCAGGAGGTTCCATCTGAGCAGAAGAAGAAACTTGTTTGGTGTGAGGGTGTCAGAGGCTGGCCCAGGCTGCCCAGAGAGGTTGTGGAGTCTCCTTCTCTGGAGAGGTTCCAAAGGTGCCTGGACACAATCCTGGGCCCCCTGCTCTGGGTGACCTGCTGGAGCAGGGGGGTTGGACGAGATGATCTCCAGAGGTCCCTTCCAACCCCTGTGATGCTGGGATTCTGTTTGCTGATGATTTTTTTTTTTTTTAAGCTAAAGGGGGTGCACACTAGAAGTTTCCCAGGGCATGAAGATGGAGGTATCAATGTCTACACATAGATTTGTAGAATGTATTTAGGAAGTCTGTTGAATTTCTTCAGCTGCCCATTCCCACCATAATGGTTTCACGGTCTGCAAGCAGCTGTACCTTGCTGTGTCCTCTGCTGCCACAGGGGAGGACAGGGGAAGATGGGGCCAGGCCTTCCCTGAGGCGCATGGCAAGGGGATGAGGAGAAGCAGGAAAACCTGGGCATGCGAGACTGCTTAAATACTGGGAAAAAACCAAAGGAGTGTCCAAAAGCCAGGACAGAAGGTGCAACCTCTCCACCCTTGTATAGGGGAGAAGGATGCTGAGCAGCCTGGTCCTGCTGGCCTGGCCTCAAGAGAGGCCAGATCAAGCCTCCCAGGGGTCCTGCTCAGGATGTGCAGTCCTATGGGGGTTTATTTGGTTGTTTTTGTTTTGTTATTATTCAAACACGTAATGAGCTGATTTTTACTGGCAAAATTAGCCACCTGCACAGGACTAAAATAAGCTCCAGAGATCTGCTGTTCCCGCTCAGACCCTCACCTGTCAAAACATCATAAAACAACACTTTTCCCCAGGAATACATACATAAACCAGAAAATCCATTAGCATAAAAGGCATTTCATCCTCAAGCGACATCAATCCGTGTATCAGCCCAAGCACTGAAGAGGAAGACTTGTGGGCACAGCTCATTTCAGGGTTCGGTTACAGAGGCAGCTCCCTCAAAAATCAGTCCCGGAGCTCACTGGGGATCCTCAGTCCCCGTGTGCTCTTGCCAGCAGTGGAGCTCACCACAAAAGGGTTTCGCTGCAATTAACCTCAACACTTGCTTTAATCCCTTCTGGTACTAACGAGCCATCCTGTTTGCTCCCATTTGTACAGGAGATGTTCACCAGGAATTGTCAGCCTCCGAATCAAAGGGCTGTTCTAATAAACAGACTCCAATTACTCAGCTGAAGAGCTCCATGCTAATGAGCACGGCCCCTTCCTGCATTTCCCAGGCTAATCTGATTACTAATGTTCTGCAGCAACAGTTGTGTACATGTGCTGTGCGCTTCGTTAACAGTTTGCAATATGCTGCAGCTCAGCACAGAATCCAGGAGCCAAGCGGCTGCTCCGAGGCTCTGTCATTGTCCAGAGTTAATTGCTGGGGGAGACAAGGGAAAAATTCTCATTACAGAAGCTGCTGACAGGGGATTTGAATGTGAAGAGCAGATCCTTATTCCTCTTGTCTCCAAACAGTGTTGAAACCTGGAGAACATAGACTCATAGTATTGTTTTGGTTGGAAGAGACCTTGGAGATTAGGTCTGACTAAACCAGCACTGCCAGGGCACCACTAACCCATGTCCCTCAGCACCACATCTCCATGGCTTGGAAACCCCTCCAGGGATGGGGACTCTACCACTGCCCTGGGCAACCTGGCACAGCCCTTCACAACCCTTTTTGGGAAGACATTTTTCCTCACATCCAACCTAAACCTCCCCTGGCACAGCTTGAGGCCATTCCCCCTTGCCCTGTCACTTGTTCCATGGGAGAAGAGACTGACCCCCACCGGGCTCCACCCTCCTTTCAGGTGGTCATATAGACCAAGATCTCCAACCTTATCACAAGGAGAGTGTGATACGTGGCAAGGGAGAGCAAAACAGCTCCACTTGGTCACCAGCAGAGAAGCCCCCTCTCCTGGGGCACAAAGCAGCAGCTCGGGAAACCAAGAGAGGCTCCAAGGCAAGACCTCAGGATCCTCACACCAAACACTTACTACAAGCCCAGAAAAATAACTTCATCACAAAAACATAACGACCCAGCTTACATGTACTTCCATAACTGGTGTGAAGGGCACTGAACCTGAAGAGAGGGAGAATATGCGTAGGTTCGCATCTAAAAATAGACATTTTAAAGTAGTTTGCAGATCAATTTAAGACCCTAGAGGTGTCCAAGTATAGTTTGTGCAGTGTTGTTTACAAACCTCAACACTGGTTAAATTAACCATCCACCCGTTTTGTTACCCTGAGTAGCCTAGACCACAGAGATAAGTTACATCGATAAACACGACAGGACGTGGATCACTTTACACTCAGAGAGTTAATGATTTTAACTTTCAGGTAGCTATTTTAAATGCCCAACTCTTTCAATGATGTTCTCAGTAGCTGTGTTAACCAAACCCTTAAACCCAGAAGACCCCTAGAATAGCTAGACCTCTGGTCTACGTGTATGGCTGTCTTTTTTTGAACACGCAAGCTAAAAGCTCTTTAAGTAGTGGTGAAAGTGGAATAACCTGGCTGGGAATTACAGGAAACACAGTTCTAGCCATTCAGTTTAGAAGTGGAGGTCTGTTCAAGACCAAAGTCTCTGCTCCTCTAAGCATATCTTATGTTCAAGGGATCAAAGAGCAATTATTGCTACAGAAATAGAAAAAAAAAAAAATCACTGCATATTTCCCATTTTAGTACTCAGAAGAGTCCTTATACGCATATATTGATGTTTCGTAAGCAGTGTGCCTTCACAGCAAAGGGTTAAAGTCCTTCTGGGCTAAAGTAATTACAGTCCAAGTATGTTCTGGACCCTTAGAAATAGATGATGAAGCACACAGGATGGAGAGCTTATGGTTTTCCATAGAGATGGAGGAGGAGGGCTCTTAGATTTTTATTTTTTTTTTAAAGCCTGTAAACTGTCCAAAGCACTTTTATTCAGACTCCCAGGGTATATTCAACTGTATTTGCATTGCCTAGAAATTAAGCCTACAATTAATCCCCTTCTCCCTGCTTTCTCACTCCTCCCAATTAAGTTACACTGGCTGCATTCATTTTAGATTAAATCAAGGTGACCAAGACAGTAAAGCTCCGTCAAAGCAGCAAAAACACTTGTATAAAATAATCAGAGGTCCTCAAGAGAGCTGGAATATTGCCTCCAGAGAGGTACTTACAGACTAGGATATTCTAGGCAGTTAATGAGTCTGTACAAGGGACTTCAAATCAAAACAACTGCAGAAAGAGAGATGACAACATCCAGGTCTGCATGCAAATACGGCTTTATCTGCAATGCAGATAGCTATTTAGCATCAGATGGAGATTGAAATGTACTTCAACAGATTGAATCTCCTCTAGCCTAAACAGTGTTTTCATTCTTTACATGAAGCTGGTAATTATGTTTTCCACTTATACCTGGAAATTTCAGCAAATATTCGAGACATTGAAATGATTGGAATGATTCCATATGCTACAAAATAATGAGATTTCTTTTTTCAATTTTTTTTTTTTTTTGGAGCTGTATGTGTGGAGATTAATCAATTCTTCAGTGCGGGCTGGGGAAGCTGGATGAACAGACCTGTTCATCTAGTACCAGAGCTTGGAAGGGTTGAAGGCTTTGGAAGCTTACCCTTCACACACAGGCCTCTGGTCCAGACAACAGAGCCAGCCAAGCTGCCATAGGGTTTCTACAGATGCATCTACATGAACATTTTGACTCCAGTCGTGAGCTGACAAAACTAAACCAGCAGCAGATCCTGCAGCCAAGGGGCACATGTGGTAGGAAAGGGACCAGGATAACATCCATCCAGCAGCTGCTCTACCCCATAGGTCTCCACCTGCACCTGCGTCTCCATCCTAAACCTGCAAGACACCCTCAACTGAGTCACCCTCAAACCTGCCGCTCTACAGGCTTGGGGTTCAAAGCCAAATTTCCACTATCTGGAGCAATTGTGCAGCTCTTGCAGGTTTTTGTGATGTCACCAAGTCTTTTTAAGAAAGCAGCACCTCTTGTGAGCCTGCTCAAACATGTTGGTGGCAATTCAGTTGTTAGTAAAATGACAAGGGACCTGGTGCACCACAGGTGGTCCCTCCACTGCAGGAGTGGAGCAGCCCCCCCAGATACGCTGCTCCTGCTTTTAAGCCTGCCTGGATGAAAGTTAAGATAATCCAAGGAGAGCAAAGTGTTGAACATGGTTTGGAAGAACAGGAGACTAAGGACATCATGCCCTTGCAAGACTGGTGTAACTTGAGGTAAACAGGAATTTTATACCAAGATTCTTAAACATTTTGAGAAAAACAAACCAAAACAAAAACAAAACCCAAACACTTAAAATAATAATTTAAAAAAAGAAAAAAAGCCCAAACCCTACACCCTCACATCGAGGAGAAGTGGAGAAGTTCCGTTTTACATTTCCTGACACAAGCACTTTAATTATGTTGGCAGCACCATCTACTCTCTCAGGCTTTTCTCCCACCATCACTTTGCTCAGACTCGTAGCAAATATTGGCCTAAATGGAGCGCAAATGCTGGACACCCAATTCCAGCCTTGCCTCCTCTCCAGAGGACTAGAGCTAAGGGACATCACCACAACTCCAGAAGTTATTTGCTCTCACCCCACACCTCCATCAGCACCACATAAAGCTGTGCCACAAGTCTCTCTTAGCTCCAACACAAGCTGCCCCATGGGGTTCAGTTTCTCAGGCACTTCCAAGTACCACCGAGGCACACAGCAGCTTTTTCTAGTAACTGAAAGCCATTAAAGTTTTCATCTCAAACGTTAGACAAGATAGAAAATCCCCAAAAGAAGACCTTTAGATCCAGAAGAGAACTGCATCCACATAGCACCCTGCCACCACGGCAGTCATCTTGCATGCATCTCAGTTTGCAGAACCTTCATTATCACCCAGGCAGACACAGACCTTTGAGGAGCACAAACTTTCACCTCCCATCGCCACCAGGTCCAAGGCCACAGAGAGCAGAACTGATCCCACCTCCAGCCACCCAAACCCCTTCCCAAGACCCCGTTGCCACCTCCCCACGTCCCACAGGCACCACACACTTACCTGTTTCCTGTGCCAGCAGCAAGGACTGACTGAACAAAGCTCAGCTGCCCCAGACTACACCTTCCAGGACACCTCCCACTCCCGGGTCTGAATTTAAACAGAGGCATGTGCTTCTAATTAGTATTTGAGCTAATTAGCAGTAACCCTTTCATAGCCTCCCAGGAGCTTGCAGGAGGCAGCTGGTGTCTGCTCTTGCTGCAGGCTTTGTCCAGTACCTGCAATCGCAGAATCATAGAATGGTTTGGGTTGGAAGGGACCTTAAAGACCATCTCATTTCAATCCCCCTGCCATGGCAGGGACACCTCCCACTAGACCAGGTTGCTCAAAGCCCCGTCCAACCTGGCCTCAAACACCTCCAGGGATGGAGCATCCACAACTTCCCTGGGCAACCTGTGCTGGTGTCTCACCACCTTCAGAGTGCGGAACTTCTTCCTAATTTCTACTCTAAATCTACCATCTTTCTATTTGAAACTGTTACCCCTCATCCTGTCCTTGTGATGCTGCAAGGGTAAATGCTGCAGCTCTGACATTACCTTCCCGGGAAGTTTTCACACTTTCCAGCCATGCTTTTTATTTGTACCGTTTTCCTTCTGTACCCAAAATAACGGGGATGCACGACTGTAACCCAGAGGGTGGGTGTGTGGGGAGCCTGGCACGTGCACGTTCCATCCAAACATGGAAATGGATGGAGCTGATCTGAAACAAGAGGAAAAGAGATGTTTCAAAGTGTTGATGTCTGACCCTGGTGAGTTGGGGTGGCAGGGCCTGACCCAAGTGCAGTGACTTGATAGGACAAGAGGAAATGGCCTTAGGTGTCACCAGGGGAGGTTTAGGTTGGACATGAGGAAAAATGTCCTCCCAAAAAGGGCTGTGAAGGGCTGTCCCAGGCTGGGCAGGGCAGTGGTGGAGTCCCCATCCCTGGAGGGGTTTCCAAGCTGTGGAGATGTGGTGCTGAGGGATGTGATTTAGTGGTACCCTGACAGTGCTGGGGGAATGGTTGGGCTCGATGATGTTAAAGGTCTCTTCCAACCACAACAATTTTGTGATTCTATGATTCTAGACTGCAAGTGTCCTGCAGCAGCAGTAGATGAGCAGAGCCCTGCAGCCCCAGCTCAAGATGCTGATGGTTGTAGCTGTGTCTGTCCCTGATGTGCAGATCGGGACGGTGCCATCCTGTCTGCTCTGCGCAGTAGAATCACATGAGCTTGCAAAATGAAAACCGGGAAAAAATGGTACATGGCGAGACGTTCCTGGAAGCGTTATGTCTTTTACCAAGTGAAACCAGACAACAGCTTTCAAGGCTGAAAGATCCTCACAGCCCCGGTTCCCATGCGTGGGGACCCAGGAGGGGCTGGGTGCAAGGTGCAAGCTCTGCGTGGGCAACATGGGAACATCATTTGCATTCAGTGTTTTCTAGAACAAATTATGCCCGTGGGAACAGGCATCATTGTAAGTCAGACGCTGGGAATCTGTGGCCTGATTTATGATGTCATTCCTACATTTTTATAGCTAGGAGAAATCCCGAAATACATCTTCTGTCATGGGAAGCTGATTTATGAATTACAAACAACTTTGAATTTAGAAAGCCCAGTGTTTTGTAATCTTTCCTGACATCTTTCTCCTGATGGGCCATAACTTAATTCTGCTACATAAAATACTTTTGAGTGAATTAACTGCTAAGTCATCATACCTCTCTTTTCAATTCTTTAGTTTTGTTACATGAATTAAACAACCTTCCCTAGCAAGCCTGAGCTGTATTTTTTAGCTGACATCTTATTAATTAAGTACATTCATGCTTTCCAAGTACAGTCCCGACACTCCAGGGAAAACAGACTGAGACAGGACTGGAAGGAGAAGATGCGAGTCCCAAGAAGTGCTAAGCCATGAATGAATGAAATATCTAAATATCATGAGGTATTTATAGCTTTTTTGCTCATTATTTATGTATGAGAATAAGAGCTTTTTACCTTTATAGAGGGGTTTTTTTGCAGATGGATGAATCATGCAAAAATTAATAACAGTCCTGTTTCCCGAAAGAAACCCAACACCCGAGTGGAGAAAAGTACTTGCATGTAGAAAGTGCCTTTCTGTGTTGGTCTCTCATGACATCTTCTTTCATTCATAATGCAGAATTATTCACAGCTCTAAATATAACCTTGTTTCATTTATTATGCTTGAACTGCCAACCAAAAACCCCAAAGCGCAGCCCCTGAAGCTGAGCGGTTTCTGAATGGGAGCCACCATGTCCCATCACCTCCTCCAGGAGCAAGTGTCCATCAGCCCAGTGGTCACTGGGCTCCCTCCTGGGCTGGGTGTTCCCCTGGGGCTGCAGCCCCCACTGGTGTAGCCTGGCCTGGTGATGAGGGTCCCCAGTTGTAGTTTCTCAGTGCGTGTCATGGAAGGTCACACTGGAAACCCTTTGCTCCAGAGAAACAGGAAGGATGGAGGTGAAGCACTATCTCAGGGGTTAATGGATGAAACAAGTCCCCAAACCCAGCCCCTTCCCCTGCCCTGGCTGTCACACTCAAACCTCTTCCACATCAGGGGTAGAACTACAGGATTTAATGCCACATTTTGTGATGGTGGTGTGTATGGAAATGTTTCACATGTGGGGACAAAGGGATGCCCACCAGATGACTGCAGAGCTGGGGCACAAACTGGAACTCACCTGGTTCCAACCAGGAGGTTCCAGCTGAGCAGGAAGAGAAACTTGTTTGGTGTGAGGGTGTCCAAGCCTGGCCCAGGCTGCCCAGAGAGGTTGTGGAGTCTCCTTCTCTGCAGAGATTCCAAAGGTGCCTGGACACGATCCTGGGCCCCCTGCTCTGGGTGAGCTGCTGGAGCAGGGGGGTTAGACAAGATGATCTCCAGAGGTCCCTTCCAGCCCCCACCATGCTGGGATTCTGTGATCTCTCCTCAGTGGTAGCATCACCTCCTCCCAGAAAGACCCCAACCCTCATCCTCTCACATCTGGTGACTCTGCTGTGGTAAATAACAAGCCGAGGGCAACCTCTGCCTTTGCAGCCAGCCTTTGGATTGTCCTGCTTGCTTGGCAGAGTGTCCCATTTTTAAAATTAAAGCATATTTAATAAAAATTGAAGTAAAAGTGTATAAATGCTTTTCATAGATCACAATGGACAGTTGCACACACAGTTATTTTGCCATACAATTATACCTGGATTTTTTTTTCCCCCCTCAGTGAAAACACTGAAGGACTTTGACTATAAATAATCTGAAACGTGCAGACACCAAGAAGAAGCTCTGAAGGCTTCAACTGTAAAGAGTTTAAGAACATGGATGGCCTTCTTTGCGTTTGGATGTGGCATTGGTAAAGGCAATGCTGGTACTATTTGTGTTGTTCAATATTTGTCCTTGTTGTCAGTAGATGGTTCCTCAGGAAACAGCTGCAGATCTCTTTAAATATGCTGGTTTTACCACTTTTTCTGGCTGACTTACACACTGGCAAACTCCACCCAAGAGTCACGTACCTCAGCCCTTGCCTGGGCTTGGCTTTGGTCGCCAGCACCCTCTTTCCACTGCTGCTTTCTAAGCTGCTGTAGCAGGACTTGGCACAGCCCAGAGTGAATTTTGCAAATACTGGGGAGATGGAGCATCCACCTCTTCTGGGGCTGCTTGTGTCTCTCCCTTTACTACCATTATCATTAAATGCTTTAAGAGCTCTATTTTTCCTATTACTCTGTCAAGAGCAATCATAAAATCGATTCTAAATTATACTATTATCTACTTATTTTACTGTTGTCTGGAGAACAAATACTTTCACATCACAGATGTAAATGAAAAAAAATCTCACCAAGGCTTCCCAAACTCTGCCTGGTTTCTGTCTCCAGCCTCTTCAGGGCTCGGTGCTGGAGCCTCACGCGTGCTTGACACACCTCCTCCATGTCATTATTGCCCAGGGAGATTCATCTCCGGCATCTGTGTCACGAATCCTCAGAGATGCTGCTGGAAATGGAAAATGTGACTGTGCACCGCTGCTGCGGAGGTCTCCTTGGCAGAGCACATCTCAGAGCTGTGCCAGCATCCTTCGGGTTCACTGCTCAGCCACCGAATGCCTAGATTCCTCCACACGAGCAGGATTCACTGTATTAGTAGCTTTAATAAGTCAAAGCTTTCTTTTATGTCCTTTTCCTTCCTGTTTTGAGTGCAGAGAAAGCCCCCTTAACGTTGGCTGCCAACTACAGCTGGATGGCACTGGAGCAGTCAGGGTGGATGCTGTCCACAGCAGAGCCATGGGTGTCCATCTGTCCTCCCCTCCCTGCTCACCACCGGTCATTATCTCTTTGTAGACGGATGGTCCCCTTCCCCAAAGGTCCTGTGGTGACACCAGCCTCAGCAAGAGCTGCTGCAGTGCCAGGTGGCACACTAGTGTCCTTGCTGGGTGCAGACGAGCTTAGAAATATTCCTTCTAGCATCCGCAAATAGGAAATCCATGTATCATCTGTTTAATCACAAAGCTAGTCCCCAAGTGAGAGAAGTGATACCACAGAATTACAGCATGGTAGGGGTTGGTCAGAGTAGAGGGAGAGGAGAACCTCCCTCAACCTGCTGGCCACACTCTTCTGGATGCACCCCAGGACACCATTTGACTTCTGGGCCTTGAGGGCACATTGCTGGCTCATGATTGACCCTTGTCATGGCACAGCCACCAGATGTGAGAGGACAAGGGTCTGGGCCCTTCTGGGAGGAGGTGATGCTACTGCGAAGGTGAGATGAGCCCCTCTTGGCATCACCTTCTCAGTGAGAACTCACCTTGTCATTAAGTTCAACGCTACATTGTGAGCAGATTAATCCAGGACATCGCTTCCCAACGTTACTGGCTGCACCACTGTAAATGGGCTATTTTTTGCATCACAAAGTAGATGTTCAGAAAGTGTTCCTCACAGCTGTGTTTGGGATCAGAAGAGTGCCTCGAGGACCTCTCTGCTCTGCAGGCTCCCAGGGCCAGGTTGACAACATGGGACCTTTAATCCCATGCATGACCTCCACGAGCTCTGCCCTTTCAAGGGCTTGAACTCATTGGCTCCGTGAACGGATTCGTATCCTTCCTACCTGTTGTTCTCCATCTTTTAGGAACTGATGGACACATTGCACATCAGTGGTCACTGTGTAATGGAAATCTGTGCTTAAAAATGCATTTAATCTCCTTTAAATCCAGCATGTTTGGTGCCTCTGCTCTGAGCTGGCACAAACAAGGCTGGCTAACCAGTGCTCCGCTGGTTTTGTGTTTAGCAGACTTTATTCTTTCATCTTTTGATTTGTAGTTCTACTATGCAGCTATTTTTACACCAGTGTGAGGTAATTAACATTTTAAAACATTTCTGCTTTGAAACACCTAGCAAGATTGATTTTTGAAAGACTCATTTTTACGATTAAGGAGTCGAGAAGATAGCAATTATATTTCACCCTGATAATGGCTTGCTCGTATTTATTACAAACCGTGGTATTAAGCAGGTGATAGATGAGTACACTCATTTTTTTCCTTTGGAATATATAAGGGAAATGTTTTGGTAATTACCTATTATAAGAGAAGATCCCCTTGAGTTATTGTTTAAATGATCTGAGGGACTTTGCATCATTCCCTCTTTAATTAAACTCCTGTCGCATGCCGTATTTCACTTCTCTGTTACCCTTGAACCTTTCCAAGACTTGCTAGTCTGAAATCCACCACTCCAACAGGTCACAGCTCCCTGCTGGAGAAGAAGGAGAACCTGCATGGAACATCACCCTGCCAGGAGGTGCTGGGTGTGTTGCAGTCTCATAATACTCCCCTGCTTTTGCTTCCCATCGATGGAAATAACCCAGCGGTGCTTCACCAGGGAGGCTGCGCAAGAGATGCCTTCAGCCCTCGGCGTCAAGGGTCCACGTGGCCACCACACCAGTGAAATCACTCCCCTAATTTCAGGTGCTGAGGGGTGCACTGGTTTTGCAAACAAAATGAAGCCCCTGCCCTATCGGGTTCGTGTGGTTTCCTTCCCCCCTGTTTCTCCAAATCTCAAGCATCCTTTTCAAGAGGAAGGAAAATAGTTCCTGTGGACCTTGTCATTTTTTACTACTTCACATCTTAAAAAGATTCTTTACATTTCAGGAAACTCGGGGAAGAACGTAACTAAAAATTGAAGAGAAATTGTTTCAGGTATTGTTCTCACGCCCAAGGAGGATTTAGAGATCTGTCCCACCAAAATCCCTGGATGACAGGCATGCCAGTTACCAGGAGCTAGTACTTCCCACATAATATTGTCATGATAATCATAGAATCACAGGCTGGTTTGGGTTGGAAGGGACCTTTCAAGCTCGTCTTGTCCAACCCCCTGCAGTGAGCAGGGACATCTGCAACTAGAGCAGGTTGCTCAGAGCCCCGGCCAACCTCACCTGCAATGGTTCCAGGGATGGGGCAGTGACCACCTCTCTGGGCAATCTGTTCCTTTTAGTGAATTATGTTTCATTTCACTGGAAAGAAATTAGGTATTTATTTTATAGATGAGCCTTGACGCTTCATTAGCTCAGGGGATATAAATTCTTTTGGAGCATCTCCTCTTTTAATGATTCTGCTGGGAGGTTTGCTGGCTCCAGCGTGCAAGACAATAATTCCAGTAGGAGAGAAACATCTAAACCACAGGGAATCATTACAGCTTCCCTCACTTTGCTGCATGACTGGATAAAAATCAATTCCCTAACGTTGAGGAGCCCCATGATGCCTGGAACAGGTGTGTGTGCAAGTTTACAGGAAAAAAAATCCTTTGTAATTTGTTTCATGAGCAAATATATCGCATTCTATCCTCGCCTTGGATGTGATGGCACGTACACTACAGCAGGTCACGTAGAACGTGGTGGGTGCCATCACCTGGGATCTGCATCTTTCAGCGTTTGATGGCAGCACCTGCCTGTTTGAACATGTTATTTATTTTCCTTTAAGTGATACCCATAAAACACCATCCTGCTCTCAGATCCAGCCCAAAGCCTTTCATGGCACTGGAGGAATGCACACAACCGAGCTTACCTCTGGGGCACCAGCCCCTGTGAGGTGGCTGCACATCATCTGCGAGTGGGTCAGACGCATGTTTCCAGCTCTCGTCTGGTGGGTTTCAGGTGCTGCATCTATTAAATCCAGTGCTAAAATAAGCAGTGGAAAATCCAGCCGTATACATATAGAAGTAACACTCCCAAAGCCTATATAAAATGAATGTACATACCCTAAAGATTAGAGTGTCTTCTTTAGCCTCATTGTATCTGCAGTATTAAAAAATCTAATCAAAAGGTCTGGCCTTGATTAATTTTGATTAGCAGCAGAGTCATATAAAGCAGACAAGTTCTCTTTGATTGGGGGAAAACATGTTTTCAACAACATACTCTGCAAATCAGTGAAATATATTTAATAAGCCAAACCACCTCTTACGCCCACATTAGCATTTTCATGAGATGTCATGAGCCAGGGAGCCAAGGCCGTAGCTGAAATGTCAGCTGGCCTCACTGATAAACCCAACCTAGTAATTAGTTTTGAGAGCAATTACAAACCTGATTTTTCTAGGAAAAAAAGACAATACAGGCTGTTTCTGGCCCAGGTTGCCCAGAGAGATGGTTGCTGCCCCATCCCTGGAACCATTGCAGGTGAGGTTGGCCGGGGCTCTGAGCAACCTGCTCTAGTTGTAGATGTCCCTGCTCCCTTCAAGGGGTTGGACTAGATGACCTTGAAAGATCCCTTCCAACCCAAAACATTTGATGATTCTAGAACACCCTGGCCCTGAAATTCCACCAAAACCATTTCTAGGCAGTGACAGTAAGACATGCAGGTTTGGGCTGTGTCTTCAAAATATGAAAACATTACCAATTAGCATTCCAAATTATTTTAGCAGGATGATTAATAGAATTTCTCTAGAGGGAAAGCAATAATCAATCAAACCCCAGTCAAAGTGAGATTGCTTTGCTGCATAACAGCAACTCTTAATATTTAGATTGAACATCTTTGCACTAAATATGTTGTACTACACATAATATTGGGCTGAAGTGCATTTTCATTGCAAGGAGATCAAGAAGCAGAGGATGGGTAGAGCCTGAAGATGGTGGCTTGGCACAAGCAGCAATAGCAACATGTCACTACACAATGCTACCAACCCATCTTCCAGCTGATGAAGGTGAGGCCAAATCAGTAATTATTTAAGGTCATGGCACATTCACCAGCCTTGGTGGTAATAAGCACTTGCCTCAACCTGGCAGCGCTGGGCTAATGGCTGGACTTGATGATCTTAAAAGTCTCTTCCAACCAAAACTATTCTACAGTTCTAAGTTCTCAGTGGTGAGTTTGTTTTCCTGTGGTCTTTCTTACTAAGAAGTCTCTTTACCAGCTTGTGACGACACTAAACAAGGCATGCCTCACGCGAAGGACTAGGCACCTGCAACATGCAGTGTCTCCTGCTGCACATGCCACCGCCTGAGGTGGGTGAGATGTAATGAGGTCTTTAACCACGTCCTCTGCGTGACTCCTGCTGCAAACTGAGGGGGTCTTGGTAGGATAAAGAGTGAGGTCATGGGTATTGCTAACAGCTTAGCAAAGCACAATGCGTTGGCTTCATTTGTTGGTCAGACCCAGCCAATGTTTAACTTGTAGATATTGACTGCAGAATAATTACGCTAAATCTTCGTCAGAAGCAGGAGGCTGTAATTACAGATCGTTGGTAGCTGGGTCTGTCCCTGGGGAGCCCCACTGACAAGGGAAGGATGATCTCTTGTAGCCACATGTCTGGTCTCCTTCCTGCAGCAGTGGCCAGTGCTGAAGATCCATCTAATGGAGTGTCTTTATGATAGTGACTCATTTATATTCTTTTGGATTTCCTTTTTTCATAAATCTCTCAGATTTATTTTGTTTTATTTCTTTGGGTTTTTTTGTTGTATTTTTTTAAAGAATTCTTGCCATGTAGCTTTTTTTAGTGTCAATAACCACCCAGCAGCTGGTGCTCAGCTAGCTTTGTGACAGTAATTTTCTGTGCTTAGATAATTATAGAATCATTTGGTTGGAAGACACCTTTAAGATCAAGTCCAACCTGTCACTCCTGCTCCAGAAGAGGATCCCCTTCACTATTGGGCTGGTGCAGAGATGGTATGTTTATTAGAATATTGTAAGAAATCCCATGAATGACTCCATAGGGATAAACAGATAAATATTCAAGTACTGTATTTAGTGAAGATGCGGCTTGTGTAGCAGCCTGCTGTGTGAAACTCCTAACCCTGTGCTTGTGAGTGTCACAACTTTGGTTTTTAGTGGCCACTAAAAAGTGGCCACTACTGCTCTAAAATAAAACCCTTTTAAATGCCAATATTCTGCCCTGGTCCCCATTTGGCTACCCATCCTCCATACAGCACAGAAACACTGCGCCAGGATAGATTTCAGCTGCCACCAGCTCAAACCACAAACCAGATTTCTCCCCTTTAATTTATAACGGAGCAACGTGACCCATCAGAAAGGTCATGTTTGAGGATGAGCTCCAGCAGAAAGCCACAGCTCATGAATAATATTCTGGGAAGAAATAGAAATTGCTGAAAAGGCCTGGGAAGGAGGAAGGTGAGCATCAATTTTTGATTTGTGCCTTGATGGAATAGATTTCTTTACGGGAGACTGGTACACTAAAAACTAACCAGAACTTCATCTGCCCCTCTAGCTTGTTAAAAAAAAAATAGTAATAAAAAATTCGATGCCTTTGATATAGTTATATTGCCCCCCCTTTATGCTTATCTTACCTCCATGACAGATCTGGTGCAATCTGTGACCTCTCCTTTGAAGGCTGCTGTTCATACCCCATCAGCACCTCTGCTACTATTTTGGGTAGCTCAGAGTGAACACTCATCTTGTGTCAGCGTAGGACAGATCGAAACCAGAACAACCTTAACGAGCAAGTGCATTGATGCTGCTTGATACTCGACAACGTGGGTGTTTGTCTGATTCGGCTGCGTAGAAACACTGAGAGCTGAGAACAAAGCAAAAACGTAAAACATCTCTGTAGTGATTAAAGAGACTTTGAGATCTTAAGGTAGTCTCTTATTAATTACAGGAGGCCACTAATTGCATTGGCCTCCAAACCTGTAATTCAGCAAGAGGAAGCATTGCAGGGAGGTGTTCAGGGTGGTAGGAACTAGAACACAGTGTTTGTAACAAAGTGAGCTGAAATAGAGTAGTAATAAAAATATATCATAGAATTTTTCATGTTGGAAAGACCTTTAAGCTCATCAAGGCCAACCATTCCCCAGCACTGCCAGGGCACCACTAACCCATGGCCCTCAGCACCACATCTCCACGGCTTGGAAACCCCTCCAGGGATGGGGACTCCACCACTGCCCTGGGCAGCCTGGGACAGCCCTTCACAACCCTTTCATCAAAGAAACTTCTCCTCATCTCCAACCTAAACCTCCCCTGGTGCAACTTGAGGCCATTTCCTCATCCCGTCGCTTGTTATTTAAAGCTCCCAAGCATTAACAAATTTATCTCCACTGTGAGCTGAGTTATCATCAATTTTACAGACAGGGAAACAGCGGAGCTCACAAGAGGCCACATGCAATGTTTGCCCACGGGCAAGCAGAACCTCAGGTTAGAGCTCAACAGGAAACCTCAAGTTGGGCACCACAACAGAAGCACACGCGCTTCCATCAGTCACGTCCTGCCTCGTGTGCCTTCTACACTGGGAAACGTTTGGTGGCTACCTGCGGCGAAACAGGTTGAGAAGAAATTAAACTTGCCTAGAAACTGTAATTCGATTAGTTTTATTTCAGGTTTTGATACTTTAATAAACTCATACATATAATCTCAAAAATTACATGTTGCACTTCACGCTTCAGAGGACATTTTCATTAAACGGCACATCTCCCTCTCTGCGGTTGCCTCTTCCTGCTCTCAGAACTTATTGCCCTGCTCTGAAGGACAAGGGGCTGGGCCCCAGTCTGGGCCAGAACGAAGGACATGTGATGGTGTAACATCACCTTTGGGACAAGCCACCAACCCCTGCCTTTAACCAGCCGGTGGCTGTGCCAACGCATCACGTCCTTGGCACCATTTGTGGCTGCTGAAGTAGAACGACTGATTTTGCAAGTGCTTTACCCAGTGTTCCAAATCCCATCGATGAGGAATAAGCAGCGTGAAAAGCTTAAACCTTGGTTTTAAATTAGTTTTGCATTTGACATCCTATTTAACTTGAAGTTTCTTTCTGCCCATTCTTCCAAACCCAAGATTTTATTCTGACAGGTCATGCAATACCTTCTGCAAGAACTGCTGATTTTCCCTGTAACAACATGCTGGTAGCACGAGTCCCAGATGCCAGGGCACTGCTTCCCTGCTCCAGCATCCCCTCCACAATCCAGTATCATCTCCACAATCCGGCATCCCCTCCACAATCCAGCAGCCACCACGCTCTCCCCGGCAGCACCACGTTTCTCCTGAAATAAGCCTCCCCACGAAGCACGAGTATTATTTTTGACAACGCTGAGGCGTCTCTGAAGAAGACACTGCTTTGACTGTTATTTCCCCTAATTACAGTTATTTGGTCTTCACATGGCAGAGCATTTAAGGCAGAAGGAGTAAAAGCCAAGCACGAGATGTTCTGCGGCTGATTGCCCTCTGCCTGCTCCTGAGCGTGGAAATCTGCTTCCACCCCCTTGCTCTTCTGTGTCCCAAGGTTTTTTTTTTCCCCTCTGAGAAAAAACATATTTTCCACTTGGCTGTGAGCATGTGGAAGCTATCAATTATGATTTTCCTTCAAAACAATATTATAGTGAGGAGGCTGCAAATTTCACTTACAAAAGCCAAGCTGCTGGTGTTGGTTTCATGCGAATGAGACTTAACAGGGTCAGGCAATAGGAATAAATCTGCTTTTACAGAGCGAAGGCAGACCAGGAAAGCCTTCAATGGCATTTGACAAACAAAGCACTAGATTTATATCTAACCTGTTCTCACTTTGCCATGTGGATTGCCATGGAATCATAGATCAGTTTGGATTGGAAGTGACCTTTAAAGGTCAGCTGGTCCAACCCCCCTGCAGGGAGCAGGGACATCTGCAACTAGAGCAGGTTGCTCAGAGCCCTGGCCAACCTCACCTGCAATGGTGCCAGGGATGGGGCAGCGACCACCTCTCTGGGCAACCTGGGCCAGAAACAGCCTGTACTGTCTACTGCACCCTCAGCAGCAAAAATGCCTTCTTTCTCTCTTGTCTACATCTCCCTCTTTTAGTTTCAAACCATCACCCCTCGTCCTGTCCCAACAGGCCCTGCTCAAAAGTCTGTCTCCATCTTTCTGACAGGCTCCTTTAAGAACTGAAGTACCGACCTGCTCCAGCAGGTCCATGTCTCTGCTGTGCTGAGGCCTCCAGAGCTGCCCCAGCACTGCAGGGGGGTCTCCCAGAGCGCAGCAGAGGGGCAGGATCCCCTCCCTGCCCTGCTGCCCACGCTGCTGGGGATGCAGCCCAGGAGGACGTTGGCTGCTGGGCTGCGAGCGCACGGGGCCAGCTCATGTTCATATCACAGAGTCACAGAATAGTAGGGGTTGGAAGGGACCCCTGGAGATCATCTAGTCCGACACCTCTGCCAAAACAGGTTCACCTAGAGCAGGTTACACAGGAACATGTCCAAGTGGGTTTTGAAGGTCTCCAGAGAAGGAGACTCCAACCACATGAGAGCAACGAATCCTCATCATGGTGTCACTTTTCCTAACCCTTCCTGATCTTCTAAGTGTCTCTACAAAGCAGTTTTACAGCGAATAGCATCTTTGCCTCCTGTGTCCTGCAGCCCAGGCTCTGCAGATGGCTCGCAGCCTGGCAAGGGGGCTGCTCCAGCTCCTGGCTGCTCCTCCCTGGGGACACAAGAGGGCACAGTGGTGGGGAGGTGGCACATTCCCACTGCACACACCAGCCCCTTCACCCCAGAAATGACAGCCCCACCTTAGTTATGTCCCAGAAGTTGTATTAACATTGCTTCATTTGTCAAAAACTACATTTAAACAAACTGTTGATCTATAGTAATAAAAAAACCAACCCTGAGAGAAGTTGTCCAGTTAATTGTACAACTCTGTCCCAACTTCCTTCCCCAAGGGTCAGTCCCCATCCTGCTGCAATTCAGAGCAATTCATGGTGGAAAAATGGCAGGAGTTGGCTTCCCAAAGACATCAAGACATTTGTGGTGCTTTGGGACGTGGCAGCTGGGATGAGCTGATGGATGTGGCTTGTCAGAGTTCTCTCCCGTTTGGCACAAGGACTTACAGCCATCCCTCTGCCAGGGATGGGGAGGGAAGCAGAGCCAGCAGCTCTACCCAGACCTGCCGACCAGTGCTTTTTCGCCAAAATGCTGGGATTTGAGTTTATTTTGCAGTGTTGTCATTTGACAAATATAGTTTTTCTGTAGTGAGGAATATTGATGAATTCCATCTGACTGTGATGAAAATAACATTTCAAATGTGCTATATATAGATGACTTCTTTTTTTTCCAGTTACTAACTAGAGCAGTGGTTTTACAAGGGGCTGGTGGAAGGACGCTGGAGCTTTCACACCCGAAACACAAACTCCCTGTTGGTACCTCTGTCACAGAATCCCAGCATGGTGGGGGTTGGAAGGGACCTCTGGAGATCATCTCGTCCCTGCTCCAGCAGCTCACCCAGAGCAGGGGGCCCAGGATCGTGTCCAGGCACCTTTGGAATCTCTGCAGAGAAGGAGACTCCACAACCTCTCTGGGCAGCCTGGGCCAGGCTCCCACACCCTCACACCAAAGTTTCTCCTCCTATTCAGATGAAGATGTTTTCACTGAAGGTGCATCCCAGCAGAGTGCTCCTAGCCAAATGCTGGGAGACCGTGTGCCTCTGCAATGGCCAAGGCGTTGGGAAAGGCTCAGAACAGGCTTTGCCTGGATCTATGAGAAGCTTGGGCAGCCTTCCTGCTGGGATGGACACCACAGGGTCCAGGCTTTCAGAAAGACCGTGTAAATAAGAACTTTTCTGGGAAGGACAAAAGGGACGCCAGAGCTTCATCTCTATTTATGGTGCCGCAAATGCATGGCAGATGGCCCTGCTTTTGTGTCTTCACACTTTCAGTGATGTTTAATTACAGGCCCATAAATAGCTGGGTTTATGACTTGTGGTCAGATGCTCTTTCATCATGGTGGGAAAATAAGTAATAACAAGCACATCAAGAGCAAGGCTTTTTTTCCTCCCCTTCAGGCAAGCACCCCTGTTATTGTGACAGAGGATTTCAGAGATGGGGGTTCTGCCAGATTTCTGCTGCACTCTGCTCTTCTCCAGCCACCCAAAGAATTAAAGACAGCAGAAGGCTTCTACACTAACCAGAGTCTTTATTATACAGAAAAAAAATCTGGATTTTATGAGATAATAGTAGGACCCAGGCACTCTTAGGTCTTACCTGAAAATAAGTACCATGGAATGGAGTATGGTGTCCAGCTTTTGGAGTCCTCAGCACAGCAGAGACATGGACCTGGTGGAGCAGGGCCAGAGGAGGCCCCAGCAATGGTGGGAGGGCGGAACCCCTCTGCTGGGAGGCCAGGCTGGGAGAGGTGGGCTTGTTCAGCCTGGAGAAGAGAAGGCTCCAGGGAGACCTTCTTGGGGCCTTTCAGGGCTTCAAGGGGACCTATAAGAAAAGGAGACAGTCTTTTAAGTATGGTCTGTTGTGATAGGAGAAGGAGTCATGGCTTTAAATTGAAAAAGGGGAGATTTAGAATACATAGAAGGAAGAAGTTCTTCACTCTGAGGGTGGTGAGACACTTACACAGGTTGCCCAGGGAAGCTGTGGATGCTCCATCCCTGGAAATGGTCAAGGTCAGGTTGGACGGGGCTCTGAGCATCCTGGTCTAGTGGGAGGTGTCCCTGCCCTTTGCAGCAGGGTTGGACTAAATGACCCTTAAAGATCCCTTCCCACCCAAACCATTCTATGATTGCCACACTGGGACTTGGACACAGCTTCTGCATGGAAGAAATGGCCTCAAAGAGATAAAGCCTCTTTTCTTCGCCCTGCTGTGAGGGCTGGCTGACACTGCTCCTGCCAGGCCTTGGAGAAGCACGCTTGGCTTCACATTGAATTCCCCATCCCCTGTCCCCTCGGCTCCGCTGCCGTGCCCCATCCCCAGCTGGGTCTGTGGTGGCTGTGGGGCTGCCTGCCTTGCATCTGCTGCCACCCCAGCTACGGACCTCGCACAGAGCAGAAAACTGCTTGTACACAGATAACAACGACAAAAATAGTCCGTGAGGAAGCATGTGATGCCCTGCAAATAGTTTTGAGAACTGCTCTTGAGCAGTTTAGATAAGGCTTAATTACAAGTGAGTTACCAGAAAATGCAGAAGATGCAAGAGAGCAACGGCAGCTTCTGCAGAGCCTGGTGCAATTCCAATCAAAATGAGCGAAATAAAAATCCATCTTTAACATGGGAGAAGTCAAGTTCTCCAGAGCCAAATCATATCCTTAGATATAAGACACTTCAAGAGGACAGTTGGTAGTTCAGGATGATGGGGTTTGCCCACCTTCCCTTTGACCCAGCCAGATGGTGCTCCAGGAGCAGGGAGACAGACCCAGCTGTCCCTGCTGCAGAGTCACATTTTTGCTGACTGGTGTTGAAGGACTCCAGGCTGAAGAAAACAACTACCTCCCAATTTAAAATGGAAATTTAAAATTTGAAATTAAGAGTTGGCTCTGAAGGAAAGGTATTAGCTGTGGTAAGTAAAGGTTTGAATGTGACTTCTACCCCTCAGACCAGTCCTGGAGAGAACAGAGGTCTTTATTTCGACCACATCTATCTGGAGCCACAAAAATTCAAGCAAAATTTGTTCCTCAGAAGAAAAAGTTCTGGTAGTTGTTATAAAATATGACCCTGTAAAACGGCTAACACATTTTTACAGGATGTGAAGAGCCTCAGGTCTAGAGGAAGGAATGTGCCATTTTTAAGTTGTTCCACCAGAACAAATTTAATTTTCAGCTACAGCCATTAATAATATTTGTTAGGCCAAGGAAGTCTCAACCAGGTTTCTAACCTACAGTGACTTCCAGCTCTATGTCCTACCTCCTGCAGCTCTGGCTGCCTGACCTCCTGCCCCTCTGGTACCACAACCTGCCTGCACCAGTCCCTCTGGAAGAGGTGCATGAATCAGGGGGGTTCCCACAAGAAATGGAATTTTTTTTACACCTCATCCCCTTTACCCAGTAACCTGGAGGCCATGAGAGATCACCCAACACTGGCCAAGCACTGACAGAAAGATGTCCTCTGTGTGAAGGACCGGGACGCTTATCTCTGTGCCACTTTGTGCCGACCAGCAAACACGAGCTGATACGGCAGGCAGAAAGATAAAGGAGAACCCGTAACTGTTGCCAGTGCCGTGCTCTGGATGTACAAGGGGTTGCAAAGATAACTTTAATGTGACATTTCTTAAGCTGCTCTGGTTTATTCTGGACCCTTAACATCCTTTCCTTGGTGTTTATCCATATTATCTATAGACCAAATAGACATTTGCCCCCCCAAAACCGGGAAGACTTCAGACCAGGCTTTCCTACCGACTGCAGCCTAACACCATGAGACTTAATATTTGCTATTTATTGCCTGTGTTCCGAGTTATTTTTACATCAGGTTGGGTACGTGGGTGCTTGCAGCCGTGCCAGCCTTGTGAGCAGCCAGGAGTCACCCGGCAAGGACGTGTTGCTGAACACCAGCCAGAGGAAAGCTCTGAAACAATGTCCTCTTGATGTGCCTTGTTAATGCTAATCCATCTCCTTTATCTTTCCCAACCATTCTCTGAAAACCTTTCCCAAACACGCCAAGTTCTGTGATTTTACAGGCTGCTGAAATTGCTTACATCCAGAGCAAAGCCGTAAATTACCACCTTGGGAGGCCGGCTGTGTTATTACAGGTTAATCCTCTGCTTGATTACCAACAAAGGCACCATGGACAACCCCAGGGCTCTGCGCTAACACCAGTATTGTCCCTTAATCTCTCTCCCAACCAACAATGCACGGGTTTGCCTGCTAATTATTTAAATACTAGGCAATACTAGATAACCAGGGCTGCAATTGGGCTGCTGTTATTCGGGGAGCCAAGAGGCTGAGCCTGTAGCATCTCCAACAGCAGCTCCAGTGTTGCTCCCCTCCTCACTGCTGTGAAGATGTGGTCTCGCTCTTTGCTTTGCAAATACCTGTCATGAGCTCGTACCTTTGCTTTGGGGCATTCGCAGGTGTATCAAAGGGATCTTGGAGGTTTTGGGTAATCTGAGGTTTTGATTCCCTCTATTCCAAGCCTCAGTGAGCTCTTTGGCAGGAGAGACTCTGCTCTCCTCACATGGGTGCCCACCAACCAGCTGGGCCCATGCCTTGCTCATGGTCACCTCCCCAGGTGACACCCCTCAGCAGCACAGCCACCAGCACAGGGCACCACCAGCAGCAGGCAAGATGAGCCTTGCAAGGCAGCAACAAAACAAGTGTTTTACAAACCAAGACCAAAGATTTACATAAAACATGAAATCTGAGAATCTCAGGTAGGAAGGGACCTCAAGGATCATCTGGTCCAACCTTTCTTGACAAAAGTCAGGTCTAGATAAGGTAGCCCAGCACCCTGGCCAGCCAGATCTTAAAAGCATCCAATGCTGGGGGCACCACCACTTCCCTGGAGAGATTATTCCAATAGCTCATTGTCCTTCTTGTGAAAAATTTTCCTCTCTTGTCCAACCAGAATCTCCCCAGGAGTAACTTGCCCCCACTATCCCTTTCCACCTGACTCCTTGTAAAAAAAAAAAAAGTCTCCATCTGCTTCGTAGCCACCTTTTAAATACTGGAACACGGTGAGAAGATCTCCCCTGAGCCTTCTTTTCTCCAGGCTGAACAAACCTTTCCTCACATGGCAGCTTCCCAGTCCTTGGGTCATCTTTGTGGCTCTTCTCTGGACCCTCTCCATTCTGACCACATCTGTTTTGTACAGCAGGGACCAAACCTGAACACAGCATTCCAGGGGTGGGGACCAAACCTGAACACAGCATTCCAGGGGTGGGGACCAAACCTGAATACAGCATTCCAGGGGTGGGGACCAAACTTACAAACCATCAGTCTTTGCTCTGTTTCTTCCTACACATTATTTTAATACATTGGAAAGTTTTCAGTGTCACCTTAAAATTATGTAGGAATTCATTTACTTTTCTAATACCAGACATGGAGTTGCATCTTGTCCCAGATACCACGTGTAATAAATATAAACAAACACTCCACTTTAACCAAACCTCAAAAGCAGGAGGAAAGTTCTTCCTGACCCGTAACGGTTGGTGGAGGATGGACACGCTTCTTCTGAGCAAGGAGAGGAGCTTCACTGCATTGCAGAGTTATGGCCTAAATATTCCTAGATAAATCTATTTGACCTGTACACTCTCTCTGCCCCCCAGAACAGGACCATCCCCATAATTTGCCATTTTATTGTCCAAATTAAGTTTAAAACCCCCCCAAATTACAGCCTTTAAATCTTATGTCGATGGTGGGGGGGACAAAACAAACAAAAAAAAACACAACCCAAAATTTCTTGAAAATTAACTCTACAAATACACGCGTCGTTTGGACAGCCCTCTAAAGACTGTCTTCTAAATTCAAAATATGGAAGATTTCCGCAAATAAATAAATAAATAGCCTTTCCCAAGCTCAGGGTTCATCGTTGTGATTAGAGCTCCCCTCAGTGGGTTGTGATGGGAGGACACCCTGGAATCACTGTCCCCATCACGCGAGGGACAGGCAGAGTCCCCTTGGAAGGTCTCCTGATGGCAGGCAGAGGTGGTGGGCAGCAGCTCCTGCCTGCCCGCTGCCCTCGCACATGGCCAAGGTGAGCAAGGTGGACCTGAGGCTGGGTCTGCACCAGTGGACAGTGAGGACAGGGCTGCTCTAACATCTCCCCGAGGGAGCCCGGGGCTCCTCGCCCTGGCTGACCAACATTCTCCTCCCAGCTCTGAAGGCCAGCAGATGTGGAGTTGGGCTGGCAGGGCTGGGGCAGCACCCTGGGGCTGTGCAATGATGGGCAGCAAGCATTTCAGAAAGCCCAGCTTCCAGGGGCTGCAGCAGAGGCTTGGGGTTATCGCCAGCCCCAGACAGCTCCCGAGCCACCAGATAGGGTATTAGTCACTGAACTTTTGAACAAATTAATGAGCTTCCTAGCAGTTATAACCCCCAAAACATGATTCTTTCTATAAAACGAGTGAAGGGAAAAAAAAAAAAAAAAAAAAAAGGCATGAGCAGCAGAACCAAGATGCTGAGGTACGGGCTGATCCCACTGGTTGACTCAGAATCTCAGTGCATGTAAGAACAGCTCATGGGAGTTCGCTGAGCTATCCTGCAACGCTCTACTGTAGCTGTTAGATGTGAATATGGAAGAAAAAAATATTTTATGAATATCTCTCCTCTCCAGAATCACCCAATGCTCTGGCAGCACGAACAAAGCCGATACAAGAGCTTTGGTTGCACTTTTAGCTGGGAGAAGCTGTCTCCTGAGACCCTTGGGGCGATGAAGACTGTTGGTCATGCTGTGTTCAGTGGGCTTGGCCATCCCCAGGGTCCCATCTGCTCCCTCAGCACCGTTTGCACTTAAATTGGGAACTCAGCACCCCTCCCTGGGGCGATGGAGGTAGTTTTGGTGCCAATATCCATTTTAATCCAGTTATTTTGATTCTGTCAGGAGAAGTTTCTTTGTTTTAAATTAACAAAAGATGCCGTAAGAAAGAGCATGCCAGAATTAAAAGGATACGGGAGGGAAATTAATTTAGCTCTGCAGGCAGTAATGAGAAATATCTACGTTAATAACAAATGTAAAGCCCAAGGAAGGTAATGATGAACCTACACCCACTGCGCTGAAGTGGGTTTATTTTAATCTCCCTAATAGGTCATTTCATGCCTGCTTTCTCGCAGCCAGCCTCCCCTCTCGTTCAGGGCACGCTGTCCTCATGCAAACTGCTCTTCCTCTGCCTCAGCTCTGCCTCTTTATTATCATTATTAGCAAATTTTAATATTTTGATTGCCTCCCTGGCAGGAGCATGTGGCCATCACAGCCCTTCACATTGCGCCGGCCTCGAGCCAGGGTCAGACCGTGCTGCCGGCCAGTAAAACCACCGCCCAGGGCAGACTGGGAGAGGAGGAGGGTGGAAAAAAGTCATGATGAAATGATGAGAAAGTCAGAGATTATAGGAATGAGGTCAGGGCCAGAGATGTTCTACAGAGAGCAGCCCAAAGGCTGGAAGATGGGGTCTGACAATGCTGGGGTGTTCCTGGAGTTGCTGAGCCTGGAGAAAAGGAGGCTCAGGGGAGACCTTCTGGCTCCCCACAACTCCCTGAAAGGAGGTTGGAGCCAGGTGGGGTCAGGATCTTCTCCCAGGGAACAAGCGATAGAACAACAAGAAATGGCCTCAAGTTGCACCAGGGGAGGTTTAGGTTGGAGGTTTAAGTTGGGAGGTTTAAGGAATAGTTTCTCCCCTGCAAGGGTTGTGCAGGGCTGTGCCAGGCTCCCAGAGCAGTGGTGGAGTCCCCATCCCTGGAGGGGTTTCCAAGCCGTGGAGATGTGGTGCTAAGGGACATGGTTTAGTGGTGCCCTGGCAGTGCTGGGGGAACGGTTAGACTCGATGATCTCAGAGGTCTCTTCTAAACAGAATGATTCTATGATTCCAGCACCCAAGCAGGGCAAAAACCAGCCTGAGAATCCTCCAACTTGGCCAACATCAGGAGAGGACAGGTCTCTTGACACCCAACTGTTATTCATTGCTCTAAGCACTGAAACCCTTCTGCACCACTTCTGCCCACTCTGTTTCCACCACCAGCCCTGTAGAGAAGTCTGGACCCTGCCAGCGATGTAGGAGGACTTGTACTGGTGCAAAGCAAACACAAACAAAGGCTGAACCCCAAAAACTGAGAAATAAACCCAGGACTCTCCCTCCGGCCGAGCTGTTGCCACCGCAGGAGGGGAGTGATGGAGACAGGGACTCTGGGCTGCAGGGCTCCAAAGGAACTGGCATGATACAAAGATTTTAGGAAAATATATCAACTTTTCTGGCTGACCGACTGGGCAAATGGCAGAGAAAATAAGAAAAGAAAATGACTATTTAGAAAGATGCTTACGCGTGTCCAAATAGTTGTAAAATAAATTATTAAGATATTTCTGTCCGTCCCCCTCCACCGCCTCTTTTCTTAATTGATTTTTTTCTCTAATAATAATAAAAAAAAAAATGTAGAAAGAAGCCAGGGGACAGCTGGTTACAGTTGAAGCTGGTCACGGGTTTTTTTTTTCCTATTTCTGTATTACTTGTGTCATATTTAAAAGCACTTATTGTTCCTATATCCCCAAGAGCCTTTTTCCCCAAGGCTCTTGAAAATTCTCCATCAACTTGCTAAATGATGGTGAAAAGTTTTAGAGACAATGAATGTGAAGATTATCCAATTACAGCAGCTTAAAATATTTTCTTCTCCTAACAAATATTTAAATTTGTTTAAAATACACTATTTCCATGAACATGCCATTTGAGCTAATTACTTTACTGTAAATGCACCTCTTAAATAATTGCTAAACCTCAAGAAATGCTTTCAATAATTGACTGAGTTTTCATAAGGAAAAATGGTGTTATTAAATCCAAATTAAATGCACATTTGAGACACTTAACTTAGAGTGCTAACATAGCAGCATTTTCATACTGTGTAAGAAGTAACTTTGGAAATTAATGGCAGGAAACAGTCACTTTAGTCATCTACAATCATCCCTTCCCAGTTTTTTCCTAACTCCCACATATATTAGAAGACTTTTAATGAATGTACCAAAGGTTTGTGAGGAATTTCTAGGTGCAGCTGTGCAACAGCCACAGTTCTCATCACAGGGGTTTTGTGGCAGCTGGATGAGGAGGGTCTGGGCCAGGTATTGTTTGAGAGGTTTGTTCTGCCAAGAATTGGGCATAAATTGGAGCAAGCCCAAGGCAGGCAGATCCCATCAAGGCAAGGCTGCTGGTTTGCTGGTAGGGCTGGAGAGCCACCGACCTGCCCCTTTGGTACCAGGGTGGTTTCCATGGGTAGAGGTGCCAGCAGCTCATCCATCCCCAGTCCCACCAGTTTCCTGAGAAAGCTCTGGGGCAAATCCCGTGTTTCTTCCCGGCTGGTTGCTCAAGTTTCTCAGAAAAGTCACTAGTTTGGGAAAACTTTAAATTGCAGCTCAGGTCACCTGAAGCAGAACACCAATTTTCTCCCTCCAGATCTCCTCTGGCACCCTACATTTCTCATACCTTGACATGCAATGTTAATCTCGGGTAAGTCTCCCTTCATGCCTCTCTATTCCCTTCGTTGCCCTTGGCCTTTGAAGTACGTGGCATTTTACTTCAAAGCAGCGTTAGCCCTTTCAGGAAGGGCCGTAAGAGCCGAGCCTGAGAAGATAGCATCAAAAACAATCCCAGCATTTTCCAGATCAGACTTAATGAAAAGTGTGTGCGTTGTCAAAGGCAGCGGATTTGATTCCACCAAGAAATATGGACGTTAGCACTAGAGGGAGATATTTCCTCACATACCTTGGGTTCAGAGCCACCAAAGCCAAGTAGCAGAGAGAGGATATCTGTAATATTAAGCCACGTTAATCAACTGCAATTAATATGAGTGAGCTGCAACTCATCGTAATCAGCTCCCATCAGTTGCCAGCGATAAAGATATTACCAAGCAACAGATAATGAACTGATATTTAAACTGAATTACATTATTTAACGTATAGAAAGTTTCATGGCGCCTCACAGAGCAGATTATTTACGTGTTTACTCCAATGGGCAAAAAAAACACCCCAACTTCAGAGCAAGGCCCAGGGAGCAGCAGGAAAGCACCAGCATCGATCGGCCGGAGAGGGTTAAACCACAGCAGCCCCCGGCGCAGTCTGGCGTAAGATGTATCTGAATTTAAAAGTTGCAGCGATCTGCTGAACACGCTAATTACACCGCCACAAAAAAAAAAGCGATCAGCGGGAACGACTCGTGCAGCCCCTGCCAACGCTTGGTGACGTAGATGAGAAGGGCTTTTTAATGTCTGGCTTCACAGTCTGGGAGAAACTCTTCCTAAAAATTTGTAATATTAGGAGGGTAA